>NW_004624788.1:12538576-12565573 GCF_000247695.1 Heterocephalus glaber | reverse complement strand
CAAAGTGGATTAAAGACCTAAATATTAAGACAGAAACACTAAACTTGCTGGAAGATAAGTTAGGTAGAACTCTCGAAGACATTGGCATAGGAAAAGACTTTATGAACAAAACCTCAGTAGTGTGGGAACTAGCACAAAGTATCAACACCTGGGGTCTCATCTTATTAAAAAGCTTCTGCACTGCAAGAGAAACCACCAACAGAGCTAAGAGACAACCTACCATGTGGGAAAAAAATTTTTAGCAGCTGTACATCAGAAAAAGTACTACTATCTAGAATATATAAAGAACTGAAAAAAATCAGACCCCTCAAATTCAAAGACCCAATTCAAAAATGGGCATCTGAAATGAATAGACATTTCTCAGACAAGAAGTAAAAGCAGCAAATAAACATATGAAAAAATGTTCAAAATCACTGGTCATTCGAGAGATGCAGATGAACACAACACTGAGATTCCACCTCACTCCAGAAAGAATGGCTGCTATCAAGAAATCATCCAATAACAAATGCTGGCAGGGGTGTGGTGATAAAGGAACCTTTCTCCATTGTTGTTTGGAGTACATTCTGGTGCAACCACTGTGGAAATCAGTATGGAGATACCTCAAAAAAGTAGGACTAGAGGTCCCATTTGACCCAGCTAGTCCCCTGCTGTGTATCTTCCCAAAAGAATTAAAAGAATCATACCACAGCGATATATGTGCACCCATGTTTATAGCGGCACAGTTTGCATTAGCTTGGAAACAGACCAAGTGCCCATCAACTGGATACTGGATACAGAAAATGTGTTTTTTTAATAAAATTGAGTACTACTCAGCCATGAAGAACAAGAGACTAGAGACATTTATAGCTAAATGCATGCATATTGAGACCATACTCTTAAGTGAAATGAATAAGACACACGTGTAAATACCGAATAGTTTCTCTAGTGTGAGAAACTGAAAGTATAAATTAGGATTAAAAGGAATAATTGATAATTTGAAATAGGAAGAAAAGGTGCAAAGGGGTAGGGGAAGTGGGAGGGGAAGGGAAAGGGAAAGAAGGGAAAGGAAAAATTATGAGAAAAAGAAAAAATGGAAACAAAGTCTATGTAAATAGGGAAGGGTTCAGGGGATGAAGGACGCACAGGTATTGGGGAAAAAGTAAGAACCAAGATACATCATGTACAGGTACAAGCACCCAATGATAAATGTAAATGTACTGTATACCTAAAATGTACCAGTAAAAGAATTTAAGCAAAAAAAAAGAAAGAAAATGCAGTCGCCATTACCTTCTCTACAGCCTAAGAACTCACTCCTGTCAGGCATGGTAGTCTGACCTTTAGAATTGAAAGTAAGTAGATGAAAATATCTTTAAGCCTCTAAGTTCTTGGCAATAGGCTTCATAGCAAATTATTACTCAGCCATAAAGGATGAGAAACTAGAGACATTTATAGCTAAATGGATGCACATTGAGGTGATATTCTTAAGTGAAATAAATAGGACACTCGTGTAAATACCAAATAGTTTCTCTAGTGCGAGAAACTGAAAGTGTAAATAAGGACTAAAAGTTATAATAGATAATGTGAAATAAGAAGAAAAGGTGCAAAGGGGAAGGAGAAATGGATGAGGTGGGGAAAAAAGAAGGGAATGGAATTAATATGAGAAAAAGAAAATATGGAAACAAAGTCTTTGTAGATAGGGAGGGGGGAGGGTTTGAAGAGAGGGCAGGGGAATGGGAAAAAATAAGAACCAAGATAGATTATGTAAAGGTGCAAATTTCCAATGATATATGTCATTATATTGTATACCTTAAATGTACCAATATAATTAATTTTAAAATAAGAAAAGATTTGGTTTTGGAGACCAAAAGAGGAAAAAAAAGAAATCTCATACACCATCTTGAAATTTGTCATTTTCTATTTTATGAAAGTGTTTTCATTCTTGTGAGCAGACATGGGCATCTTATACCAAGTTTACCCTCCAAAGAGGGCTCCAATGGACTCTCATTAAATCATCCCAACTACCATAAAGCTCAGGGCCTGCTTTGGCACATCCCTACCATTCTTCATCAATACCAGTCATGAGAGTTTATAGACTCTCACCATTACCTTCACTCGTGTTTTCATGTATGGGGTCAGATCTTAAAAACTAGGTCTCTTCTTGATATGTCATGTTTCAATGGGATTATTTGGGCATGCATATGTGCTTTACTACTAGTTGCTGGGTTCTTAAATTACTTGAATTCAATAGGAACAGCTCTTTCTGTTCTATGATTCTGACAAAATTTTTCCTAATCCTGAGGTCATCTTTCCTTCAGGATGCTGCTTTCAAGCTTTAATTTCTCCTTTCATTTTTAATTAAAGTTTCTATCACCCATTGACTCTGCAAACTGCTTTGAAAGTGACAGATGAGACAAAAGATTCATTACTTCCAAATCCATTCTCAGTGTGCTCATGGTTTTCCTCTGTCAGTGGAGCTGGGCCCTGTGGTCACCTCCTGCAGCCCTGCACAGAACGCAGACACTGAGTGTCTAACCAGCCACATGGTCCGAAGCCCAGCTATCTTCGCTGGTTCCCAGAGGGTCTGGCCATGTCCTTTGGATCCCAGTAAAATCTTTGACTTTTCTTTGACCACACTGCCCTCCCTATTATGTGAAATATACTAAAGTGACAAAGATATAATGAGTAGTCTACTAATGCATTTTTAGAACTATAACTTGTCTTTTACTTGTCAAGGGAGGACGTTGAACTTGGTAACCTCTAAGACCTGACACCACTCTACACTGTTCACAAACTCACATAAAATTGAAGCACAAAGAAGTCTTAGAAGATACCACATCTTCTTTTACAGATTTTTTAAAAGGGCAAAATATTTCTGTTTATTCATCCAGAAATGAAGTCTACCATCTAAGCAACGGAAAACTATTGATCTTCTACTATTTTATATATTATTTTCTTGTTTGGAAGAGAAAAAGTCAAGGTTCAAACATGCATAATTAACTTATCTATGCTTCAATGAGGGTCAGAATAAGGGAAAAGTTCTGTTCCATAAAATTTACTATATTATTTTATATTCTTATTAACTGGCAATCATATTTTTCTTTCAAAGAATGAAGCACCATTTTCTTATTTTAATTTTGAAGTCAACAAATAAAATCATAGCTCAATACTTTCTTCCAGTGTGTGCTTCATTTCTTTCTACCAGGCTTATGTTTATTTAAAGCTTCATTAAACAAGAACCCTTATGAGCTAAAACCAGATGGACCAAACCAATGAACAAGTTCAGCAAGAATAAGACAAAGTATATTGTCTGTGTGACAATTCACCTGCTCTTTTTCAACATTAGCAGTACTCTTGGCCCTGAGAGTACCTACAGGCTCCACTCATCCTTAGATACCTGATATGCAAAAAGAAGTGATGTCCAGATCTGCCACTCTGGGGGAAGATTGGGAACCTGCATGAATCTCAACACAGCCTCAATGTAAGTATAGGTTCTCAATGACACTAGCCTTAGTTGTTTCCAAATTTATGCTCAACTTCTATGACTAGAGGTGTTCCTTGATCTGGCAATCAAGGCCAAACTATGGGATTGAAAACTCTTTGAAATGCTACCCCTGAATTATAGAATTTAAAGAATATATCAGATATTGAAAGATTAATGCAGCTTTAGAATTTTGGTGTACACAAGTGTGCCCATTACTAAAAATGTTTTTATTTTGTATAATACTTTTTAATCTATAAATAACCTTTTTACATAGCCAATTCTTTGGAGTTTTTCCTTCTTTACATTAACCCAGTAAGATAAACGGGAATGTTATTATTATAAATTATTACTATAGTTTAAAATATAAAAGTCAGGAAAATGGCTTGCCCAAAGTCACCTAGGTAATACTAAGTAAGAGCTAAGACTAAAAACTGAGGATTCTGCTTCTTACTTTGGGGCTCATATCATGGTGTTATATTTATACATATTTATACATGGTGTTATATTTATACATACTACAGAATCATTTGGCTTATCTCCATAATTACAACGTTTATGCAAATGAATATGAATCTTTTCATATCCATCATGTATGATTTTAACCTGAAATGAGTACTATTTTATGCCAAAAATAAAATCAAAATGAAAATTGCATGTCAGCCCAAATTGAAATATTATTTCCCTCATAGAAGGGGGCTTATCTTATAAAGGCTCTGTCCTGTATCTCCAGAATGTAAGGCAATTCAGTGGAGTTGTGCTCGGTGTAGGAAAAGGGCCTTGTGAGTTTAAATGCTTTAAATTATATAATAAAAGTTCTATAATCTCACATAGGATTTGACACCTTTCTCCTTCCAAATTTAAAATTCATAATGAGACATTCTCTAATCTTAAATATTTTATTCTGCCTTTCCAGAATGGTAGATTAACCATTCCACAATGTAGGGAAGAGAAGTCAGAGTGTTCCAACATGATCCTATTAGACAACTCCAAAGAGTCAAGTGAACATTTTGGATTTAAAACATACCATATAATATCTTTTTACATTATCTTTTTACATTGCTCATGACAAAGAAGACTTCACAGTGCATAGAAACCTCAAGTTTTAATTATGTAAATGTCTATTCCTTGTCCCTTTATCAGTTCCCTTGTGATACCTCTATCATTCCCTTTTGGAGTTTAATAACGCTAATACTGAGGTTAGTGGAAGTAAGATTTTTGTTCTGTCTATATTCTATGGATCATATCAAAAGTCACTCCAAAATTTTTTAAAAGTCATTCATCAATAATATCTTCCTGATAAATGATGCTGAATATCACAGGTGTAGGAAAATGACAGAAGGAGCTGGACATTCTTCTGTAATCAGTTGGGGACCCTTGCCATGCTGATTCTCCACTGGCATCTGCAAGAGCAGTAGTTCCTAAGAGTATTAGGTTCAGACAACTAAAGTTTAGGCAAGAAACCTGGATCTGAGAGATATCTAGAATATTATAAATATTGTAAATGAATTTTCACATAAAAATCTTCACATATATATTAACCAAACTTTACAGATGGACAAATAATGGCTCACAAAAATTGATTTTCTTGGTACAGAGCTACTATATGGTAGAATCAAAATTTAAGTCCATTACAACAACATGTCCCAGTAATGACAGCAATTTCTAACAGCAATTCCTGTCAGTTGTCCTCATGTTTTACATAGTTGCTCTCACGTTGCTCTCACGTGTTCCTCATTTAGGAGTCTGAGAAACTTGACCTGTCAATGCTGTTTTTTCCAGTTATTTCAGTACCATGATAGGGGACAGCTCCCATTTCTGGCACAGAGGATACAGGACTCCTTCAAGGGACTTAAGCAGAAACCACAAGAGATAATTGAATTAGTACAGTCAAAAACTATACTCTCAAATGTCTCTGTAATTCTATCTTTCTGTACCTGAGACAGGAGCTAAAACCCAGATTTGTGATGTTTTTTTTCTTTGCAGTACAACTAAGAATTCAGACATATACAGGATGTTGATTCTCTAAAGAGACACTTAAGCATCCAGAAAGAAGACATGGCAAAGAACCCCTATTTTTCTTCACATTTCTACTCATGCATCCATCTGCATTCCTGAAATCTGCCATTGGACACCTAATGTTTCACCAAATTTTGTAAGTGACTACTGGTATGTGGTTCAATGGAAAAGTACATGATACAAATGACAGATTTTAATCCTTTTTATATCTGAACAGTATCACACACTGAGTATATGTACCACATTTATTTCACTTATCAGATGGTGGACATCATGTGACAACATGGATAGACCTGGAGGTCATGATGTTCTTAAATGAAATAAAACAGAAAGACAAATGTCACATGATCTCACTCATATGTGGAAACTAAAAAAGGTGAGTTCATGGAATTTGAGTGTAAAGTGATGATTACTGGAGCCTGGGAAGAGTAAGGGAGCAGGAAAGATGGAAAAGATTGTTTATAGGTATTAAGTTACAGTAAGGCAGGAGAAAGAAAGTCTGCTGTTCGATTATTGCACAGTAGATAATTATAGATAATGTACCATATATATTTCTAAAAAGCTAGGAGAATTATGAATGTTTTTACCATGAAGAAATACTAAATGTTTGCTATTACAGATGTCTACCCTAATTTGACCGTTACCCTAATTTGAACATTATCCTAATTTGTACATATATTGAAATATCACATCAAATCTCATACATACATACAATTTTTAGGTATCAGTTAAAATTTTTTAAATAGACAATTAATAATAAAAAAGACCTCCATGAGAAATAACATGGAATTTAGTTTCCAGTATCAATTTAATCCCACAGCTTTAATTAAGGCCCCTCTAGTATATTGATCCATACAGTATGAAGATTTACCTTAGAGGCAAAAGAATCATAAGCTAAATAAACAATAGTAAGCAGGGTGTCAAGAGGATCAGAGAAAGATTCAAGTTTGATCCAATCAATGTGTTAAAAACAGAAGTAGGAGCTGCGGAAGGGGCAGGATGTGCTTGCCAACTCCCCCAGTGCTCTTGTTTGTGTGTGAACATCCCCGTCTGCTTGCCCTTCTGGCTTCATGTGTTGCTGATACAGATCAGATGTGGCCTGTCTACACATGTTGCTAATGGAGATCAGACATGGCCGGCTCTGAAAGGAGCATGGTAGGCCAGTAGCTGGAGGGCTTGCCTGGGAGGACTATGATAAAAGTTCTACAAATAGCCCTGTCTATCAAAAATCAGTCTTTCTCTTATCCCAGGTTTCCTGTGATTGCTATATTTCAATCCTGTTCTCTGAAACTCTAATACCACCACCAATAAATGCTGCCATGGCAGGGGGAGAGAGTCTTAAGGAATTCTGCTCTTAGTCATGTGAAAATAGAGTGATCTTACGTGTATTTGTTTCTATATCTTTACTGAATGAGGGTAATAGTAGATTTTTGAACTAATAAACTGGTTCAGATTTTGAAGAAGATGAGAATATCTACTTTATGAGTAAAAGAAGGTTAAAGAGATTTTTTTAAAGTCCAAGGCAACTTCTGTTTAGGGCACTACATCAAGGCCTTAAAATACTCACCTTTCAGAAGCACCCACCTTTGAGCAAGGAATTGGCCATATTACATTGTGCACATATGGGTCATAATAGCACTTACTGTCATGGACAACATGAATAAAACTTACATGCTGAGAAATCATTCTGAAGAATAAACTAGTAATCCCTGAAGATGTAAAACCCTCTGGTTTAGAAAAATAAAAGTAGGAACTGAAGAACTGTTTATGTAATGAATAAAAGAGAGGAGAAGGATGAAGGAGGAAAGGAGAAACAGGAGGAAGAGGGAGTGGGAGTTATTTGTTAAGCATCTGCCAAACGGGAGTATAAACAGTTTTTATGTATAAACTTACTTAATGCTCATAACAACCATGTAAATAGGCCACTGTTAAAGTTTTCAGATAAAACACTCAGACATAGGAAGATTAAGTAATTGACCCAAAGTCCCCTTGAACTCAAGGCTTTTTACGCTGAAGCAGGTGCTCAAAACCATTTTAATAAGAAGAAAAAAGAGATAGATTCTGAGGCATACTTACACATTTTAAAATTCTAATAAATTTTGACAGATTTTTATCTATGCACAGAACCTTGAAGAGAATACTGGAACAAACATGTAAAATGTAAAAGAAAACAAATTCAAATCTCCTTTCTTCCCCTGCCAACTAATTATTTAATTCCCTTCTTTCTTCAGGAGAAACCACTAATAGCAGTTCCTACATGTCTGTTCTCTCAGGTGTTGCATTCCTATTATTCGTCCTCAATAATTATCAGCATCATTCTCTCAAGTGTCCAAGTCAGAAAATTAAGAGCCCTCCTTGAAGCTTCTCTGCATTCAGTGTCCCCATCCAACCATCGATAATCAAATTCTATGAGTTTCTATCTCCAAATAAATATCTCTCAAATTTAATTATTTCTCACCATCTCACCCTATGAACCTGCTGCAGGCTATGATTTTCTCCCACCTACACTGGTATAATAGTCTATCGCTGATCTTGTCATGTTTACTCTTGAATTTCTAATCCACTATCCGCTCTGTGACCAGAGATAACTTTTCAAAAGGCAAGTTTTTGCATTGTGCTCACTTGTTCAAAATATTTAATTGTTCTATGACTGCTTTGAGGTTAGAAACCTAGAAACTGGCAGCATCACTCATAAGACCTTTATATCATGGTCTTGCACAGATCTCCAACTCGATCTTGTGTGGAGCTTCTCAGCATTTTGGCTCTGTTTCAGCCCACTGCTTTTCTTGGAATTCAATAGATGTTCTATGCTCTGTTACACTTTACAGTGATTCCACTTGATATCTCATCCTCCTGAAATGTTTCCTGAGTAACCCCTCTACTTCCTTCAGATCTTTACTACACAGCACTCCCTCTGTGAAGTCCAGACAGTTGACCTGGATTCAAAGACCTCACAGAATGAAGCGAACATTCATGAAATGGCTGAAACTGTGGAGAAGTTTGGCAACAACTTAACCCCTCTCAAGCTCTATTTCTTCTCCTATAAAGGAGGTAAAGAACTTACTTTGTAAAGTTCGGCAGAATGAAGGAGAAGCATACAGAGAGCTCAGCTCTTTTAAGTGCAGAATAGATCTTCAATGTTTATTGCCTTGTATCCATTCTTCTGCTTCCTCAATTGTAACTAGAAATTTTTCCCTCCTAAAGTCAAGAGGCAATGAAAAGTACATGAGATTATGTGGGGATCAGCTAGCTAAGACCATGAAGCAAGTCTGTCCTGTGGCCAGATCATGCACTAAGAAAGATTTTTTCAAAATCTACTTCTAGAGGCTTGTGAAGAATCAGAAAAGGGGAATTGGGAAGGAAGAAAAGGCACAAGGGAAAAAGAGGAAGAAGAAAGAAGAGAGAAACAGGAAAAAAAGAAATAAAGCAAGGAAGGATGAGGAGAAAGGGAAGATGAGAAGCACAGGGAGGAAAAGGAGGAAAAAGAGGAAGGGAGAAACTATGGTTCCACAGAGCCTAAAATATTCACTATGCAGTCCTTTCAAAAATATTTGCCTACCAAAGACTTACTAATGGTCCTTCAAAATAAAAAAATACTGCTATCCTTATTTTACAACCTTCACCTAAATTATTCCTTTTCCCATTTCTTACAATATTAAGCAAGCTGAGGTAAAAGATCCTAATTTGAGATATATGAAATGTAGACAAGGGCATTACTATGAATTTTTACAAATCTCATCTGTACTGACAAATTAAACTATGGAATAGCTGAAATTACACTTTTGTTCATGAAGTAACAACTTTTAAAATTCACATCAGTGTTGCTCTCCATAAAGAGACTCACAAATTCTAATACTCAGTTCCACTAGGATGGGAAAAAGTGTGGTCTCAATAACACTGAACAAACTGTTAGACCAGACCAGCCGTGTTCATTTCCTAGTTTTACTACTTCCTAGTCATGGAAATGTCATCTCTCTGTTTCTTCATCTACACAAAATTCTACTCTTTCACATCTCAAATTTAAATCCTCCATAGAACTAAATTTTTGGCAGCTTCTGTATAGCCATAATTAATGAAGAACAAGTTTGAAACAGCACATGCTGAGCATATGGGTATTCCAAAGACATAGCAACATCATTATCAGGAAAAATGAGATGCCACTCAGTGTGTGTGAAGCAGTTTTCAGATCCAACCCAAATGAAAATTAGTATCCCTTCCACTGGTACAACATGGGTGAAATAGTGTACTATCTGCCTAATAGCAGCATTATATTGACTTGGTATATAATACAGAATACGAAATTGGAAATATTGTGTTCTTTCTACACTTCTGATACACAGACAGTTCCATGTGTCTGAGTTGGTACAGGGAGCAAGGACATGAACCAAAGAACTTTACCAAGTTTTCCTTGTCTTCAAAGAACTTTTAATTTATAGAAATAGACTTTAAAAGAACAAGTTTATTAAAAATTTGTCACATGCTAAATAACAAACCAGATTTGGGGGTGGTGTCAACATTAGGGCTTGTGTTTTATTTGTTTTTGCAATGCTAGGGATTAAACCTAGAGCCTTGTGCATGCTAGGCAAGCACTGTACCACTGAGCTACACCTACAGCCCAACAGGAAACTTTTATGTTCTCACATGAGGCTGGAACATTGAGAAAAAGCTGCCTTGTTTCCACATTCTTGCACAATGTTCCTGTCTTAAAATCCCTCAGTCCTAAAGAAAATGAAATTACCTGTAGTCATAGCCTTTCTTCTGGCTAAGCATACTTCAAATCCTGTATCATTTTTCCCTCATTTTATCCAGGTCTTATAGATGCATAACCCACAATTCATAAAGATAAGTAATTGACCTAAAGTCACAGGAGACAAGAAAAATCTTCCACTGATGAGAAGATTATAGGCCTTCAAGAATAAAATAAATTTTTCATAGGAAGTCTCATGCACCCATGAGTAGTAGTGATAGGATGGAAGTTCAGGTGTATTTATGAGTTATCACTTGGAGATTCTCAAGTGACCAGAAGGTTCTATATCTCTATCAAAGTACCTGCATATTCTCAGCATAGGAAATCTTCCTATTCTCTCTGTGCTTGGGGGAGTGAGGTGGGATGATCAAATAAGAGTCACTAGCAGGAACTGGGTTTGGTGGTGCAGGCCTATAATCTCAGCACTCTGGGAGGCTGAGGCAGGAGGATCTCAAGTTTCCTCAACCTGCGCAACTTAGTGAGAACTTGTCTCAAAATGAAAAATTAAAGCTGGTGACATGGCTCAGTGTAAAGTGTTCCTGGTACTGGAAAAAAAAGAAAGGCACCTGCAGGAAGAAGACTGAATGCATTGTCTGTGATCCCTCCAGATACAAATCAGCTAGAAAAGCTGGCAGGGATCTTCACTTGGTAGCTCCTTTGAAAATGGCTGTCAAGTCAAAGAGTAGACAACCAAATATGTCCTTTGTTTCTGACAAAAGAAATCCAAGTAATGCGAACTAGACTGAGGGCTGACTCTGGACTTTAGGCTTTTCTCTGTCTATATGTGGTATATAGGCATTGGTTTATACTAATAATAAACTATAAATGCAAAATAATCAAATGAATAAATGAGTAAAAAATTTTGCCTGACTGAATGAAAAAAATGAAAATGTCCCAAAACTATAACCAGCAGGTCAAATAATTCATAAATTTCTAGCTCAAGCCAGGTAGGGTGTACAACTATGATAACTGAAATTAATTTTCAGAAAACATCCTTTGCATATAACCTTCTTCCCAGGTTCCAGGAGGAGTTACAGTAATGTGTTCTCAAGTCTCTAAGATATTATAAAATTGACAAAAGAGTAAGAACTTTAAACCACAATTGGTTAAAAAGCTGTCTCGGCCCTCATATGTGAAGTGATATTAGAGTGATCATGTGTATTTTTAGATCAGCTAAGGAAGCAGTTGGATTGGGTATATATTTATTTCAGGTTCAGCAGGACATATTTGTTTGTCTCACAGCATTACTGTATTGCTGTAAAAGGTAGGAATCATTTCCAAGAATACCCTTTCCACCCACTGGGCTAACTCAGCTGGCATCAAGACACACAGGGCTTGAGGTAAAAGAGTAATACACATGTGTCTCAAAGCTCTGGGTATAGAAATGCATGAGAAATGAAGGGACAATAGGCTTGAAATGTGTGGAGTCAGCAGGTAAGCTGCGGAAATAGCCTCTGACCAAGAGACTTATAAATTTGTAAGCAGAGTATTTCTTCTTATGAATCTTGTATCAAAATGAAAAATTTCTCCTATCAGGAATATATTTGATAATGAATACTAAATAATTATAAATGTATTCTTTATTTATGAGATTCATGCAACTTAGCTGTATCAAACCAAACCCCTGTGTTTAAAGTGCAAGCATGTAGCAGAACAATAGACTCTGGGTGTATCACTGAGTCTAATTTCACCTTTTCTTAGCTGCGAACGTATCTACTGGGCCTTAGCAAATACATATAAACAATACAGCACACAGAATGACCTGTGAAAAGCCATGTGAAGAAACAAAGGTTCCAATGACAAATCTACACTATTTTATTACTATTTATTACTATTTTATAAGTTAGTGAATATCATCTGAGAGCTATTTGTTTATAAAATTGTGGATCACAATATAATGTGGCAAAAATTTTCATATATTTGTAGTTATTCATGCCTCAATTTCAAAATAATTTTGTGTAATTTTATAAATTTATGCACATAAATATTTAAAACTACATCCATTTATCCATGTACGTAGACTATAATTAATAAGATTATTAATTAAAATTGATAAGTAATCAAACTTAAACTTTCCACATTTGATGCATTCATGGTGCTTTTCAGCTATGTCAAAGTAACAACTTGCATGATTCCTCAAAGTAAATATGTATGTGCATGCCTAATTTTATATTTAAAATGTTTAAGAGACCCACAGACATACAAACTCTATAAACATCAAAACTTGGAAAGCCTAAATCCAGGCCTGAGCTCAAAGGAGTAAGCTTTTCATCGACAGTTCACCCTTTGATTTTTGATTTTTAAATTTAATTTTTTTGTAGTGGTTCCTCTTACCTGTAATGACAGATGACTAGAGTTTATTTGTAGCTAAAGGTCAAAAAGTATGGTAGGAGCACAGGGACTGATCAACAATGAAACAGGCAGTAGGGAGGGTGTTATGCTATCCTTTTGACCCTTTTATAATTTGTCTCCCCATCAATCTGGTCCAGGAAATCAGTGACTGAAAACATTCTAGAACCATGAAGCAAACATCTGTGCTCCTGGTTGATCTCTTTACCAGTTCTGTTCCATTCTTCCCGAAACACTGATATACAGACTTTTCCACTTGCTGACTCATGTCATGGTGACAGTTGATCCCTAGTAAAGGTCAGTGGTCAAGGGCTGCATTTATTAACAGCAGGTTTCTGTCATAGCTGGCTGAATTACTTCTGAACCTAGGAAAGGAAAACAGCTGGCAGAATGAATCAAGGGAATTTGTCAGGGAACTTATGAAGCTTGTGTGCATGCTCATGCAGTGCAAGCGTGGTCAGCAGTAAGGGGTGCCATTTTTACCCAGCTAGTCTCTTGTAAAAATTCTCATAGTATCATCTTAAAAAATAACAAAGAAGTAAAATATCTCCTCCAACACTCCCCTCAAGTAGATATATTCCCATGCCTTCTTTCTGCGTCTTTCAAAGTTCACCAGCAACTATTCCACAGCTCAAGTTAATGACAGAGCCCCAAGGGCACAACCAGACCCACTGAATGGGGTCAGTGGCAGTACTGGTTTGGTTTAGGCACTGTATGTATGGAAATTGCTAGCTAAGCTCACTAACAATTGCATCATATCATGGCTAGCAGAAGAATAGGGCAACAGCATTCCTCTCTAGAAGAAAAGTCAAGATGGATGTACAACCTCTTGCCTGTTCTGTCAATAGTCACTTAAGGCCCTCTAACTAGAAAAATAAAAATCATCAGTGAATACTACTATGTGAGGATAGTGCTAGATAGAAATAGAAAGGGAAACAAAATATGGTGCATATCTCCAGTGTGCATAAACCAAGTTTAAAATATGGATAACTAATAATCTCAAGAGAGTGTGTGGAATGTTATCAAGTTGTATGCTGTGGGGAGCCAGAGAAGAAAGCAGCTGAATAATCCATGATGCTTTAGTGAGCAGAAAGCAAAGGAAATGTTTTAAATGATGAATGAGATTCACCAAGTAGACAGGGAGGGAGGGTTTTCTGGAAAGAGACAATCACAATATGAGAAAATGGATTGAAAAAGAGCCACAGTGTATTCCAAGATATACAAGGAATTTGGCATAATAAACACAGATGGTGAAGCCAGAAGATGTTGCTGAGGGGAAAAGCTGAGACTACCTCCTACAGAACCTTTAATAATGAAGACATTATTAAAGCCATTTCCTATGGACTCAATTCATAAATTTGACAACCAACAGTTTTTTCTATTTCCCATTTTAAAAAAATAAGGCAGTTAGTACCCTTAGCTTTGCCCAAATTTGATTCCAGAACTTATTCTGTATGCTTCAATCCGATGACCCCTTTCGGTTCTACCTGGCAATATTTCTTCACTGGAGCAGCCAAAGAAATTGACCCAGCCTTCAATTAAATGAGGAAACTGAAGGGACCTGAAGGCAATTAGAGGGCATTTCAGGTGAAATAAGGGTGAGTAGGATTACTCCTTCAGCCTGAGCTTTGATTTCAGTGTTATTTAATTAACTCCATAGAGTTTTAGCTTCTATTCTTGTCCAAATGTAATACCCCCCACAAATCAACAGATATGGAAGAAAATAAGACTTTTAGAGGTGTAAAAGAAATAGGGTATCCAGAATCAGGCACATGGGCACATTTTATGAGATCATGATTACTATTTCTGGCCTTAGCCACCACTGTCCTAGGCTGAACTTGATAATATGTCAGTGTCGAAGCCACTATACACTTCCTGTTGCTGAGATGCCAGATAATGTAGGTAGGTCTGTGGTGTGCCCATAAAAGAAATATTTTTGACAAACATTCATGAGTACATATATCTTAATGAGTGTTATCTCCAGAAAAACAATTGCTGTGAAACATGTTTTAAAATTATATGTATGCCAATGTTTGTACTGTCAAACATGATGATAACTTTTTCTGTCATTTTCGTTGATATTTGTTTACTTCTAGAGCCTAAGAATCTTATGGCAGAACAAAAGAAATGAAAAATCTCTTATCATTATCCTCTAAATGAGAATGAGTCAATTTTGCTCTCTAGAAGACATTTAGCAATATCTGGAGGCATTTCTCCTTGTCGTACTAGAAGGGATATGTTACCGATATCTGGCAAAACAGGGATGCTGCTAAATATCCCATAACACACAGGATAAGACTTCCTCCCCAACAAAGAATTATCTGACCCAAAATGTCAATAGTTCTGCTGTTGAGAAACTCTATAATAAATATAGTTTTAACTTTTGGAATAATAAATAGCTACCAAAGCCAAGTCTTTCCTTTTGATTTCATAATTGCTTCAGTTCAAATATATATATTGGGAAATATTCCCCAATCCTGAGCTTCCTTACTCCCAGCCTTGTCTCTGTTAGTCTCATGGCACTTGCTATCTTCCCCTTTCTCTTCTTACACCAATCAACTTTGGCCCTCACTCTTTGATTTCCTGCTTTGTTGAAAATATAGTAGATAATTCTGTGTATTTCTTGACATCACCCTGTAATCTTAGTATCTCTCTTTTTCTATCTCTGTCTCTGCTTCTCTCTCTCTTTCACACTCATGTACACACACACACACACACACACACACTCATATCAGTACCTACTTTACAAATCTCGGCCTCTGGATAAACCTAATTTTCCACTTTCCTTCCCTCTTTACCGAGGCTCCTGAGTAATGCCATGGAAATATTGGAAACAAAAATATTTACAATAGTAACAAGGACATTCATAAATTCTTTCCCTTCTCTTACTTCCCTCCCTCTCTCTTTCTTTTCTTCCTCTCATATTCCCATAAACAACTATAGTTAACACTTTATCTGTGGGCTGCAAATATATGGATTCAACTATCTGTGGATTGAATATATTCAGAAAAATATTATTCTTCTTATTATTTTTTTGCCATTCTATTGTTATTTATTTTAATTCATTTCACAGTCTAGTGCAGGTCTGGTGAGAAAATGAGGAGTCTCTGATCCACACAGTCATTCCAGGTCTCAGATTCCTTCCATTCAGTGACTTCTATATTCCCCTGGGCTCAGGGTCTTTTGATAAATTCATTGCATCTAGTGAGCTGTTGGAGCTAAGAGTGTACATGGAAATCACACCTAAGGGACCAGATGGTATATATCTGTGGCATATATCATTTCTAACAGAGTTCCAGTGACCTAAATTCAGTGCTGTGGCCCTACTAAGTGCAGAAGAGAATGAGAAACAGAGTCTCCCTGTGCCCAGGAAGAGATTTGGGGAAAGCATAGAAGACTGTTTCATACTAAGCATTAACCAAAATGCAGGCCATTCTTCCACTCTCCACTTTGGTGAATGGGCTCTAGCCCAGTCAGCCTGAGCAAGAAGTTGGGAGAAGGCTGTGCCCTCCTCCAGATCTGCTACAAGCATAGGACCTGGTGATCTTCCTTACTAAATGTCTGTCCGATCTACCCTTTCCCTTCCACCTATTTCAAAAAATCCTTTGGGAAGTCCATGTCCTATATGGAATGTCTGAGAAACTTCTGAACTTATCGTCATTTTAGAGACTTACCCATCTCTTCTTCAGTACCATTTCCATATCATGCATAGAGATGCAAAACCCCCTAACCACACCACTTCCTTTAGTAACTGACCATTGCCCATATAGTAATACAGTCTTCCATGTAACATACAGAGGCCCTTCATTGAATAGATCCCATTTATTCTTTGGTCTAAGAAGTCATCGCTCACTTATGATACTATTTCCAGCCATCAACCACTGAACCTTAAATTCCCAAATCAGACCTCATTCTTACAGCATTCAGTGCTGGATTATATCATTCCCCAGAACAAGAATACTATTCCCCACTTTTCTAACCCAACAGTCCTCACTTGGTCATTTCCTACTCCTCTTCTGCAGTCATTGTCTACGTAAGCCTTCTCCATCCTCAGAAATATCTAGATCCCTTCTGCCAGTTTCCACCAGGAAATCTCTACACATACTTCATCCATTGTGTTTATGATTCACCCATTTCACCCCATTCATTAAACATGTCATCCATATATATCCCTAGTGCCTAAGAAAATACCTGGCATGTAGAAATACTTAACAAATGCCCACAGAACTTAAGCCACATCTATCATTAAAATGATAATTAAATTAATATATGCTATGGTTTGGATATGATTTTTGCCCCAAAGGTTCTAATTCTGAAAGCATAGTCCCCAGCTTGGTGGTGCTGAGAAGTAGCAGACACTTTTAAGAGGTGGAGCCTAGGGGAAGGTGATTAAGTCACTGGGACATTACTATCAGAACCGATTAATGTAGTTCTTTCCAGACCCAGGTTAATTCCAACAAAATCAAGTTGTTATAAGAAGGAAAAAGCCTGACCTATGAATCTCTCTGGCACCTTGTCTCACATGTGATCCTTCTTACACACAGTCCTACCATGATATTATCCACTATGTTGTAATATAACCCAAAAAATCTTCAACAAAGCTGAAAAGAAACCAGTGTTATGTGCTTGGACCTTTAGAACTGTGAGCTAAATGTATAAAGTAGCTAGCATCAGGCATTCTGTTATAGCAACAGAAAATGGACTAATACATTTTAAGTTGTTCATTTCTTTAAATGAAAAAGAGGCTTCCTTCTCTTCCCATTATCAAACACATATCACACAAAATAATATTAGACACTAAATATATCAATAAACATCTCATGAAAACCTAGGAGCAATTGGTGTTGCCTAGAAATTTTATTATATTTTCTTATATAATTTACTTTCCCACACTCCTAAAATTTCATTTCTCTCACTACTTTTCCACAATCCTCTGATCCTTTCATCCCCCAATCTGTCAATTATAATTTTATTGAGGTAACAAAATGAACAGTTTCCATTGTTACTACAATGGCCTCCAGTTTATCTCTATTAATATATACTCTTTTTTGTTTCTGTAATTGTATGGAAGATACTTGTGCTTTTATATGAGACAAATCCCCCATTTTGATTCTAGATTCCATTTCCTCTCACCTATTCAAGGACTCCATGTTTCCCTCTTTACCCCTTGCTTATTGTCATCAGTGATAAAATATTTTCATTACCACTGTCCATCTAAAAAAAAATTAAAAAATTTTAAAATACCACACTTTGCCTTCACAGCCTCTCCAGTAACTGACTATTTTTGCCTTTCTTTTACAGCAAACTATTCTAATTTGGCTACCTCCTCAACCTGCCTTCCTATCCTCTTCACAAAACTTCTCTTGTCAATCCCTCAGTGACCTCTACACCACCACAGTTAGTTGTCAACTCCCAGACACCATCGTCCTCTTCATCTGCAATATTCATCACAGCTAATAAGCCAGATCTCATCCTCCAAACATGTTCTGCTTTCTGTATCCATGTCATTACTCTGGGCTTTCGTTCTCTCCCCTAGCTGCCCCTTCTCAGTCTCATCAAGCTGGCTGTTTTTCATACCAAAATGACTCAGAGCTCAGGCCTTGGGTTTCTCCTTTGTTTCTAGCCCCAAGAACTCTAAAACCGATTTAAATCAGTCTCATTATTTTAGTGCCACCTACAAGTAAATGATACACACATTTAAAAATCCAATACCACTCAAAATATAAATACAGAGAAAACTAAAAGATAGATAATAGGCAGTAAGGAGATAGATTTTTTTCAGATGGGAAGGGGATCAAGAGATAGAGGGAAGGGGGCCATAGAGGAAGGGAATTTAAAAAAAGAATTAAGATGTGTTATGTAGATGTACCAACTCTCCACCAGCCATATAGACAGTATGTACTGCAAACAGGTACTAACAAATTTTTTAAAAAGATATTAAAAATAAACTAATAAGAATCTTCTTTCAAATTTTTAAAAATTCTTTTATTGGTACTTAAAAATCCAACACCAAATTATCTCCTGAAGTACAGACACTTATTTCTACATTACTACTTGTCATCTCCACTTCCCCAACTAAGAAATATTTTAAATTGAATATGTATAAAACTTTTTCTATATTCCAAATCAAACTTCTAGTATATCAGTCAAACCTTAGTAAATGCTTCATGGATAGGCCTCACCAAAAATATTTAAATTTCTTTCTTTTCCTCTTTCCCCTCATCTGATCTTATTGTCTCTATTAAAAATACAACTTGAATTGTCTTATATTTCTGCACCCCCACCAGTACTGCCCTGAATCTGGACCACCCTCTGTCTTCAGCGCTTCTGGAGAAACCTCCTAACTAATCTCTCTATGCCATTTTTGGGTCCCTTTAGTTTTCCTCCAAATACCAGCCAAAATGATGCTTTAAAATACAAACACATTTGAGGTTATGTAACTTCCATTGCTTCCCATAACACACAGAATACAAGGAAAATACTCACCACAATGCCATGCATGATCTTGCCTCTGCTATGCCTCTCATATCTTCTACCACTCCTGTTATTGCTCACTTCCTGTAGTCCACACTGGCCACCACACAACCCCTTGAACACTGTAAAACTCTCTCAACCCAACCTCTGCATCTATTCCTCTACCTAGAATGTTCTTCCTCCTCACAGACAAATAGTTCAACTCTTTCCAAGGCTTTACTATCATATTATGAAGGACACCTCCCTTGTTTGCTCCAGTTAAAGATCACTTTCTTTTCGTATCTCCGCTTTGTCTGCTTTTCTTTTGCTCCTTAGCACTTCTCGCGATATTATTTACCTTTTCATTATCTGTATCCTGTATTGTAATAGAGGAGAGAGTCAACTTCTTCAGAAGAGGTATTTTGTCTTGCCCTGTGCAATATCTGCAGTACTTAGAAGGATTCCATTCATGTGGAAATGATCAATGAGTGTTTACCATGTAATAGTTAAAATGCTTCTATCAGGTAGCATTAGGAATGACAACACATAAAGGGAAAGAGAGTCATGGTTGAGACTGCAAGCTTGGGTCAAAGTGCCAAATTTGAATCATGGAGTTCCTATTTGAAGAGTGTGACATGACTGAGCCTCTCTATACCTCTGTTTCTCTCACCCACAAAATGGAAATAATGTTAGTACCCAAATCAAAGGAACATTGCAAGAAATAAAATGAACTAATGCACACAAAGTACTAAAATTGAGGCCTATGACATACTAAGCTCTTAAGTAATGTATTTGATTGGGTAATATATTAATAACAAGGCTTTCATTGTGCTACTTTTATTATGATTAAATGATTTTTTAGTACTTTATCATTTGAAAAAGAATTTTTTCAGTGCTGGAATAGAACCTAGGATTTCTTGCATACTAGGAAATGGTCTACCACTGAACTACTTCCTAGTCCTGGCAAAGGAATTTTTGCACATATTTATTACTTTCTTACAAGTACCCTGTAAATCACAACCTCATGTGAGGCTGAGACTGAGATACAAGAAAGTAACAACACACACATTTGTGTACATACTTATGTATACATATACACACAGAATCTTTACTGCCTGACAGACTCCTACTCACCCTTCAAGGCCTGTGCCCCATTGAACCCCAAAGCTTGGCCTAACCATGCCTGTTTCAGTTGTGAGAAGTTGCCTTGACTTCCTTTCTATCCTGCTACTTTTGGTGCTAACCTTAATGAGTGAAATTTTCAATGCTGTCATCCACACTGGACTCTGAACCCCTTCTAGGCAGGCATCATGACTTGCCCACCAGGTGTTATACATGTGGTACGAGATCCATAATTTTCCCCTCTGGTGTGACATTATCAGCCATAATCCATATTTCTCTGACATTAACACTAGTTACACAAGCTGTCAATGAAAGACGTCCTATCCTGAAAAAAACTATTGTAAATTAGTGCCCAGAGAATGTCTAATGTGTGCTACAGTATTCCTCCTCTGTCCTTCTGGATGTCCTCAGTAATGTCTAATGACACTGAGTGGACAAGGCTCCTGACTCCTCTGTTCCTGCCATTCCCTGGGAAACCACTGGTATCCACTGCTTCTCAGTCTCCCAGATCTCTCTCCACATTTCTTCCTCTGACCTGTCTTCTGGAGCCCCACCTCCAAATATATGAGACTTTTAGGTGACATTTTGGATCTAAATTATAACAATGACCATGAAAGTGTCTTATAATTTGCTTTAGCAGCTGAGATTCTTAAAATAGAAGACACTGTTAGCATCCTTCCTACACATCCTCAGCACCCAGCATTTTTGGGCATTCTAACCCTAATTGAAACAATGAAGACTTTTTGCCAGAGTGCTTTTCCCTTGTCTGCTAGAGCACATTCTGCTAGTTTCCAGACAGACCAGAAGTACAAGAGACTCAGTGCAAGCTGGCTTTGAGAGTTAGTATGTAACTACTAAGGCTCATTCAAGATAAGGCTAAGAAAAGTCTGAAGTATGGTCTACACTGTTGCCCAGTGTTCTATGGCTACCTACCCTATCTCACTTCCTCACTCCTTTTCCTGAAATCACCTCAGAAACTCCTTGCAATTAAATCCTTGTCTTAGGGTCTGCTTTTGATAAGTCATATATAAACAAATTTTGTCTTAAAAGATCAGATAGCAAATAGAATAGTTGTGGGTCATTTTGTCACAACTCTGCTACTGTATCATAAAGGTAATTACAAACAATACTTATTAAAATGATTACTGATTTATTTCAATATAACTTTATTTGAAAAGAGTTCTTACGATTTCTTTAGTACCTGTGTACAGAATTAATCAACCCAACTTCCTTTGCTACCATTAAATCTGCTCAGGACTCATAGAGCCAGGGTGGAGATCCCAACTGATATGGTTTGGATCATGAGACCACTCCTCACCTAGGGGAGTGCAGTGCAAAAACAGTGACTGATAATCCCATCAAACCACATGCAGTGGGGGAAAGATGTTTTCCCTCTACAAATCAAGGTGATATTGACAACAGAGAATTCCAAGATGGATGACCACCATAAATGTTCAGCACATTTGTTTGTCTGCCATTTTGTTAATCTTCTGTGTTTTGTTGGGTCCACCTTATTACTCAAGTTTTCCAAATGGCCATATGGTCATGATTTTTTCCTTCTCAATTTTGACCTTCTTCTTTAATTTCCTCAATATACTAAAGAATCATTGGTACGTCAGGGAATTTTATATTAAGTAATATGACTAATTTACATAAGAAAAGTCATCTTTTTGTTTTACAGACCTGCCAATTATTAAAAGGATGAATTGATCAACGCTTGGTCACCTCAGATTTATCTCTTGCCTTGCATCTGTGTCATTCTCTGTTGTGAGATCTAGAAGACCATTTTGTTCTCCCTTATCCTAGGGTACATTTTAGTAGAACTTACTGTATTTTAGTAAGTCCCTACTATATTAACAAATCAATTTTGGGTATTTATAGACTCTCTAGAGGATTAGAGTATTGAATAAAACTGAGTTGTCAAAATGCTGATGTTAATTTACAATTTCTAGTCTAAACGAAACAGTTTCCTTTTATTAGATTATCAGTATCAATATATTCACTGTCCGGTGCACAACAATCTTGGGATCTAGGCCATCCATATGGTAATGCTACATGGATCTGTGACATTTTATAAAACTTTAAGTGACTTAGGATAAATGTCACTAGGCTATTAGAAGAATAAATGGATGACCTTTAAATATGATCATTAAATAGCTCTTTCCTTGTCCAAGCATGACTCTCTGCCCTCCTACACAAACTCCAGATGTTAGACTTGTCTGAATCTGACCGTTCTAATTAGCATCGGACAATCTTACTTTGGCTGTCCCATATTCACAGTTAGAGAAGTTGCCTATCCAGAATTGCTCTCTGCAATGGGGCTTGACTTTCTGTCATCCATGTCAGCATGTAATTTTGATCTTGTTCAAGAGAAAACCTAGGTGGGTTGATTACAGATGTATTAAGATTTTCTTTACTGTGTTGAATACAACATGTTTTAAAATTGATTTCAGGTTTCTTTAATACATCTATGAAAAATAGCTAAAATTACATAGATCTTCCATGTTCCATTTCTACTGGACACTGTTGTTCAATATTGCCAATGTGACCTTAATTCACAGAGAATACTTAAATGCTCTCTTTTTTGAAAGAATACTTATTATTTTAGATTATCTGTGAACTATTGGGGCATTTGCAATGTATATGAAGGTTCCTGTTTATAGGTTAACTAATCACTCAAGAGATTTGTCTCTAAAGCAGTAAATCATGTGGTGAATAATCTAACTTAAAAATAAGCCTGTGAACTAAATTGAAACATTTCAGAACTTTCAATATTAGCAAAGGAAAAAAGGCTGAGATCATAGCTCCATTATTAATAATATCCATTATAGCAATTACACAATTGCAATGCCATCTGTTGGGTAATAACAGTGTGGAGCATAATACAGAAAAAAAACAGCAAAAAAATAGAATACTTTTTCCTACCAGATTAATCATAGGACTGATGCTTGTTTGTTCTAATGCACAAGGGTGCTGTGGTGTCCTGTGTGAGGAGAGCTAACTTTTCCTTTGTTAACCTATGGTTCCAGTTCTGTCCTAAAAAATAACCCAGAAAATTTTGAGAGTAAAGACCATGAGCTTTCTAGTTACAATTAGTAGATAAAGAAAAGGAAGGATTGAAGGAGAGAAACATTCAAACAAATGTCTTCATCTCTAAAGGAAGACAGAACTTCAACTAGATGTCAAAGAAAGCTTTAATCTCTGAAAAACTGCTTTTAAGGAAGCCATTTTGCTTCAAAACAATTTCTCAGAAAGATTATTCACAAGTGTGAATGGAAAGATATACAGTAGGAAAGAAAATGAGATAAGGAAAAATGCAAAAATGAGAAAAAAAAACAGGAGATGAGAGGGTAGAAATGAAAAATGGAGAACAGTTCCACTTACCTGTCTCCTTCATGTGGAATGTGTACTCCTGTTAACAAAACCAAGAGGTAGGAACCATGGCTTACTGAGCACCTCTTCCAGGCCAGATGTATCTTCAGCACTGAGAACACCATGATGTCTCCAGTTCTTACACTTGCTATGTAAACATTATCCCATTTCTCATTAGACGAACTGACACTAAGGTAAATTGGAATTAAATACACAACCCAGACCAGTAAGAGATAGAAGGAAAATTTAAGTCCAAGTCTACCCAACACCAAAGTCTATTATTTCCTCCTTCCTCTGAAAAGGTGAATCTATATCTTCACCTTACTCCCTCAAGTGTATGCTACTCATGAAAATTAATGTCAGGACTTGTTCCTTGATTAGGTTCTGACAAAATGGTAATGCCTTTGAACTGAACCACCCCTCTCAGTTGGATCCAGTGCTGTCCAATATAGTAGCCACCAACCACATAGAAAACTTATCAGACTCTGAAGACCTAGTATAGAAATAAGAATTCAAAATGTCATGAATTATTTTTATGTTACATGTTAATTATTTACATGTTAATGTGACATGCCTGCATATTTTGGGTTAAAAAGAAATATATAATTTTCTTAAGTATACCTGTTTCATTTTACTTTTTTTAATGGGGCAGCTAGAACATTTAAAATTACTTATGTATCGATGCTATATTTCTATTGGACACACTGCTGTGGGCCAGCAAGAAAACACTTATTACTATTGATAGCCAAACACCTTCTATGGTGTTGTTGATTCATAAGACAGTAAGAAGGATCTCCAGAAAAATTAAATTTGCTCACGTCATGGTGGATAAAAATACACTATGCCCTGCTACACCCCTTTAATAGGCCTGGGCACTCATCCTACATTTCCAGTCAGTGTTGTCTACCAAATAGAGCCACCCCTTCTCTGGAAATCTGCCCCCTTCTTGACTAATAGGAGCTACTTGGCCTAGGAAGTTTCCTCCGTCAGCATCCTACTGACAGAAGCAACCAATGACCAATGATTGCTGTAGTGGTCAAAAGGTTAACCTGTTTGTCTTGAAGGCAGGCAAATATATAATGCTATTTATGACCCAGAGAGCCCCTTAGAACAGGGCAAGTATAGATATTACTTTATAGTATTTTGTCTCCTTCCTCTACCTTATCCTGCATACTTTCTTTCCTTAGGATCATGGGAGTTTTTCTTGATTGTCAGTGGGTTTCTGTTTTGTCTTTTTACAGTGCCCTCAGTAAAGCACAGGCCCCTAATTCTTGTGACAGTCTTTTCCTCTAGAGAACCCAGCCTAAGAACTCATGAGACCTAGATTTTTAAATCTCTTTCCACAGGTCAAAAGTTATACATATTTATTTTCAAGAAAAAATGTTAACAACACTCTATCAGCAATTGCAAGCTTCAAGAACTCAATATTATTAACTAATTTATTTAACCCTGATTCCAGTATAAAGAATATGTTTCGTGTTGACTTTTAACTTCCATTCTGGTTTCAAATGAAATAAGGAAAAGTATTAAAATTACAGATATTTTCTTAAGCATTATATTATATTTCCTACCTATATTATTCAATTAGAGAAACAAAGACCCCGGAAAGTTCAAACTATGACTGACTAAGGAGGAAAGCAAAGAGAGTTGATATTTTGTAAACACTAATTAAACCTAGAACCAAGCTAGGTACTTTAAAAACTTTACCTCTCCTTTTTTTAACCTTGATCTCTGTTTTGCAGATGAGAAAAGTGATGTACACAAAAGCTCTTTAACTTGCCTCAGGTCACCTATCTAGTAAATCTCAGAGCCCGATACATGTATCTACACACATAATACTCTAACAGTTATTTCCAAACTATTCACCTCTATATTAATTAGTTTACATACCCAATCTATAAAGTTCCAATTATTTTTAATCATTTAAAATAAAAATAGATTTAACACCATAAAGTAATTAAAAATAATAATAAAATCATATCATTTACCCATTTTAATTGCTTATTATTTTCATTATTAGAATGCTGTTCCTTTCATACTTCTTTGCAGAAATGCTTCTTTAACTTGCAGTATATTATATATATATATATATATATATGTATTATATATATATATGGTAGTATATAATTTGTCCTGGGGAGTTGGTACATATATATAACACAATTTAGTTACTGTTAAGTAATTTCCCCTCTTGCCCCTCCCCCTCCCGTAATTTCTTGGTTCCCTTCCCTTTTGCAAAAGATCTATCCCACTCTTTCCTATTATCTTTTATTTTGCTCTTTTTTATATACTGAATATCTCATATAAGAGAAATGATGGAATATTTAAGCTTGTGTGTCCAATTTATTTCACTTAACATTATGGTCTCAATGATGCAACCATTTTCTAAAAAATACTCAAGTTTCTTCTTCTTTACCACAGTGTAGTATTCCATTGCGTATCAATACCACATTTTCTTTATCTATCCATCTGTTGATAGACCAGTAGGCTGCTTCCAAGATTTAACTATTGTGAATTGTCTTTCTATAAACATAAGTATGCATACCTAGATGAGAAATAGCTGAGTCAAATGGAGTTTCTTGTTTGGATGCTGGATTTTGTCAAAGGCTTTTTCTGTGTCAATTGAGATGATCATGTTTTTTGTCCTTGCTTCTGTTTATGCAATGAATTACATTTATTGATTTGTGTATGCTGAACCAAGCCTACATCACTGGGATGAGTCCTACATGGTCATGATGTGTGATCTTTTTGATAATTTATTGCCTTCTGTATGCCAATATCTTGTTGAAGATTTCTGAACCTATGTTCCTCAAAAATCGTGGCTTGCAGTTCTCTTTTTTTGGTCAGATCCTTCTCTGGTACTGGAACCAAGTTAATGCTAATTTCTAGGAATGACTGTGAGAGTGCTCTTTTTATTTTTATTTTTAAAAAGAGTTTGCTCTTGTAGTAAAGCTCTTGTAGAATTCATCAGTGAATACAATAGGACCTGGAATTTTCTTAGTAGGTTTTTTTATTACCTTTGCAATTTCATTGTTTGATATTGAATTATCCAGAGTTTTTATATTTTCTTGGTTCAGGTTTGGTAATTCATATGTATCTAGGAATCTATCGATTTCTTCTGAATTCTCTATTTTATCAGAATACATCTTCTCCAGATCTCAGCAGAGTCTGTTGTGATTTCACTTTTTTTATTTCTAATTGCATTAAACTGAGTCTTTTCTCTTTTGGTAAGACTGGCTAAGGTATTATCTACTTTGTTTTTTCAAGAACCACCTCTCCAAATCATTTATTCTTTGTATTGTTTTTTACACTCAATTTCATTAATTTCTTCTCTGATCTCTTTTTTTACAATTTTAATTTATTGGCACATTTTAGGTATACAGTATAATGCGATTCATCATTGGAAATTTGCACCTTTACATAATCTCTCTTGGTTCTTATTTTCTCCCCCTTCCCCTGCCCTCCCTTCAACCCCTCC
>NW_004624788.1:12515166-12537077 GCF_000247695.1 Heterocephalus glaber | reverse complement strand
TGGGATTTCAATTGGGATTGCATTGAATCTATGGAGAAATTTTGGAAGCATGGCCATTTTCACTATGGTGATCCTTCCTACCCAGGAGCAAGGGATGTCTTTCCATTTTGTGATGTCATCTTCAGTCTCTCTTTTCAGAATGCTATAGTTTTCAGAGAAGAGATCTTTGATTCCTACATATTTCAGTTTTTTGGATGCTATTGTGAATGGAATTGTTTGCCCTATTTCTTTCTCAGTGAGTCTGTTGTTTGTGTAGAGGAAAGCTACTGATTTTTGACCTTGTATCCAGCTACTTTACTGAATTTGGTTATTAAGTCTAGAAGACTTTTGATGCAGTTCTTAGGGTCTTATATATACAGTATCATGTCATTTGAAAATGATGACAATTTGACTTCTTCATTTCCTATTTTTATTCCTTTTAATTCTTTCTCTTGTCTAATTGCTATGACTAATGTTTCCAATAGTTCAATTGAACTCCTGTTCAATTCTATATTGAACAGGAGTGGTAAGGGTGGACATCCTTGTCTTGTTCCTCATTTTAGTGTGAAGGATTTCAGTTTTTGACCATTTAGTATGATATTGGCTTTTCGTTTTTCATAGATGGCTTTTATCAGATTGAGGAAGAGACCATCTATTCCAATTTTTTGTAGGGTTTTCATCATAAATGCGTGCTTCATTTTGTCAAATGCTTTTTCTGCATCTATTGAGATGATCATATGGTTTTTGTCCTTGGCTCTATTGATGTAGTGTAGTACATTTATTGATTTGTGTATGTTCAACCATCCCTCCATCCCTGGGATGAATCCCACTTGATCAGGGTGTATGATCTTCTTGATGATCTTCTGCATTCTATTTAGCAGTATCTTAGTAAGTATATTTGCATCTATGTTCATTAGTGAGATTGGCCTATAGTTCTCTTTTTTGGTTGAGTCTTTCTCTGCTTTGGGGATCGAGGTAATGCTTGCTTCCAGGAATGAATTTGGGAGTATTGCTTCCCTTTCAATTTCATTGAAGAGTTTAAACAGTAGTGGCAATAGTTCCTCTCTAAATGTCTTATAGAATCCAGCAGTGAAGCCATCAGGACCTGGACTTTTCTTAGTTGGTAAGTTTTTAATTATGTTTTCAATTTCATTGGTTGATATTGGGTTGTCTAGTAATTTTAGGTGGTCTTTGTTGAACTTTGGTAATTCATACATATCTAGGAATCTGTCCATTTCTTCTGTGTTTTCCATCTTTTTTGTGTATAGGTTCTGGTAGTAGGTACTGGTGATCCTCTGAATTTCTGCTGGGTCTGTTGTAATTTCATCCTTTTCCTTCCCTATTGCATGGATTTGGGCCCTTTCTTTCCTTTTTCTGATAAGGTTGGCTAATGGTTTGTTGGTTTTGTTTTTTCTTTCGAAGAACCTACTCATGGCTTCATTGGTTTTTTTGTATCGTTCTCTTAGTCTCCATTGCATTGATTTCTCTCTGATCTTTATAATTTCCTCCCTTGCATGAGCTTTGGGTTTGTCCTGCTCTTCTTTTTCTAGAAGCTTGAGGTTCAGCATGAGGTTATTTAATTGGGCTCGTTCTGTTTTCCTAATATGCGTATTCACCGCTATGAATTTCCCTCGTAAGACTGCTTTCATTGTGTCCCATAGATTCTGATATGTTGCATTGTCATTGTCATTTAATTGAAGGAACTCTCTAATTTCTTCTTTAACTTCCACTGTGACCCATTGGTTATTCAGAAGCATGTTATTCAATTTCCATGTGTTTATGAAATTCTTGCAGTTTCTTTTGCTATTGATCTCCAATTTCATCACACTACTATCTGATAATATACAGGGGATAACTTCATTTCCTTTCCACTTATCTAAATATGATCCATGAGCAATTATGTGGTTACTTTGGAGAAAAATCTATGTAGCTGAAAAGAATATGTATTCTGATTTTGTGGGGTGGGACACTCTGTAAACGTCTGTTAAGTTCATTTGTTCAAGAGTTTGATTGAATTCTTGTGTTTTGTTGCTTATTTTTTGTCTAGTTGATCTCTCTATTTGTGACAGTGGGGTATTGAGGTCCCCCACTACTATTGTATTAGTGCTTATATGACTTTTCATGTCTGTTAGTATTTGTTTAATATAGTTGGGTCCACTAGTGTTTGGTGCATAGATATCTATGATTGTCATCTCTTCCTGTTGGATTGTTCCCTTTACAAGAATGTAGTGTACTTCTTTGTCTCTCTTAATCAGTGTTGGTTTGAATCCACTTGATCTGCAAAGAAGATAGCTACTCCTGCTTTTGTTCGGGTTTCTGTCACATGGAGTATTGTTTTCCACCCGTTAACTTTCAGTCTGTGAGTTTCTTTTTGAAATCAGTGTGTTTCTCATATGGGGCATATTGTTGGATCTTGCTTCTTGACCCATTCTGACAGTCTATTTCTTTTGATTGGTGAGTTGATGGCTATAACTAATATGTATTGATTTATCATTGTCCTGACTTTTTCCTTTTGTTGGATTTTCCTCTTCTGCATTTAATTTCTTGTTGTGCCCAGTGGATTCATTCCGCTGGGCTTCCTGGGGTTGTGATCCTCATTGTCTTTTCTGAGGATTTTGTCTAAAATTTTTTGGAGTGCTGGTTTGATATTCATGAAGTTCCTAAGGTGCTCTTTGTCATGAAAGTATCTTATTTCACCATCAACTTTGAAAGATAGTTTTGCAGTGTACATCAATCTGGGTTGAAGGCTGTTTTCCTTTAGGGCTTGAAATACTTTACTCCAAGCTCTTCTTGCCTTGGAGTGTTTGCATTGAGAAGTCTTCTGTGATTCTGATGGGTTTTCCTTTGTATGTGATTTGTTTCTTTTCTCTAACTGCTTGTCGAACTTTGTTCTTCTGTTGGGTTTCTGGAATCTTAACAATTATATGCTTATGTGTACAATTTTTTTTGATCAAGGCTAGGTGGAGTCTTATATGCCTCACTTGTCTGTATGTCAAGTTCTTTTCCTCTGCTTGGGAAGTTTTCTGCCATCACTTCTGTGAACAGATTTTTTTTTTATGTCATCTTCACTCTCTCCTATTTCTTCATTGACTCCAATCAGTCTTGTTATTCTTCTTTGTATAGTCTAGCAGCTGCCATATTGATTTCTCATTGTCCCTTATAATTTTAAAGCAATTTTTCTTTTCCTTGTCACTAATTGCAATCTTATCTTCTATGTCTGAAATTCTGTCCTCACATTGGCTCATTCTTCTGTGTAAATTTCCAATGGAGTTTTTATCTCCTGGAAATCTGTTTGCATCTGTTTTATGGATTCCATTTGTTTCCTATCTTGGGATTCCATCATGTTCCTCAGCTCCTCTAGTTTTTTATCTGTGTCCTCTCTAGAGTTAGTAATCATGTTTTGTACTATGGGCACAATCTCTGCTGTTATGTGAGAAATTATTTCTTATTTCATTTTTTTCTGGATCCTCTTTTGTTGCTAGTTCAGAGAATCCAGGTGGTTTAGTATCAAAGTGTTTCATCTCATTTCCTTTTGGGGTTGCTTTAAGTGATCTGGGTGTCTGGTTCTGAGGTTTGTTTATTCATCTTGTCATTTGGACGGCTGGGGGTGGGGGTCCTGCTTGTGCCCATGCAGTTCACCTCCACTGTGTGGGGAGCAGTGGTAAATTAGCCCGGAAGCCTCCTACTCTGCACTGGGAGCTGTGGCATGTTGACCTGCCTCTGACCTTTATTATTCCCTTCCTTGCTCTAGCTTTGAATTTGGATTGTTGTTGTTTTTCTAGGACCTAGATGTACATCCTTTGGTTATTTATTGCACTCTTTCTGTTTTTCTGGTATGGGGGCTCACACTTATAAGGACTGCATTCATTGTGCTCCACATGTTCTGGTATGTTGTACTGGCATTATCATTTGATTGTAAGAATTTGATTGTAATTTCTTCCTTGATTTCTTTTGTAATCTATTGATTATGCAAGAGGGAACTTTTTAATTTCCATGTTTTTGCATAATTTCTGTGGTTCTTTTGCCATTGATTTCTAGTTTCATTACACTACAATCTGATAATATGCATGGGAGATTTTTATTCTTTGGCATTTGCTTAAACATGCTTTATGCACTAACATATGGTCTATTTTGGAGAAAGTTGCATGTGCTGCTGTGCAGAATTTGTATTCTGATGTTGGGTAGAACACTCTAGGTATCTATAAAGTCCATTTGCTCAAATGTTTGATTCAACTCTGATATTTTTGTTGATTTTTTATCTAACTTGTCTATTTGTGACAGGGTGGAATTGAGGTTCCCCATTATAACTCTGTTGCTTTTTATCTGATTTTTTTAATGCCTTATAGTGTTTGTTTTATGAAGTCAAGCATACCAGTGTTTGGTGCATATATGTCTATAACTGTCACCTCTTCCTGTTGAATTGTTCCCTTAGTAAAATTAGAGAACTTCTTTGACTGTTCTGATCATTTTTGGCTTGAAATTCACTTTGTCTGAAATTAGGATAGGCACTCCTCCTTTACTCAAGTTCCTGTTGCAGGGACTCTTGTTTTCCATCCTTTGAATTTCTAATCAATGAAGTTCTTTATATATTAAATGTGTTCCCTATAAATAGCATATCATTAGATTTATTTTCTTGATCCAGTCTGCTAATCTGTGTCTTTTGATAGGGAGTTGAGACCATTCACATTGAGATTTAATGTTGGGCATGGCTGATAAGGTATTAACATATCCCTTGTCAGTACCTTTGTATTATGCACTATTTTCCTATTGCTGATTTTCTCCCCCCCTTCTCTCTCTCTCTCTCCCTCCCTCCTTCCCTCCCTCCCTGCCTCCCTCCCTCCCTCCATCCTCCTATACTGCTTAACTGCTCTTCCTGTTGGGTGCATTCATTTTATTAGATTTGGGGTGGGGCATCTTTGGCTTCACTGCCTCTTCCTAGGATATCCTTGAGAATTTTTTGTAGTGCTGGATTGGTGGTCATGAATTTCTTGAGGTGCTCTTTTTCATGGAAATATCTTATTTCTCCACTAATTCTGGAAGAAAATTTTACAGGACATATAAGTCTGGGTTACAAATTACTATCTGTTTGGTCTTGAAACACTTCACTTCAAGCTATATTGGTCTTTAAGGTTTATGTTGAAAAGTCTGCTGCGATTCTACGAGTTTACTTTTGTCAGTGATTCATTGTTTTTCTCTAATCATTTGTAAGACACTGTCCCTGTGTTGACTTGAGAGATTTTGACTATGATATGATATGGAGAGATTCTCTTTTGAGTGAGTGAGAGGTTTTCACTTATCTGTATGTTTAATTCTTTCCTTACATTTGGAAATTTTTCTGCTTATTTCTGTAAACAGGTTTTTTATGTCCTTTGTGTCATCTTCTAATCTTTAACTTATTGCAACCAATCTTAGATTAATCTTTTTGCCTCATCTAGCAGTTGTTAGATCCATTTTTCATGTTCTCTTGTTTTTAAGATATCTCCAAGTAATTGGTCTTTGAAAGCATTCCTATTTTCTAATTCTGATATTCTGTCCTCACACTGGTTACTTCTGATGTCCATACTTTCAATATAATTTTACTGACTTGGATTTCTGTTTGGAACCTTTTCATGATCTGTAATTCCTTAATGAACTAGTTGCTCATGTTCTGGACCCTTTTGTTTAGCTCAGCTAGCTATTTATTAGTATCTTTCATAAACTCCTTGATTATTTTGTTGATTATATTCATGTTCAGTTTAGTTATATCTTCTGTGACCCCACCAAGCACCTTACTAATCTGTTTTTTTTAATCTCTTCTGTTATCCTAATAATTCAGCTGTGTAGCTTTTGCTTTCTTCCTCCTCAAAGCCCCATTGATCAGCTTGGGGGGAGTTGGGACTTTGGCGAGGCATTTTATTGCCTTGTCTTCTCATGTTTATTGTTTTTTGTTTGTTTTGTTTTGTTTTTTGCTTAGGTTTGTGGTCACTTGTAGAAGAAAGACTTTGTTGCTAGAATTGAGATATCTTTAATTAGTATCCTTTGTAGTGATGTACACAGGGTATGGCTGATTATAGTCTTTTGCCTCAGTCCCAAGATCCAGCTACTTCTGTTAATTTTGGAGGGAAGGATGTAGTGTAATTGGCCCAGCACCCAGTTTTTAGGGAATGAACTGAATTATTCTCAGTATCACAGAGGTAATTCAGGTATTCATATACAGAAAAAAATCTATTAATAACAACTATGCTACCCTGGTAATATCAAGTAAATCAGCAACAATATCACTCAAGAAAAACTGGATGTTGACATACCTTAAGAATAATTTACCACACTAAATCTTAAAAAAATACGTAAGTATAATATAAACCCTAGGACAAACCAGCTATTGACATACAGTAAATATCTACTAAGTCTAACAACTATAAGTCCACTAATGGAAAAAAAAGACTTCAACAGTAGTAATATAGTGTTAGCTAACTAAAGATTACTAAAGCTTAATAGTTAAACTATTATAGATATAGAGGATTGGAAATGGGAGACTGCAAGAAGGAAATTTTGAAAAATTAAATAATGGGAGATGAGAAGGAGGAGAGGAACTTGTGATAAAGGATCCTTGCTTCTGCGGAGCCAGATTCCCCTTCATGAAGAATGTCCAGATTTTTTCATTCTTTTCTCTGCATTGTGGACTGTCCCTTCAATTTCTCTGTAGCTTCTAATCTTCCTACCTTTCCTTCCTGATTCTCAGCTATCTGCTCTTTTTTTTTTTTTTTTTTCTTCACCAAGTTGTTACTTTCTAGTATCTGGATACTGAATCTTGGCAAGACTGAATTTTGTTGCTGATCACCACTCTGCCATTTTCTACACTTCTTTGCAGGAAACTTATAATCATTTATCTATTTTGTTGATGTTGATATGATTAAACCTACATAATATTTAAGAATTCACTTAGCATTACACAGGGCTAAAAGCAAATGAACACAAATGGGTACACATTACAGTATTAGAATCATAGCCTCTCTCAATCTATGTATTATTTATATTAGAAAGGTTTAAATTCTTTCTTATAGGTTCTAGATGGCAAAGGATTTTAAATAGTGCTTTTATGATTTTCTTTCTTTGGGTTTATAGTTGGCCTTTTGATGCTTGAGCTTTCCTACTTTATAGACCCTCTTCTACCCTGTTTCCTAGGGAGATCAGCATCCAGTCTTCTGTGGTCCTACTATTTGAGTTCAGCCTGTACCATGAGTTCTTTTCACTGGAATCAGTGTTTGAATTTTCTGCTATGAAAGAACCACCAAGACCTGATTAATTCAGCTGCACGGGTCTCCATCCTAGCTCCTAATTTCTGCCATCTGGCAAATGTCTGAGGTAGAGATCTTGTCTGACAGTCCACTTTAATGTCTTTGCTCTGTTCTGATTTTGAAGTAGAGGAAGAGAGGTCAGGCTTTCACAAAGATGTTAGTGACATGAACAACTCCTTTCTCACAGCATCTTTCAGCTTTACATACATTTCTTCTACCAGTTTACATTATCACTCCCTTCTTCCACTAGACTCAGATCACTCTCAAACTTCATATTCCTCTCTCCTTAACTTGCACAGGTAATCCTGTCCCTGTTCGTATGCTCTTACTAGATCATGTGATGGGGAAAATGCAATAAGCCCAAGACTATCTAGACTATCCAAGCACCAGTATTGCTTTCTCCACCAGTTTCTTGAATACATTATATAACTTCTCCAAACTTCAATTTTCTCTTGCCTAAAATATGATGCTGGCTGCAGAAAGCAGTTGGCAGATAGTTGTCTGTTCATAGATTTAATTCAATTTAGAATCTCTTTCTTCCAGCATTGCACACACATATCTCTTCTTTTTTACATTTTTTTAGCTTTACTTGGTATAATGGAATAAAACTGTAAATTTAAGGTATAAAATATATGATTTCTTATACATATATATATTGCAAAATGATTACCAGAATAAATTTACTAAACACCCCAATCACTTCACATAATTGCTTCTGTGTGTGTGTGTGTGTGTAAGAAATTTAGGACCTATTCTCTTAGCAAAATTCAAGTATGCAATATTATTATTTTCCTAACTTCTGTTCCACAAACCTTCTGTGTTTGTGACAATTCAGGGGTGTTATATTCATCTAGATTAGTCCATTAATGAGTTTACATCTGGGTGTGATATTGGGAGGTAAAGCCTGGTTGGAAGATGTGTGCCATTGTGGGCATGTCCTGAAGAGAATATATCCCTCCTATTCCCTTGATGACTGCTTCCCCCAGCCACACAATGAGGAATTTCTCCTCTGCCATGCACCTCACTCATGCTGCCCTGCATTGGAGCCAATTGACTGTAGTCTGAAACTTCTACAAACCATGAGTCAAAATAAACCATTCCTCTTCAGGGTTGTGGATGTTAGGTATTGTGTCCCAGCAATGAGAATGTAACTAAGACACCATCCATCTTTGATCTTACAACTGACAGAATACATAGCTCTGATCTTCAGAGACCAGTGATAAATAGAAAAGATGAATCATTTTTCTTTGGAGATTTTCAAACATTTCTACAATTTCTGAGCACCTCTAAAATGTTCCAGTCTTACCAAGTTAGTTAATCTCTGATTAACAAGAAAATGTAGATACAGATATTTTAACTAGCAAAAGATGTAATTAGCCTAAGTTTCAAAACTGCTTTTCAAATCTGACCTTTTCAACCTTTTGCTGTCCATCCATTAGGTCACTTGTTTATATTGGCCAGGAGGGGGCAAACAATCTTTCTGCCATGTGACTTAGCCATCTTTGTTCCTATTGGTTATATATAGTGCACAAATTCTAGGGTCTGAAATCTAACAGACACTCTGAAAGTAGCTCTGCTTTGTGCCTTTCTTGGATCCTCAGGATAAATGTCACTCTAATGCAAACTTTGGTGACAGTATTCTTTTTTCAGGTATGTATTTGAGAAAGCAGATTCCTCCATTGGAGATCTCCCTCAATTACCCCCATAAATGCAAGATTATATGCAAAATATTCATACTCCTAAATGCCATAGATATAATGGGGAACAGAAGACTCAGTTCTCTAATTTTTCATGACTGTTACATCAGACAATGACCCACTCTTAATTATATTCCATGATGTACCATTACTGAACTCATTCCAGCTAAGGCTGAGCAGCTGTTTCCTGTGCTACAACTTGGGTCTGTAGGGGTTAAATCTCCATAGCATTCTGGAAAATGTCTCTGAATGAAAACCTCTCTTCTCCAGGAAAAGTTAAACAAAAGTTGATACAGATTTTTTTGCAGATAAATGACCTGACATTGTGACCCTCCAAGAATTTGAGGAAGTGATGAATTTACCTGTGATTACACAACAACTTCACATTCAGACTATGGCGTACCTTCTTCCTTGCTGAAAATAAGTGTGAAACTTATTTTATTTTACCTTTGTTTAATTAATAGGAACATTTCCCAGAGGATTAGCTCCTTTAAAATTTTAATAGGCTCACTGAGCTCTTGCACTGCTTTGCCATGATATGGCTTCATAATTGTTATGTTGCTTTAGCTCTTGTAATTGTGAAATTACAATGTGCATACATACTAGAAGGTTAAATGGGCTGAAACATGATTTTTAAATAGGTAGGTTAACGAAGAAAAGAGTTTATGGGCCAAGCTGTTTTTCTTAACTTGCTTATAAGAGAAGTTCATGATTTCCTATCTCTGAGATCTATCACTTTTCTTTGAAAAGTTACAGTGGATTTGGAACAAACCTATACCTGGAATAGGGTGAAAGTAAAAGAAACCTTCTTCTCTCTATGAATGAAACTCCAGAATCCAGGACTCTGTCTTAGTGGTTGTACAAATCTGACAGCAAGGTCAATTTTCCCAAAACCATGCAGTTGAAATGAGATCATGTTCTTAAAATGGTCAGAAATTCAGGGAGGCATTGCAACCTATTGACCAAGGAGAAGTCTCACCTGAATTACCTGAAGATCTGTGCTTTCTCTCAGATGATGTTCACATTATTGTATCACTAGACTACCCCACATTATACATGGGAATAAACGTATCTGGGCTTCTAATATGAGGGGATACATTTTGCTAAAAGTTAAAAATATAACAATATTTCCTTTGTTCCCAGTATTGTCTTGATAATCTGTCACTGAATTTACTCTCTTCCTTATTTTATTAGTTATTTCATGGGTTTCAAGTGAGATTTTCTTTCCCAGCAACATGTCTCTATTGAGCAATGGATTACACTAAGCAGGACTTAGTATTAAAGAGCTAAGACTATATAGATATGAGTAATCTAAAAGTAGAAGCCTACTGGGTCAAATACAAATTTTGTATCTTCAGAACTAATTTAGAGAATACTAGTTTCCTCCAACCTTGAACATTAAATGTACTGTCTTAGTGAGGTGCTGTGAGAAGCACATAGGAACTGATAATTGCCAGGATCTCAGATTCAGCTCTCCCATTATAGTGAGGACTATTGAAGGAAAGCTCTCCTCCTCTATTTTTTAAATTTCTGAATACATTTAGCCTAATTAATTTTCAGTAAGTATATGTACAATGTAATTTTATATAAAATATTTTAAAATAATTTAATAGATCTGTCCAAACAATAAATTACCTGCCTTAACATCAACAATCAAACAATATGTTGATACAGTACTCATGTATTAGTAGTTCACTAATTTACCTTTCTTTATTCCCATGTTTTTGTGTGTCAGTGTAAGTCCTTAAAGAACACTTTTGAAAAATAAAAGAGGAGGTAATGCTTCATGAATCATTTTATGAGTAAATTACTGACCTGATACAAAATAAGAGAAAAACAACATTAAGAAAACTACAGAACAATATTTTTATTAATATAGGTGCAAAAATTCTCAACTAAATACTAGTAAATAATTGTATACCATTACAAATCAGAGTTTATCCCGGGAGTACAAGGTTTGTTTGACATATTATACTCAGTTAGTGTAAAGTACCGTATGGATACAATAAAGACCAAAAAATATGATCCTCTTAGTGAACAAAAGGCATTTACAAAGTACAATACTTAGTTTTGATAAAGGACATACAACAAACTGGGTGGAAAAGGAACTCCCTTAACCTCATACAAGGTACGTATAAAAAAATCCTAAATAGAGCACTACTCCTCTACTCCCCCGATCAGCATATGAGTGATTTACAAGTTTTTCTTCTACTCAAATTCTGCCATAATCATTCTTGCATGTATCTCCTGGTATATATGTGAATGATTTTTCATGGTATATAACTAGAAAGCTGTTTTCTTTCATGGCTGAGACAAAATATTCAACACCCAAAGTTAAAAGGGAAAGTGTTTACTTTGCACACAGTTTGTAAAGGTTTCAGTCATAATCAGCTGGCTCCAAATCAGAGTGGCACATGGCGGAGGCATGTCACAGAGGAGAAACAGTTTATGGCACCCACAGGGTAGCAAAAGCAAGAAGGGAGCTTAATAGCATCTCTGCATCCCTTCTATCTCATACAAACTACCTAGGGTGGAAAGCCCTTAATCCTAGTGCCCTCGGACGTAGCCCCATCATGAATCAAATACACACTCTAGATTCACCCTTGAAAAAGAGGCTTTGGGGGGACATGTAGACACAAACCATAACAAAAGCCAAGTACTAACTCGGAGTAATGTCAAACTTCTTTCCAAAAGGATATTCTAATTCATGCAGTTTCCAATAAAGTACAGGAAATTTTCTGGCTATAGAAAAGAGGCAACAATAAAAATGTTCTCTATGTTCTTTGGTGAAGCTCTACTCACCCTTGCCTTTCCTATCCTTCCCTCTTTACTTCCTTTTTTATAGTCATAGAATGCAAAGGCTATCTTGAAAATGTTCTAGTCCAACCAATCTGATAGACAAAAAGCCAAGTTAAGAGAGGACTAAGTGATACAATCAGTACCATACATAGTACATAAGCCAGGAGAACAGGGTTAGAAAGCAGACCTCAAAATTCTCAGTCCATCCTCTTTTGCTTCCTATTATTCACTCCTTGCTTTCCCTCTTTCTTCCAATTTCCAGAGGATAGGAAGAGTGACAAAGAATAGTAATGATGCACAGATCAGAATTCTTTAAGCCATATTTTTCAGCTGACTGTCAGGAGGAAGAGAATGACAGGTATACTGGCCCCACCTTCCATGACAGTGTGACTCCAATTACAGATACATTTCAAGAAAAGGAAACTATGGATTCTGAGTCACAGTTAGGCTATAATACTTTATTTAGGACACTGAAAGAGCCAAAGCTTAAAATTCAGTGTACTGAATAACAGATGTCATAGATTCAAATCCCACTTCCATAATTTTAGGTCTGGGGAATCTTGAAAAGCCTCCTTAACTACTTCCTCATCTATATATTTCCTTAGCAGTTGCCCCTCTAATCATCAGGGCCGGTGAAAGAATTAGCAATCAAATAGATACCAAGTATATTACTATTTCAAACTTCTAAGTACCTAACCCAGTGTATAGTGGTTCCTCAAAAAATGCTCATTGCATGAATTCTTTATGATTGAAGTGCTGATATTCAGACTGTATTATGCTGATATTCACACAAAATTATTAACATTAACATATAACAGAAACATTCTATTCTGTATTTAGAAATGAATCTCAAAACCACTTAGTCATTTACATTAAAACTGTCCAGACACAAAGTAAAAATTTTCTAAGATCTTGACTTAATCCTAAGAACAAAAAGTAAAATTGTTATTTTGTGATTAAGTCATTGTAATGAAGGGTTTGAATATAATCCCAAAACTCAAAATCAGGCTGAAGTTAAGCAGAGATCCCCATTCTAGAGTGATTATTTGCTTCCAAGAAGCTTAGGGTTCTCTTTTCCTACACATTCTCACATGATAGCCTGGGCCAAAAAGCAAGTATGAAGACACTACACATGCTATGTTTTCTAACAATGGAGCTTTAAGGAATATTGAGAAAACAACATCCATGGTCATAAGCACAGCTTCTTTCTACAAAGAGAGAGAGTCAAGACAGGGCCTCTTCTGCTTCCATCCACACTGAGGAGATCTGGGTTGAGGACCTGGGATGACTTCCCTGTGGAAGTCTGTGCCTTTTTTTGGCTTGTGCCTCTTCTCCTGCTCTGAGTCACCTGAAAATCTGAACTTGAGTTGTAATCAAGATTTCAGCAAGAATACTGAAGGCAAACGAGTAGGGAGAGCAAAGCCCTGCAACCTTGGGAACCGAATATGGAACAATGGTCCAAGATAACAATAAAATTATGCTTCACTTTGCTTCATCTAAGTTTTATAAGATTGTTTATAGAAATTTAACAGTGAATAAGGGCAGCTGGGGATACAGAGGTTTGTGTTTTCCAAGATATCATAGCCAGATAATTTTAAGTGGGAAATATCAAACAGAATTCATGGGTTCTATTTGCCAGAATACAGAAAAATCTCAAGTTAAAGAGAAACTGCTGGGCTGACTGGCATGCAAGAGAGTCAGACCTTGTAAGAGAAAAAGGCAAGTAATGATAGAAAATACCAGAAATGTGGAAAGATTTATAATATTTTTAAAACCAAAATACTGAAGGAATCCAAAAATATGATAAAGAACTAACCAAACAGTACTAGGGTAATAGTCAAATATCAATGGCATTATAAGAAGAATCATCACTTACAAAGTGTTAAGAAAAAGAGAAAAAAAGTAGGACCCTATGGGCACTACTTGGTTGCATTTTGGAAAAAAGGTATTTCATGTAAAGTGACATTAATAGGGGGGAAAGTGTGACATATATTAAGTCAAAAATGTGTGCTTGTGCTTTTCCACCTGACTCTGCCCAAGTTGGTGCAGGTGACAATCCCTGTGAGGGCCCACCCGCAGTCTCACCCTCTCCAAGGTCTACACAGCTGTCTTAAAGAAACACCGGGTTGGGAAAAGATAGAGACCCACTCTTTTATGCATCAAAGTGACAAGAAAGTAGACCATCATGAGTAGCCTACTTGCCAGGTAATTTTCACTGTCTTTATCATCACTTGAATGTTGTTGGTCAACACAGTGCATAAACATAATTTTATAAACATTTCAAAACCTTACCATTATTACCAATAACTTTGTTATTACCGATAGTCTAAATTGTACAGAAAATCAGAATATACATAGATCCTGGGAAAAAGATAAAGTTCAGTACACACAAAAAACAAGTATTTCCATTCAAAGGGAGGAAAATTCTTAGTTTACTATGAGGAAAGCCTTATTATATAATTTCATTTCTTTTTTCATGGGTTACAAACATCATTATTTTTATTTGACAGGAAGAAATCAGGCTCAGAGATATTAATTTCTTAGAGGAACAATGTGATAAAGAACAGTGTTAGAACTAAATCTCAAATTCTATGATTCAAAAGCCACTCTTTCTACAATATTCTGACCCACAGATGAGCCAGAAGTAAAAGCATTTTGTGAAAATGTTAATCAATTATTATTTGGACTGACTTAGTAAGAAAATGTAACCAACCTTAAGATATTTTTGTCACTGCATTGTTTTATATATATATATATATATATATATATATATATATATATACATGTATATATGAGTCATATTTTCAAAGAGGTAGGATTTTTTAAAATTTGCGTACGATAGTACCTGATATTCTAATTGAACTAAGCACATTTTTATATACTGAAATCAAAATAACCATCCTTAGTTAAGCCTAATAATGATTACTTGATTTTCACATGCCCCAAACATTGAAACAGCCCTTCTTGATTTTATAGTTTCCAATCAAATATAGTCTGCGATTTCTGCAAAATGACTCAGCTCAGAACCTATTTCCTATTTATAAATGATAGCAGACTACAGAAGATTTGAGAGTTATATAATCTCTGTGTCTTCAGACTATTCACCTTTAAATGCAGAAAAAAAATGCAAACAGTAGAAGACTTAGTGAGGACTAAATAAAATCAAGCACATGAAGTGCTTGACTTATAATAAGGGAGCAGCAGGCCAGAGTAAGTTGTAGCCATCTTTTTCAAATTTCTAAACAGTGAAGACACAGGAAATTGAAGAGGTTTAATGGCTTGATTCCCTCTTTTTAAAAAATTGTAATTTCTAGGTTTCTTATTCCCTAGGATTTTCTAATCCCTCACTGGACAAATTTCCTTGGACACCACAATGTTTAGGCACACCACTAGTGTACCAGACAATCCATATCTACCAGAGTGGTCACCTTCCACAGGTGCAAACTATCCCTTAATGGAATTTTCAAACTGTTTTTGCCTAGGTAACACAATTCCAACTCACAGCTGTGACACTCTTAGAAGAGAGTTCACTGCAGCTGTTTTTTTCTCAGTTAAGTTAATAGGTGTAAGGACTCTAGTCATCTGAGACTGCTACACTGCCACCTAGTTAACAACCAGATTCTCCATAGGAATTAAACTGCAGATGGACCACATTTGTTTTGTTTTGCTTTTTCTACAATGTCAATTAAAACCTCTTTTTAAGTAAAAAAAATGCATGAATAAGAGGGCTACTGGGTTTGATGACAGCTCCAAGTTGAGGGTTCCTGAACTCCTTCCTGTTGATGTCCTTAGGGAGCTGTCAGCTCCTACTTTGTGACTCTTAATGTTCTCAAATCCTATGAATACAGCAATTAGCTTAAAAGTAGTTTTGCCCATAGTACTTTCCAGATGAGCCAATCCTCCCTAACTAGGAAAAGACACAATGTCTGTTCAGAAACTACTTAAAAATTACATTTTTCTTAATGTTTTTTACACAAAAAAGTCATTTAAAGCCAAGTTAAAAGTTGAGCAATAGTGTAAAAACCATCATAAACATATCAATGAACTTTAATAATTATTGCCATGGTTTAGCCATGGATTGAATATGTCCTCAAAGGCTCATGTGTCAGAACTTCATCTCCAATGTACCAGTATTGGGAGGTGATATTCATCCTTTAAGAATTGAGGGTCTAATAAAGCATGACCAGGTCATCAGGGGTGCTTCCCTGGGGAGGAATTAATGGTGGTCATGCAGAATGAGTTAAATCCCATGAGAGGACATTGTTATAAAGAACAACATGTCCCCTCTACTCTCAATTTTCCATCTCATTGTGTGTTCTGTATCTCCCCCTACACTCCTATCATTAAGCCATTTTCCATGTAGCCCCCACCAGAGGCTAAACCAATAGGGCTGCCTGATCTTCAAATTTCAGTCTCCAAATATGACTTAAATAAACTTATTTTCTTTATAGAACATCCAGCCTCAGTTATTCTGGTGTAGCAATGGGAATTGGAATAATATGCTTGTATTATTTTATAATATGTCCAATTATATAATAATAATAATATATTTTACCAATTTTCTTTCACCTATGTTCCTCACTTTTTTCTTTTAAATTTCATATATCAAGTCATTTCCCTGATAAGTCTGTATTATGCATCTCTATATCATTTAAAAAATTTATTTACATTATGAAACAGCCAATAAAAGTTGTAGCAACTCCTTGACATCTAATATGCAATTAAGGATCCAATTTCCTTATTTGTCTTGAAGGATCTTTTTTTTTCTTTGAGTTTATTGGTACATTTTAGGTATATAATACGATGGAAACAAACCCTTTGTAAATAGGGAAGGATGGAGGGGTTGAGGGATCTTTTTACATTGGATTTGTTTGAACATGGCTCCAATGGGGTCCATACATTGGATCTGGATAATAAATTTGGCTTCAGCAGTTTTCTGCATAAAAACTATGCCTAAATTTGGTGGCTTAAAAATAGAACAATTTGTTATGCCTACCATGCACATGCCAACAAATGGGTCTGAGGTAAGATTAGTGGTTCCTCTGCTGGTCTTATCTAGGATCTGACAGCAGTCAGCTGGTGGCTTTAGCGAACATGAGGGAGTGCAAGGTAATCATATTACATGCCTAGTGAGTAATTCTGACCCAGACCTCTGGGTCTCTCTCCTCATGATTTTCGTCCTAAAGGAAGATAGCCAGGACTCCATCACAAAACAGTCTCAAGATTCCAAGAGTACAAGAATAGATTCTATAAGCCTTCTTTAGTTGTAAATTCCAAATTTACATAAAACCCTTCTTTAGTAATAAGTTCCAAATTAGCCATATTCTATTCTGTAAGGAAAGTTGCAAGACCAATCCAAATTGAACAACTACAACAATCACTTCTTCAGAAAGAGAAGCAAAATCACATCTCCCAAAATCATCATTTTTCAAACTATCTAGCATATTTTCTTAAATCTTTGTTCTCCAATAATATTCACCCTTCAGCTTTTTAACATTGATTCATAGAAAAAATAAAATTATTTATCCCAAGGAATTTTTTTATTTTCCCCATATCTGAAAAGGGTTGTTCAACCATCCCTGATATTTCTTATAAGCTGATAGTTAGATGCAGAGACCTGGTTAAATATTAATTTCAATATCTAGGTAAGATAGTATTGATAATATTGAATATTTCATTTTATGATCATATAAAAAGCCAAATAATGACTCGTGTTTTCCAATTTCAGTGCTACTAATATTGATCAGTAAGCAGGTGTTGGCAGACTGATTCTTTTTCATATAAACCTTCATCAAACTTTCTTCTAATGGATTTTCACTTAATTGCATAAATCCATTAATTAATTAACAATTGCAAAAGGCTGAGTGATGTTTACAAGATGGCAGCATAAAAGTCCTCCCTGATTGTATTCCCCCGCAGCAACAATATTCTGGTAGCATTTACAGACAAAGTGCCTTTGTGGGAGCCTTTGGATCTAAATAGGATTGCAACCCTACAAAAGCTGTTTTGCAAAGTTAAGTCCATGTCCAGAAAGCTCACTGACTATGATTCTGGCTACAAACCCGGAATGAGCCCCATTCCCTTGTGAGGTTACTTAGTCACATTTGGCCCTGGTTATGTTATCAGCAGCAGCATGTAAGGAACCCAAGAGAAGTCACACTCACCCATGTCCTGAGGAACAGGCCCACCAAACTTGGCCCCAGCTGTGGATCCTGGAGTGGACTAAGACATAGCTCCAGTTCTTCTTCAGATATTGTATGGAAGCAACCTTGTCTACTCAGGCACATGGCAGGGGATACTCCCACTGATGCCCCCAGAAGCAGGCCCACAGACATTGATTCAACTGAAGATTCTGAAACAACTCTGTAACTCAGTTCCAAACCCTCTCAGATATGGTCTAGGATCCAGCAGGAGATAAAGCAGTCTGTGACCCTGAAGATAGACCTACACCCCATTTCTACTGCTGGCAGCAGAACTATAAACTTCAATCCAGCTGTACACTTTGAAAGGGCCCTATAACTCAGTTCCACCCCTTCTAATCCAAGGTCAGTCCTGTGAACCCAGGGATCATTCAGTGAACTGGCAGAAACTTTCCTAAGAATTTGATGGGAGATGCACCCATTGGCATACATAGTAGCAAGTCCACTGTGTAGAAACTTTGACTCATAGTTTCAGAGGTTCCAGTTCATGGACAGTTTGACCCCTTTGTTTTGGGGCCGGTAGAAAGGCAGAACATAATAGTAGGATCATGTAGCAGCCAGGAAACTGAGATAGAGAGAAGAAGGGGCTGGAGTTCCAATATTCCCTTCAAGGTCACATCTGCAATGACCTAACTTCCTTCTACCAGGTCCATTCTTCAACAGTTTTTACCACCTCCTAATAGCACCACAGACTGGCCACCAAACCCTTCAACATGCAGCTTTTGGGAAAAATTCAAGTGTCAAACTATAGAAAAATTTATCAGTGCATACAGAATATAAAAACATGTGAAGTGTGACATAAATAACCCAAAGTACTAGAGGAAGAATATAAATGTAGACTTTGTATGCAATTGAATTATATTCTTATCAAACTAAAGTGGACTATTATTATCATTGAAAAAACTTTATGTAAGACTTTTGGTAACAAAAATAAAATCAAAAACTTAGAGTAGGTAAAAAGAAAAATAATGAAAAAAGAATCAATGCATATCACTACAAAAATTAACAAGTCACTGGCTGGGGATTTAGCTCAGTAGTTTTGCTGCCTGCCTCGCAAGCGGAAGGACCCGAGTTTGATCCCCGGTACCAAAAAAGAAAAAAAAAAAAATTAGCAAGTCACCAATGAAGAGAATAAAAGAGGAAGAAAACAAAAAATCTATTAAATAGTCAGAATACAATTAAGAAAATGGCAATAGTGAGTCTTTCTCTATCAACAATGCTTCAAATACAAATTAAATAAATCCCAAAATTAAGGCTATAAATAAAAGTAAATTCATTATATTAAATTTAAATTAAATGAAAAATAAAACATTTACAATAAAAAGATGTAAATTGGCCATAAGAAAAGTATAAATTCCTAGGAACATGCAATCTACCAAGACTGAATCATAAAGAAATAGAAAATCTGAACAGAACAATAATGAGTAAGGAGATTGAAGCAGTTATCAAAAAGCTCCTACAAAGGAGAGACCAGACCAGATGTCTTTATAGTTTTATCTGAAAAACTTTTAAGGAAGAATGAATACCAATTCTCAAACTCTTTTTTAAAATCTGGAGAAAGGAACACTTCCAAGCTCATTCTAAGGACTACATTACCTTTGTACTGAAGTCACTTACAGTGAAGGACACTGTAAGAAAAGAAAATTACAAGTCAACATGCCTGAAGAACATATATGCAAGATTCTCAACAAACTACTAACAAACTGAATTTAGTAGTATCTTAAAAAGATCATTTACAGGGCCAGGGATTTAGCTCAGTGGTTCCAGTGCCTGCTTCACGAGTGCAAGGTCCCAAGTTCAATCCCCAGTACCAAAAAAAAAGATCATTTGCCATGATCAAGTGAGATTTATCCTCCGTGGCAAAAGTGACTTAACATACAAATCAATAAATGTGATATACCACATTTAAAGAATGATGAATAAAAAATCGTATGATCATCTAAATAGATGCAGAAAAAGCATTTAACCACATTTAACATCCTTTTATAATAAATTCTCTCAATAAACATGGTAAGGAAAGAATATACTTCAATACAATAAAGACCATATATGACAAGCCTACAGTTAACATCATGATCAATGGTAAGATGCTGACAGTTTCGCCTCTAAGATAAAAAACAAGACAAGGATGCCAGTTTTCACCACTTTTATCAAACCTCCTACTGGAAGTCCTGGCCAGAGCAGCTTGACAAGAAAAAAAGGAATAAAAATCATCTGAATTTGTAAAGAAGAAGATAAATTCTGTGACAAGTTTTTACACATAGACAATTCTAAATTCCCCACCCAAAATTTTTATTACTAATAACCAAATTTAGTAACACTACATACTATAAAATCAGCATACAAAACTCACTTGCATTTCTATGCACTAATAAAATATAATCCAAAACAATTAAGAGAACAATTCCATTTGTAATATCATCAAAAAATAAAATATATAGCTGGAGAAATCTTCAGAAAAAAATACTTGAAGATATCATACTTTCTGTTTTCAAATTATTTTACAAACTCATCAACAGTAAGGAGCTGTCATAGAAAATAGACATACAGATCAAAGGAATAGAATATAGAATCCATAAATAAGCCCACATGAATATGGTCAACTATTTTTTGACAAAAGTGGCCAAAATATACACTGGAGAGAGAATATTTATCTTAAATAAATTATGCTGAGGAAAATAGTTATTACATCCAAATGAATAAAATTGGACCCTCAACTTAACATCATATACAAAAATCAATGCATAATTGACTAAACACTTAAATGTAGGATCTGAATCCATAAAGTTCCTAAAAGAAACTATATTAAAAAAGCACCTTGACATTGGTCTTCGTAATGATTTTCTTTTGGGGGTTTAGGACACCAGACTCACAAACAGCAAAAACAAAAATAAACAAATCTATTGTTAGTTTATTGGGACTATATAGGCTGAAAAATCTTCATATTAAAAGAAATAATAGGGCTGGGGATTTAGCTCAGTGGTTTCACTGCCTGCTGCCCAAGCACAAGGACCCAGTTCAATCCCCAGTACCAAAAAAAAAAGAAAGAAATAATAAAATGAAAGGGCATTCACTTACAAAATAGGAAAAAATATTGGCAATCTTATATTTGTTATGGATTTTATAGCCAAAATACACAATAACCTCACAATTCAACAGTTTTTTGAAAATCTGATTAAAAACTGGATGAAGGACCTCAATAAACATTTTTCCAAAAAAAGACATGTAAATGAATAATAGATATGTGAAAAGGTGCTCAACATCACTAATCATCACATACATGTACATTAAATCCATGATGAGGGGCAACCTACTTTCTGGGGTCTCTTCCGTCTCTCTTAGAAGCTATCATTTTCTCAATAAGTACATTCTAATCTTAAAAAAATAAATCCACAATGAAATATCACCTCACACCTGTATGAAAGATAAGAGTTAGTAAGAGCATAGAATGAATAGACATAGGAAAAACATATGTAGCCACCTAAAATATTAAAAATAGCACTATTATATTATGCAGCAATTCCACTTCTGGGTATATTTCCCAGGAATTGAAATTAGTATCATGAAGTGGTATCCACCTTCTCCTGTTCATTGCATCATTCTTCACAGTAGCTAATGCATAGAAACCACTTAAATATCTGTTGATGGATGAAGAGGATAAGAAAATGTTCTATACAAATGTATATGTATTATTCTCCAGGAAAGGAAAGGAAATAGAAATTCTGCCTTCTAGGCTTTGATGGCATCGATCAAAGCTTATTAGTTAAAAACTGAGTGCCCCAATGTAATATTACTAAGAGGTGGGACCTTTAAGAGATCATCATGTCATGCAGACTGGGCCCTCAAGTTTCCCTTAACTTTCTTTTTCTTTTTTTTTTTTTAATGTATTAAATTCTTTTATTGGTACATTGTAGGTATACAACACAATTACATTTCTCATTGGGAATTGTACCTTTACA
>NW_004624788.1:12492400-12508257 GCF_000247695.1 Heterocephalus glaber | reverse complement strand
CAGGGGGCGGGGGGGGGGCGGTGCTGCTGGCACCTGTGCAGCTCACCTCCTCTGCCCTGGGAGTGGTGGAATGGTGGCCGGAGAGCCTCCTCCTGGGTGCTGGGATTGGTTCCCCTCCTCTGCTCTGGGAGCAGAGGAATTGAAAAAAATATTAATTATATGTTTGGCATTTGGGAAGCTCATCTCTTTCATTAGACCTGGGCTTTTATGACATTATGATTAACTGAGTAGCTGAGCATTCCTTAACTATTCTAAATCTGTTTCCTCATTTATAAGATGGGGAAACTAACACCTATGTCACAGAGCTATTGGGATAATTTGATGAGGCAGTTTATGAAAGCATGTGGGATCATTCTATTTGTATACCAGAGACTCAGTGATTCCTATTTCTTTTTACCATTTACCTCTTTTGCTTATTTTCTAGCTATACTTTGAAAAATAAAAACTGTGTATAGGTAAAAAAAAAAAAGTGGTATCAATCTTCATTAAAGATTCTTCTCTATAGAGGTAAGAATTTGTGTTGGAAACTGGCAACCATGTTAGCCTCGTGCTTGAGGACATGCTCTTTTGCTCAGTATTGTCCCTGAAACCCAGGAGAGATGATTAAAAAGCTGTGCCCTTGAGATGTGATTGTGGTTCTCACCAGACCAAGCCCTATGCTCAAAGCAAGATATGATCTGCATCGAGGAGAAATGCTGTCTGGGACTTCCCTCAACTTACATACCATTAATCAAGCAGATTGTACCTAAATAGCACACCAGCAGGGTGAGCCGGCACCAAACTGGATGGCCTCAATCCTAAAACACCAGTAAGAATATAGTTTCAAAGGAGGGCAGAGGATTGGAAGAATCTCTAAGATATTTGGAGACTTTACTAGGGATGGAAGTACTCACATGCCAGACTCCAACATTAATTCAAAATGAATTCCCTGTTCTCACATTTTCACATGGGCGGCCTGGTGGTTTCATCATCATCTATTTCATCCATTTAATCACCTTTTGAAACAATGATTGAATTAACAGTAATATACCAAATAGTCATGAAAGAGAAAAGATTGAAATCAAAGACGTTTGATCATATCATTATTCCTAATCAACTTTCATGTGTATCACCCACTTCAAGGGGTTGACTTAAGAGCTGATGAGATAATAATTGGTTAAGTCATCAATTAGTTTTTACTGAATTATAATCTTTCTTCTATAACTGTGGATGCTCAAACAAAGAAATATTTCACATGGCAATTTGCAGGGATCTACTGCTAAGATGAGCTATTCTCTGAGGGTAAGTCAAACATGATATTTTTCTTTCTTCATTGTTTTCCCATAAATAAAATACCTATTTTTTTCTAGTGCCTAGGTTGAATTGACGTATACTACAGGGCCTTTCTCATACTTCAGACATAAAAGCATGCATTAAAAATATTTTGCATATATATAAGAATCAAACAATTTTGATGCTTTTAATAGTTAAATGACTACATTTATCCCTTAGGAAATTGAGATCCCACAAATTCTTCCATATCTGCTCCTTGAAACAAATCCAAAGACCCAGTCAGTGGTTTCAAATAGACTCTACTCTCAATATGAATTAGGTGCACAGAATGCTATAAAAATAATAATTTCAAATGCCTACATCCTGTGCTATATTCTAATAGTAAATAAAAGAAAACTGCTAGCCTAACTCTCTGGGTGGTTTCTTGCAATCTACTTAACAAATCTATTAAACCTCAATAATAATCCAATTAATTATTTAGAAAAATTATCCTGGGTTTTTTGTGTATTTTTTCTCACAGAATGATGAGGTGACTGTTTACCTCACAGGAGGACTGACCAAGTTAGATATCAATATTCTCTATGAGTGAAATCTCTAAAATGGATTCTCTATTGATTAGCCCACTTGCTATTGTTAGAAATCTTCCTACACATTGTGAGGCCTCTAAGTTTCTCTACCCCTACTTAGTTCTGTGAATCATTCCTCCTCTAACCATCTAAAAACAAAATTAGGTATTGTCAATATGATTGTGTGTGTGTGTGTGATATACATGACCTTCTGCACAAATGCTATATTAATTTTCCTAAAGTGTACTTTTATTATGTCTTAATTACCTACAGATTTTTGAAAATTTGATGCACTGTTAAATTGGTGTTGTTTCACAATAAAAACATTTAGTTTGACTGCAAAATGACGGAGGAAGGAGCTGGATCCTTCTTCCTCTCATATTTCAGGTAATAAGACTGAGTCTCAGAGAGATCAAATGATTTGGAGCAAGACAGAGCTCCATGGAACTCTGGATTTGACTTTGCCATTAGCAAAACTCACTCTTTCTCCATCCCAGTCTGTTCATTTCAAATGAGAATCACCCTAATGCCTTCCTCTGCTGATTTTTGTGCAGATTAAGTGAAATGGTTTGTATAAAGATTCTGACGTATGATATGGACTCAGTTTTACTGCTGCAAACTACCGAGCTATGATTACTTCCCTATATTGGCTCTTACATGTTCTATATCGAATAGCATGAAATGTCTGTTTTGGGAAGTAAAAAAATAATAACAAAACCAGATATAAGTGATTCTCTTTATTGAGAAATAGACAGATTTTGAGGGAAAGATTCTATTTTCTTCACCTTTACACATTTAGAGGGCCTGGCATGAAATAAGCACTCAATTAATGATGGTAAAATGCAAATAATGGTACATAAATAACATAAAATGTTCATAATGTATCCTTTTCACTGGACTCCAAATCACTGAACATACTAGTTTATCACAGATTCTTAGAGGGTTGGGGAATAATTCATATTGACAGAGGAAAAGCATTACATATATCGATTTCCATATGACCCATGAATATGGAATTGTATTTTATCTGCAGGCTATTTCACATTTAGCTGAGCAGTGAGGGAGGGATGCCCAAAGGGCCAAGCCTTTTGCACAGTCCTCAGAGAACCTCACACTACCAAGCTCTAAGAACATACATTTGCTCACATAAGCTTTGGAATCAGATCTCTGTGCTGTCCTGTGTAAAAGATATCACAAAAGATTAAAGTTATCAGTGACATAACATGAGACCAGATTCTATCATTGTGGTCCCTACTGTTTTTGCAAAGAGTCTTGTCAAGGGACCTGTAACAGATCACCAAGCACAGACCTAACACTACCCAAATAAGACCAAAAATCAACAGAAGAAATGGAGTTGCATTTACTTTCATCATTTCATGAACACGTTACAATCTGGAAATCAAATAAGTGACTCACTTATCTGTCATCATCTGTAAAAATCTGTAATCTCTACTTTCCAGGGCGGTGGTGAGAAATGAATAATGTACGCCAAAAAACATGGAAAACATTGAGTCAATGTGTGAACAGGAGGCTGGTGCCAAAGAGAGAGAGATTCATTCCTCCTACACAAGCAAGATGGCACAGAAACACAGAGCTCTGCAGATTTTTCAGAAGGCTGCAGACTCAGAACTCACCTCCAGCACTACCTGTCATACCCATCACTAAATGTATTTCAACCACAAGCCTATTTGGCATTTGATCTTTCAAAAATCATGGGAAAATGCTAAGATGCATTAACTTTGAAGATATTTTTTACTAAAACTCTCAGGCCAAACACAATTTTTACTGTCTCTAGATCTCCCAGCCCTTGGATATTTCTTTTTTTTAGGATATGCCATACCTAGGATTCAAATAATTTAGAGCAGCTGTAAGAGTTTTTATAACTTTGTCCAAGTTCATACTGCCTATAAGCAATAGAGCTGGAATGTACACCTAGGAATGTCTGCCTCTACAGTTGTGCCTTTGCCACTATGACAGACAAAAATGTTTTAAGCATTCCATGCTTTTTGAAAAGAGGGCCACGATTTAATCACTCTTGGAGTCTCAGCCTCTAGGCCCTTAAATGTATTTTCATTAAAGAATGAATAAATAAACAGTCAGCTCTGATTACCCAAGATATCCAATGTATATGAAGACTCACAAGCAGTAATCAACCTTACCTCAGGATTGCCTCAAAGAGGGAGAACCATAATATGTCCTACCAAGGACAGAGTTGAACAAGAACCTCTAGGATCTGCTGACCTCTTCTTGGCTTTGCATCAGAAGATGAATCCAGTTGTGGGCTAGCTTCCATTTGACTTTATGCTTTCCTAAACTGAGTGTTGCTCAACAGAAAGATTCTGTGGCCTGGGGTAAGTGATTTTGCTCAATATGGACCTTAGCATGCTTGGCTAAAAAATGAACTATAAGCAATGATCTCTGATCTCAGAAGACTTCAGGAAATGGATACTTATCTTACCCACTAGTGTGTAGCCACCAGTGTCATGCAGTGGTTGAGGTAAAGGCACTGGATTTAGGATGTCTGGGTTTAGTTCCCAACAGCAACTCTACCTAACCCCATGACCTTGGTAGACTACTTCACCTCTCCTATAATACTCAATATTTTTCTCTTATTTCTCAAAGCACTATTTTTCATATTCACAAAGGAAACAATGTAATTACAGATTACTAAGAATATTGGAAAGGATTACTAGAAATGAGCACAGCAAACAATGCTCGAAAAGGATATCTGTGTATGGAGGGATAAAAGAGAAGGACATTTGGAGGTAACAGAATGAGGAGAAAAATGCTGAGCTTTGTATTTAAATTTTGGATGATATTTTCCATTGAGGATTCCAGTTTTAGATGCTTGTGGCTCTTAACACAGTAAACTGCATAAAAAACATGACTTTCTCCATTTGTCATCTTTTTATCTGATTATTTATAAAATATGAGGCTTAATAGCAGGTAACAGTTGCTTAAGAAAATAACAGTCATTCAACAGAGAATATTAAAAATAAAAATTATAGGGTGTATATTTAGAGTAAAATCACTATGTGAATCTTTGTAACTAAAATAGATGATCATGATTATTTATTTCTCATATGTAAATTTTATGAATAATCAAACAGAAAATGCATATACTTTAAGCTGAAAACAACTGAAAAAATAAAAGAAATCAAGCACAGTATGCAGTATGTATCAACAGTCTAGCATATGAGCAGAATTATCTAATGACATGCTTGGTCTTCAGAAACTCCTGAGAAATTTGAGCATAACCTATTTTAAGAGAAGATTCACTTGTGACATTTTATATTACTTTTATATTGCTATTTTAGTGAATTTTCATAAACTTAGTAAAGTAAAATAACACATATTTATTATTTTACAGCAGAAGGTCAGTAACCTGAAACTGGTTTCACAGGACTAAAAACCAGGGATCAGAATCTGTACACTTCTGAAAGCTATTATGGGAAAATGTTCCTTGTCCTTCCTAGTTTGTGCCCTTCTTTCTTCAAATCCAGTAAAGATGGATTGGGTCCATCTCATATTGAATCATTTTTACTTTTGCTATTCTTTCTTCCACTTTTAAGGACTCTACTGATTACACTGGATTCATTCAGATAATCCAGTATAGTCTCTCTATCTCAAGGTTCTCAATTTAATCACTTCTGCCCTATAAAGTAACCTGTTTACAGGTCATAGGGATTAGAACATAAACAAATCTGGGGGCCTATTAATTTGACTACTACACATCTCTTTGAATATCTTTTTAGTGGTTAAGAATATATACTCTGCAGGCAAAGTAGTTAAATTCAAACTCCATTTCCCTCAATTATCAATTTGCTTATGTATGATCATAAACAAGTTATCGAATCTCTTGGACCTCAGTTTCTTCCTCTTTAATAAAACATTAATAATTCATATATAGCATATAGTTTTTAAAGTATTAAGTGAATTAATCAACATGAAGTAGTTTGAACATGTTAAGTGCTATATAATTGTTAACTATTAGAAAACACAGGTAGATTTGCTAAAATAGGCTCTTATAAGAAAAACTTCCAAATTGTGATGGCTTAATATGATGTATCTATTTCTTGTTATGAAAAGTTTAACGTTAGAACAAAAGGGAAAACCTTTGCATCATGAAGTTATTGCACATCTGCCCTGCCCTAGGATCCCTGAATCTTCTATTCACTGATAGTGAAATAAATAGAACAAATGGAACAACTCAAAGAAAGTTTTTGTAGATCATGTATGCAAATTATTTACATTGAATTCCTTTCAGTCACTGCAAAGCAGGATTGAAAATATGGTCTGTATCACCAAAGAAAAGATGGGGAACTGGATTTGCTGAAAAACTAGACAGCTTCTGACAATGGGAGTAAGAAGGCAAGCATGGGGAGTGAAGCTGCAGGAACTCCTTGGCCACTTTTGCAAACACATGAGCCATTCAAACCAAGGAAAAACATAATCTCCTTGAAAAGAAAGTCTTCTGGAAGAGACAGAAGGCTGTCGTGGGATATTTGTGTAGCCTACTGTATACTACTTTGAGCAAGTTGGCAGCTGGAACTGTGAACATAAGAGCAACAGTTCTGATGTAAATATAGCAATATAATTGTGGAATGAAACAAGGGCCACTGTGGAGATGACCAGAATTGATTTAAGCAATGTCCCCCAGAAATTTCATGTATTCAGAGGCAGCGATTTTGGAAGGTGATTGGATCATGGAGGTACTGTATTCATCAGTGGCTTAGTCCATTGTTGAATTCATGGCTGAATATGCTTTTAGGCAGTGGAGACTGGTTGGAAGTGGGTGACGGGGTTATGGTTTGAAAAGGTGTACTCTTGGTCCCAGATTTTCTGTTCTATCACTGCTTTCAGGATACCTTGAATTGAATACCTTTCTTCTGCCATGTACTTACACCATGATGTTTCTGCCTTGTAGCCTGCTGACTGTGGACTAAATCCCCTGATCCATAAGCCAAATTAAACTTGTCCTTTAAGTTGTAGGTGTTTGGTATTGTGTTCCAGCAAAGAGAAAGCGGACTAATACAAGCAACAAAATAAGTGAATCCTGATTTTAAAGGCAAATATCTGGTAAATGACTTGAATATATATATTCAAAATACATATAAATTCAATATATTCAAAATATTATGTATGTGTGTATATATATATATATGTATGAAATCCAGTGATTAAAAAGAAAAAACAACCCAATTAAAATTGGTGAAAAAGTTTGAACAGACATTTTATCAAAGAACATGTACTTGACTGAGAGGAAAAGATGGCAGAGTGGTGAGAGCCAGGAGCACAGCTTCTCCAAGTCAAAGCACCCAGCATCTGGAAATTAACAACTCTGAGAGCAAACTGTGTGAATGAAGAGCACAAGGAACCACAAGGAAACCTTATACCCTTAACAAATCAGGAAGGTAGAATCTTGAGATAGACACAAAAACCAAGAACCGCCTATACTGAGAAGTCATCTCTGAGGAATAGACATTTTCTAGAGAAACCTCGATATAAGTGCTAAAGCTATACACCATAAGAAACCTACAAGCAACAATTCAGAACACAAAATAAAATAAAAAACTAGAAAATGACATGATGCAGAAGCAAAATGCTACTCCAGACAGCCAGCCCACTAAGAAAAAGTCCAGGGAACAATGAGAAATGGATAGAGGAGAAAAAAATAGTATACATTTCTACAGAAGAAACCACTCACCAACGCAGAGGGAGACTGTGCACTGTAGCACAGCCACACCAAGTGGGCAGCGAAAGCAATTTTACCGTAAGTTGTAAAATAGAGACCAGTCTTGGATTGAAATAATTTTATGTAATTGGAGACAGCAGTGAGAACAGGAGCGACTGCTTCCAGAGCGGCCCTTCCCAGAGTCAACAACTGGTGAGTGAGGGGGAACAGAGTCCCTACACAGTCTCCCAGAGCAGTGGGCTGGGTCGCCATCTTGTTTTAAAAAGCTAGGGCTTGTGCCCCAAATCAGCCCAGGGCCACCTCACTGCCAAGGACCTGAAGTGGAAGAGGGAAGAGCTCCCTCACAGTAGACTGCAGGCAGCTGGATAGCAGACTGAGAGTAAGGATGCTGAGAAGTGGAGATCAGCACTATACTCAATGGGATAGTGCTGGCCACTAAGGCTAGAAGTGCCTCCGTGCTGTGCTCTGCGATCAGGGGTGGGGTGCAGGACTGGTAAGCAGGGGACAGAAAGGGGAGACACTCCCGCCCCTCCCTGGACAGGCAGCAGGCAAGCAACCTTAACCACCCGGAGCCAGGCACTCATCTCCCCACACCCCCATACAACCAAGGAACTAGCCTGCAGAGATGAACTGAGGGAGCAGCAGGGTCCAGAGGGACAGACAATGCCCTGACCTGGAAGTAGCCTCAGGCTGGCGCCACTGGAGGATGCCAGAACAGCTAAGAGAGCGAAGTGGAAAAGGCCTCAGAGGAGAAACATTTGAGCTGCCCAAGGAATTTTATTTTCCTTTTTCTTTAATGCTGGATTTGCTTTCCATTATCTGTCCGGTTTTGTATTTATTTGGTTTTTTGTTTTGTTGTTGTTGCTGTTTGTTTTCTATGTGTGTGTTTATATATGTGTGCCATTGTTTAGGTTTTTTACTTTAATTTTTGTTCTGTTCTATTCGTTCTTCCCTCTCTTTCCCCAACTAAACCTCTTGATTCTATATTTTCATATGAGTGAACAGTTTCTCCTGTCTTCCTGGTTCACCTCAATATTCTTTTGCTCTCTCCTTCACTCTTTCTCTCCTACCCCTTTCTCCAGTCTCCCAAAGCCTGGGTGTTCATCCTGTGCCCTCCAGCCTTGCTCCTACTATATTTCTTTTCATTTATCTCTCTGTATTGTCCCCTATTCCTCTTAAATTCTTGCCTTAGAGGGTAAAACCACTTTACTAAGGGGAAACTTATTGTATACAAGTGCCTGGTTTGTGCTGGATTTTGTTATAAAAAGATACAGCTGGCTTGTATGGTTAAAGGTACCAAACTAACAGATATCACAGTTTGTCAGTTGCTAGGCTGTTCTGGATGTTATTCTTAATGCTAACTGTATTACTTTAGCCAGGATGTCATACCTGTTGTAACCAGTAGTTCTCCTTTGACAGAACTGTGATTGTCTGGGTTCACAACCTTCACCATAGTCCAGTACCAAAGGACTGGGTGCTGGGCTAAATAGATATCCAACCTTGTACCCTTAACAAATTGGGAAGGTAGAATCTTGAGATAGATACAAAAACCAAGAACCACCTATACTGAAAAGTCATCTCTGAGGAACAGACATTTTCTAGAGAAACCTCGATATAAGTTCTAAAGCTATACACTACAAGAAACCTACAAGCAACAACTCAGAATACAAAATAAAATAAAAAACTAGAAAATGACAAGATGCAGAAACAAAATGCTACCCCAGACAGCCAGCCCACTAAGAAAAAGCCCAGGGAACAGTGAGATAGAGGAAAATGGAAGCTATTCACTAGATCTTTCTGAATTGATAACTGGAGAGATGAAAAAATATAGATGAGGCTATAGAGAAAATAATCTTCCAGATATAAAAAGAAATAGCAATTAAAATGAAGGACATGCTCAATGAAGCTAGAGTAAGAACAGATTAAAAAAAATTAGAGGAGCTTAGGAAAATGATGGATACCATGAATGCCCAACATAGGAAAAAAATGGATTCCATGAAAGATACAAATAGATATTTAGGAGATTTAAAACTCCACAGAAAGTTTTTGTAATCATTATAACCAAAATGAGGATAGAATTTCAGATCTAGAAGATAGACTGTGGTTACCGACTATAAAAAGAAAGATTTCTTAAAAGTATCAAGAGATCAGGAAAATTCAATCCAAAAATTGCAAGAAGATGCAAAGAAAAGTAATATGCAATTGATTGGAGTCACTGAGAATGTCAGTGATAGTGCAAATGCTATGCAAAAGCTGTTCCAAGAAGTAGTGGCAGAAAACTTCACAAACTTGAAAAAAGAATTTGACACACAAATAAGTGAGGCATATAGAACTCCAAATAGCCATGACCAAAAAAAAATCCATACCAAGACACATAATGATCAAGATTCCAGAAATTCAGCTCAAAAACAGAATATTAAGAGCTGTTAGAGAAAAGAAACAAATCACATATAATGGAAAGCCCATCAGAATCACAGCAGACTTCTCAACACAAACCTTTAAGGGAAGGAGAGCCTGGAGTGAAATATTTCAAGCCCTAAAAGAAAACAACCTCTAACCTAGATTGATGTACCCTGCAAAACTATCTTACAAAATCAATGAGAAATAAAATACTTCCATGACAAAGAACAACTGAAGAAATTTACAACCAACAGTCAGCTCTACAAAGTATTATGAAGGGCATTTTAGAAAGAGATAATGAAAATCACAATTCCAAGAACACCAATAGAAGGAAGCTACCAGGCAGAGCAAACAATTGAACAGGAAAAACAGGAAACAACAGCAGGAAAACAATACGACAAGGATAACCTAATATATATCAGCCATAACTATCAATGTAAATGTTCTCAATTTATCAATAAAAAGAAACAGACTGGCAGAATGGATTACAAAACAAGATCCAACAATATCCTGCATACAAGAAACACATTTAGCTCAAAAAGAAATTCATAGACTAAAAGTCAAAGAATGGAAAACAATGTTCCATGCAACAGGAACCCAGAAAAAAGCAGAGATAACTATTCTATTTGAAGACAATGTGAACTTCAGGCCAAAACTGATCAAAAGAGACAAAGAAAGTCAATACATACTTGTTAAAGGAATATTTCAAAAGAAGATAACAATTATAAATATATATGCACCAAACATCAGTGGACCCAGCTATATCAAACAAATAATAATGGACATGAAAAATCAAATAAGCACTAACACACTTGTAATTGGGGACCTTAATATCCCATTGTTATAAGCAGTCAGATCAGCTAGACAAAGCATCAACAATGAAATATCAGAAATGAATCAAGCCTGTGAAAAAACGGATTTAGTAGATGTCTACAGTGTGTTCAAAACTTTAGAATACACATTCTTCTCAGCTGCACATGGGACATTCTCCAAAATAGACCACATTTTAGGCCATAGAACATGCTTAAGTAAATGCAAAGGAATTGAAATTATACCATGCATATTATCTGACCATAGTGCAATGAAGCTGGAAATCAATGGCAAAAGAAACCACAAAAACCCCATAAACACATGGAAACTCAATAACACCTTCCTTAATAACCAATAAGTCACAGATGAAATTAAAGGTGAAATTAAACAGTATCTACAATTAAATGATAATACCAATAAAACATACTACAATGTATGGGATGCAATGAAAGTAGTCCTAAGAGGGAAATTTATAGCAGTGAATTCTCACATCAGTAAAACAGAATGAGCTCAAATAACCTAATGTTGAAACTCAAGCTTCTAGAAAGAGAAGTACAAGTCAAGACTAAAGCTCATATGAGGGAGGAAATTATAAGGATTAGAGGAGAAATTAATGCCATTGAGAATAACAAAACAATACAAAGAATCAATGAATTAAAGAGTTGGTTCTATGAAAGATTAAATAAAATAGATAAACTTTAGCCAATCTTATCCAAAAAAAGGAAAGAAATGACCAACATTCAAGCAATAAGGTATGAAAAGGATGAAATCACACCAGATACTGTGGAAATCCAGATCAACAATACCTACTTTGAACCCACTCAGCCACCTCATCTTCAACAAAGGAGCCAAACACCCTCACTGGAGGAAAGATAGTCTCTTTAATAAATGGTGCTGGAAAAACTGGGTTTCAACTTGCCAAAGACTAAAACTAGACTTATATCTCTCACCATGCACTAAGCTAAAATCTAAATGGATTTAAATATCTAAATATTAAAACAGAAACACTGAACAGGCTGGAAGAGAAGTAAGGTAGAACTCTTGAAGACATTGGTTTAGGAAAAGATTTTATGAACAAAACTTCAATTACACATGAACTAGCACAAATAATCAATAAGAGGGATCTCTTCTTACTAAAAAGCTTCTTCACCGCAAGAGAAACCACCAACAGTGTGAAGAGACAACACATAATGTGGCAAAAAATTTTCACCTGCTATTCCTCAGACAACGGTCTACTATCTAAAATATACAAAGAAACTTAAAATAAATCAGACCTCTCAATTTAAAGACCCAATCCAAAAATGAGCATCTGAAATGAACAGACATTTCTCACACAAAGAAGTAGAAATAGCAAATAAACATATGAAAACATGTTCAACATCACTGGTCATTTGAGAGATAGTGATGAAAACAACACTGAGATTCCACCTCACCCCAGAAAGAATGGCTGCTATCATGAAATCAACCAATTACAAATGCTGGTGGGGATGTGGGGGAAAAGGAACCCTGCTCCCCTGCTGGTGGGAGTGTAGACTGGTACAACTACTGTGGAAATCAGTATGGAGATACCTCAAAGAACTAGGACTGGAGGTTCCATTTGACCCAGCTATTCCCCTACTGGGTATCTTCCCCAAAGAATTAAAAGAATCATACCACAGTGATGTATGTGCACCCATGTTCATAGCAGCACAGTTTGTAATAGCTAAAATTTGGAAGCAGCCCAATTGCCCATCAACTGGAAACTAGATAAAGAAGATGTGGTTTTTTAATAAAATGGAGTACTACTCAGCCATAAAGAATGAGAAATTAGAGACATTTATTGCTAAATGGATGCACATTGAGGTGATATTCTTAAGTGAAATAAATAGGACACTCGTGTAAATACCAAATAGTTTCCCTAGTGTGAGAAACTGAAAGTGTAAGTAAGAACTAAAAGGTATAATAGATAATCTGAAATAGGAAGAAAAGGGGAAAAGGAGAAGGGGAAGTGGGAAGGGTAGGGGAAAGAAAAGAAGAGAATGGAATTAGTATGAGAAAAAAAAATGGAAACAAAGTCTTTGTAAGTAAGGAGGGATGGAGGGGTTAAAGGGAGGGCAGGGGAAAGGGGAAAAAATAAGAACCAAGAGAGATTATGTAAAGGTGCAAATTTCCAATGATGAATGTCATTATATTGTGTACCTAAAATGTACCAATAAAATTAATTTTAAAATATCTACTTTGAAAACTTATACTCTAATAAGATGAAAAACATAGCAGAAGTGGGCAGATTCTGATATACATATGAATTACCATAGCTCAAATGAAAAGATATTAAAATTCTAAATAGCCCAATATCAGCCACTGAAATTGAAAATGTAATTAAAAACTTGCCAGCAAAGAAAAGTCTAGGTCACTGCTGAATTCTACAAAAATTTTAGAGATCTACTACCATTTCTCCTCTAACTCTTTAATGAAACAGAAAGAGAAGCAATACTCTGAAAATCATTCCTGGAAGCAAGTTTTACCATGGTATCAAAAGCAGAGAAGAACCCAACCAAAAAAGAGAACTACAGACCAATCTCCTTCATGAACATAGATGCAAAAATCCTCAGTAAGATACTGGCAAACAGAATGCAGCAGATCATTAAGATTATACACAATAATCAAGTAGGATTCATCCCAGGGATGCAGGGATGGTTCAACATATTCAAATCAATAAATGTAATACACCATATCAACAGAGCCAAAAACAAAAACCACATGATCTTCTCAATTGATGCAGAGAAAGCATTTGACAAAATCCAATAACCACTCTTGACAAAAACCCTACAGAAAACTGGAATAGATGGTCCTTATCTAAATCTGATAAAAGGCATCTATGACAAACCAACAGCAAATGTCATACTAAATTGACAAAAACTTAAAACTTTCATTCTAAAATCAGGAACAAGACAAGGATGTCCTCTGTCATTACTCTTATTCAATATAGTTCTGGAAACATTAGCCAGAGCAATTAGGCAAGAGAAACAAATAAGGATAGGAAAGGAAGAAGCTAAATTATCATTATTTGCAGATAACATGATATTCCACATAGAAGACCCAAAAAACTCTTTGTAGATTTAATAATCAAATTCAGTACCATAGCTGGATATAAAGTTAACACTCAAAAATCTTCCTTCCTCTACTTGAACAACAAATTCACTGAGAGACAACACTTTTCAAAATAGCATTGAAAAAAATGAAACACCTAGGAATCACTCTAACAAAGGAAGTAAAAGACCTCTACATTGAAAACTACAGTACTCTGAAAATAGAGATCCAGGAGGATACTGGAAAATGGAAAGATATCCCTTCCTCTTGGGCAGGACGAGCCAATGTAGTGAAAATGGCCATCCTTCCAAAATTATTATACAGATTTAATGCAATCCCAATCAAAATCCTAGCAGCATATCACATAGAATTAGAGAAAAGAATTCTAAAATTCATTTGGAACCAGAAGAGACCTAAAATAGCAAAGGCATTTCTGGGCAACAAAGGCAAGGCAGGGAACATCACAATACTTGCCTTGAAGTTATACTACAGAACTACCATGATAAAAATAGTGTGGTACTAGAAAAAAAAAGACCTGAAGATAAATGGAACAGATTAGAAGACACAGAAATAACTCCAAACTTACTCAGCCACCTTATCTTTGACAAAAGGGTCAAACATGTCCACTTGTAGAAAGACAGCCTCTTCAATAAGTGGTGCTGAAAGAACTAGTTTTATACATGCTGAAGACTAAGACTAGACCCATGTCTCTCACTATGCACTAAACTAAAATCAATATGGATCAAAAATCTAAATATTAAAACAGAAACAATAAATATGTTGGAGGAGGGAATAGAGAGAACTCTTGAGGACACAGAGGTAGGCAAAGACTTCTTGAACAAAACCCAGACTGCATGGGAAATAATACAAAGAATCAACAACGGGTATCTCACCCTATTTCAATGCTTTTGTACTGCAAAATAAATTACCTACAGAGTGAAAAGACAGCCCACAGAGTGGGAAGAAAATTCTAGCCAGTAGTCCCTCAAACAAGGGACTAATATCTAAAACATATGAAAAACTGGGAAAAAAATCAGACCCCTAAATTTAAAGACACAATCCAAAAGTGGATTCATCTGAAATGAATAGACACTGCTCTGATGAAATACAAATGGCAAATAAATATATGAAAAAATGTTCAACATAATTGGTCAGCTGAGATATGTAAATTCAAACAACACTGAGATTCCATCTCACTCTAGAAAGAATGGCTAATATCAAGAAATCAACCAACAACAAATGCTGGTGAGGATGTAGAGGAAAAGGAACCTTTCTCCACTGCTGGTTGGAGTACAGACTAGTGCAACCACTGTGGAAATCATTGTGGAGATTCCTAAAAAAATTAGAATTAGAGGTCCATTTGACTCAGTTATTTCTCTTCTAGCTATCTTCCCAAAAGCATTAAATCAGCATACCACAATGATATATGCACACTCATGTTTATAGTGACACAGTGTGTAATATCTAAATCTTGGAAACAACCCAAATGCCCATCGACTGATGAATGAATAAAGATGATGTGTTTTTTCTATGTAATGGACTACTACTCAGCCATAAAGAAGGATAAACTTAAGACACTGACAGCCAAATGGATGTACCTTGAAGCTATACTCTTAAGTGAAATATACTGGACACATGTAAATATTGCATTGTATCTCTAGTGTAGGAAACTGAAAATGTAAATAGAGACCAAAATGTATAATAGACAATTTGAAAAAAGAAAAAATTGTTCAGATCCCAAGCTCCTAGGGCAGAGAATGTGAGCCACGTGGGTGCCAGAAGCTACCCCACCCCCCGTGAAAACGAGAAGACATGTAAACAAGCCTCAAAAACAGACTTCTGGATCACCTACAGCAACCCCAAAGGAAAGGGGGTTGGAACAATCTGATACTCAGCCACCTGGATTCTCTGAATTGGCAACAAAAGAGGATCTGGGAAAAATGGAATCAGAAATAATTACTCAGATAACAGCAAAGATTTTGCTCATGGTGAAAGACATGTTTAATAAATCTAAAGAGGACACAGATAAAAAAAAAATAGAGGAT
>NW_004624788.1:12419404-12481672 GCF_000247695.1 Heterocephalus glaber | reverse complement strand
GGGAAGTGGAGGGTAGGGGAAAGGAAAGAAGGGAATGGAATTAATATGAGAAAATGAAAAAATGGAAACAAAGTCTTTGTAAATAGGGAGGGATGGAGTGGTTGATGGGAGGGCAGGGGAAGGGGGAAAAAATAAGAACCAAGAGATTATGTAAAGGTGCAAATTTACAATGATGAATGCCATTATATTGTACACCTAAAATGTACCAATAAAAATATATACAAAAAAAAAGAAAACACAAATGGGCAATAGGAGTATACAAAATCACCACAACTGTGCCATGCTCATCTCTCTTAGAGTGTCTGGCAACCTACAAACCAATTATGGTTTACATCTGTATTCACAACTAGACTCTGAAGTCCTGCAGGGCAATACCATTCCTTATTTATCTCAATTTCCCCAGAAATTGCCCTAGTGTTTGTTCCCTTGATAAATGTCTGAATGAATGAAACAACTTAATGACCAAAGTATATGAGAGAGATTGTTTCTACCCATCATGTTGACAACATACTTCTTTTCACTGCTGGCACTAAAGGTTTCTGTGCTGTTGTCATGGGTGTTGCTTTTAGTCATGATCTTCTCTTTCCTCCTTTCCAATTCCTATAATGGCTATGAGTCATTCACTAATGGCAATGTGCTGGGCACTATACTAGATACTATCGTGTCTTATTTAATTCTCACAGCAACACTCCCAAGAAAATATGCTTGTCCTTATTTTGAAGAATATGTTTCTTTTCCTCTTCCCATCCCTTTCCTTTTGTAAATGTCCTTCCTGTCTTAGGCTCACCAGAGATACTTAAGCCATCCCTGATGGACAAGGTCTCTGAAGCTTCGATGTTTTCCACAGAGATCCTCTCCCTCTCCTGCTCTGTTGCTAAATTCATTTGCTTTGACCATAAATTGTCCTACACAGATCTTGGCAAGGTAACAAGTCTAGACCATACTGATTTCCTTGACAAGTGACAAACAGAACATCATGATGCAGTTGTTTCTGTGAAAACCAAAAAGAGTTACAACTTAGGACAGCTGTCACTGATCCCAGTCCCACCTAGAGATTAACAGCAGGTCCTCTCCCAGAGAAAAACTAACAACAGTCTATTTTATTCCTTCAGCCTGAGACTGACAAGAATTTGGATTATGTGTGTTACATGACAGCAACTACAGTGGTCTCAGTACATTAATATCTCACAAAAACTGTCTTGTACAAAAAACAAAAGAGTTTGATAATTAACATGTGAGAATGACCTTACTATACCCTGGCCTCACCTGTAACACAGTATATAAAATGCAACCCTAGACTTGTATAAAAAATTTTCAGGGTATCTTCAGGCTTTGAATCCATACTAACATTGTTAGACTCTCAACTTCTCCATTTGCTAGCTATATGACTTTCAGAAAACTATTTAATCTTTGTTAATGTGTTCTGCCTTAATCACACGATGCCACCAGACCCATACGCTTATTGGGGAAATTAGGTAAAATTGCATTAAAAGAGGGTCTATAATTTCACTATAGATGCAAATAACCTTTTTTTCTTTTTACTTTCTCCTATTTCCTTTACTTTATGTAAATATAGGACCTTAAACTATAACGAAATGAGATACTACCAATGTCAAACTTTCAAGCACTGCAGAAAATTACTCCATGACAGGTAATCTGACTGTCAGGGCTCAACCACCCCCCAAGGACTGAAAACTTGCTACTCTTAAAGACAACTGATGTTGAGTGAAGGAGTAAACGGGTGAAGAAATGAACAAAACAAGGAAAACATAATACTGCACATTTTGTTTGCTATTTCACTGTTATTGTGGGTGACAGAAACTTGGCTTTGTAACATCAGCCTTCTAGACATCTTTCCGTATATTAAACATTTTACTAAAATTTACCTACTCCTTGATGTGTGCATGTACATTTTATATATAATTACTAAACTGGGTGGATCATTCTGACATGGACATCCTTTCCAAACCATGGATAAAGTTCTATCTTACTATAAGCAGATGAACTCTGTGAGTCAAAATATAAGTAGTTGATCATCAGTTAAGAAACAGAAATGTGTAAACCACAGGCCTCAGCACAGAGAGGATATCCAAGAGATGTTAGCTGATGACTGAAGAAAATGAGAGAAATTCCACTGTCTACGATGTAAACTATACATTCACACTCTCCTGGTTCTTTGGACTGATAATAAATAAATAAAAGAACGATACTTGGAGACATAGATTCTTAAAATTCAGGGATTTTCTTCTTTTAAATCCTTGTCTAATTTTTTTAAGTTTTCTTTCCTTTTTAGTGATTAAAAAAAATCTCAATTCCACAGGAAAAATTAGGGGGCTAATAAGAAAATATATTCTGTAAAATTTATCAAATATGTATTAGTGCTTCAAATACTGATCTAGCCCAGAGGTGCACAGTTTTGGGAGAAGAATAATCAGTCCTTGCCCTTTAGGAACTCAGTTTCATGGGGTAGACAGATAGCAACATAATATAATAATTGCTATAGTATTATAACATAATGATGTTTTATTGCTGAAGCAAATTACCATGAAGCTGCTATTGTAGTTTAAAACACTGATTAGAATTCTACAATAAGGCTGTCAGCAGGTCCACAGTTCCTATCGCAGCTCTTGAGGAGAATCTATTCCACACTTCACTTAGCTTTCAGTGGTTTCCGTGGCCTATGAACACATTGTAATCTCTGTCTCTGTCATCACATTGCTTTCCCTTCTGAGTTCTACTTCTTTGTGTTCTTATGAGAATGCTATTCATTAGAATTGGGCATACTCACAACATTCAGGATGATCTTTAACTCCGTTACATCTTCAAGACATTTTGTCCAAATAAGATAATATTCACAGGTCCTGGAAACTTGAATGTGGATACATATCTTTTGGAGGGCCATTAGCCAAGCCACTACAGTAAAACATGATGTGTAGTTGTCCTCAATTGAAGATCAGAAATTAAGGTTCCAAATGATGAGATAACTTGTCCAAAATCACTAACATGGAGATTGGCAGAAGTGGGACTCACATCCTGATGCAACTCAAAATACCTGCTCTTATTTATCTCTATTCAATCATGAGATTATAATATAGCATCACACGCGGCCCAAAATGATCATGAGAATTTATTCAGGTCAAATAAGGATTGTGAAAAGCCTTGTGAGAGCTAATCTTGAAAGACGGGTAAGGAATAAAAATGCTGTATAAGATGATGATAAATACATAAATAAGCATCAAATACTACATTATGTGAAGCCTACCATAGAAGATGAAGTGCTCTAGGTGAAAGGCTCTAAAATTGACACATTTCTGAGGAAGAGAGACTATATACACCTGGGGAAAGAGAGGAGGGAGTTGAAAATAACCAACAAGTGGGTGGCAGTTAAAAGGAGAAGTGGATTTTAGATATCTCATAAAGGTTTCACAGACACGGAGAAGGTTAAGACAAAAGAACATAAGAGAGAAACCGTGGTAGTATGTTGAGAATCAGAAGAAATAAAATTTGGTACAGTAAAGGGTATACAAAGTGGATTATTGATAAGAGAAGACTGAGGGCCTTGGTCAAAGCATTTGACAGAAAATTTTCATGCTATACCTAGGATTTCTGTTTTGTTTTGTTTTGTTTTTGGTACTGGGGATTGAACTCGGGTCCTTGTGCTTGCACAGCAGGCAGCGAAACCATTGAGCTAAATCCCTGGCCACTACCTAGGAATTTAGACTTGGCTCTAAGCACTGGGAGCCTCTAAACACTCTGCAAGATATAGTGAAAGGAGCTGATGGAAAACAAAAATCAAGAGAAATAAGATCAGCCTCTCTTCCTCCCAAACGCTCTTTTTGTGCTTTCATTGTATAAAACACAATCTTAATTAATCCATAGTTTGCTTTGTTCTAGGGAAGGATGTAGTAAAAGATACCCAGGCTCTGAGGTGCAGTTCAATGCTAGGAGTACAAAACAGTGTAACATCAGCCACTTTCTCCCCATCAGAGTTACTTTTCTGTCAGTGGGACCAAATACCCAACACTTTCAATTTATTTATTTATTTTTTTATTTTTTTTTTGTACTGGGGATCAAACTTGGGACCTTGAGCTTGCAAGGCAGGCAGTACCACCACTGAGCTAAATCCCCGGCCCAACACTTTCAATTTAAAGTACAGGTTAATTTGGTTTAGGGTCTTAGTCCATGATAAGCTGGCTTCAAGTCAGAAATAGCATGGCAGAGGGGCATGGCAGACAAAAAATTGTTTACCTCATAATGGCCAGGAATAAGAGAGTGAAAGGAGGATCCAGGGAGGGAGATATTACCCTTCATGTTCTCAGTGACCTGTCTTTTCCTATCAGATCCCACCTCTTAACAGCATATTTATCTATGAACACTGCTGAGTATAACATTTTCAGGATTCAATCACCTTCTAAAAGCCCACCTCTAAATACATAAGACTTTTGTGGGACATTTGAGATCTAAACAATAACATCACACTCCTCACCCCCAAAAGCCTCATGTGCATCTCTTTATGTAAAATGTACTTAGTCCATCTCTAAGGGTTACCAAAGTTTTAGCAGTTCTAGAATTGCTGAAAAATACAAGTCCAATTGTTCCCCATGAGACTCAAAGCAAACTCAGTATGAGTCTCTGTAAAAATTCAGAAAAAGTTAAATATATCCAACATACAATGGTACAGGGTAAACATTCCCACTCCAAACAAAAGAAATAGGTGAAATAGAAAGAAATGGGATGAAACCAATACTGAAACCCAGCAGGGCAAACATTCAATCCTGATTTAGCTCCATGTCCAGCACCTGGAGCAAGTTGTGGTGAGATATGAGCTTTAAAGGGCTTGGATGACCTTCATGGCCTCCCTCTTGAGGTGGCTCCTCTCACCACCTGTTATAGCTTGTATCTAGATGTACCCTCAAAGCTTATGTGGTAATAGATGGGGCTTTTCAGGATTGGCTGGATCTAGGGTGTGTGATGCTGGGATCAAGGATGTGAGGCTGGAATTGATTCATGGTGCAATGCTAGGATTAAAGGTATAAGTGTTACCTGTCATAAGGGCAGGTAGCCTGGATAAAATATAAGAGCCAGAAAGAGGGCTGTTGCTTGTTGCTTGCTACTTGCTGCCTTGTGCCTGCCTGCTCTGTGATGTCTGTCTGCCCGGCCACCCTGCCTTGGAGCCAGCCAACTATGAAGTGAGACCTGTACAAACTGTGAGCTAAATAAACCTTTCTTCCTTTAACTTTGGGTGTCAAGTATTTTTTGTCAGCAATGAGAAATGTAACTAAGACACCACCTAAGGCTTTCCTCAGCAGACATACTACATTTGTGGTACTTCCAACTTCATGAGGACTCCATTGTACTATTGGCTTCACTCTCATAATTTCACAGGAGCACCTCTCAGGAGCACCTTGTCTAGCCTCAAAGGCCTTCTTCCAAAATCTGAATGTGGCCCTCTATGACCACACAGTTCCTGTACTATGCATGCCTGTAAAACCAGCATCACATGAATGATCCCAACACCTATTGCCAGCTCAAATGGTAGCCAGGTACACTTGGATTATGGTTGTAGCTACTGCCACTACAAACAGAAGCCAGGTCCCCTCTGAGTGGCTGGAATACTGAATTCTTGGAAACTTTTCTAGTTGCCCTGGAAGAGCTGAGCTTCCCGGAGTTCTATTATCAAAGCAAAGTTCTTCACTTTTGCACCTTTGGGCCTACAAAAGGGGGATTGAGGGGATCTTGATGATTCCTGAGATGCTCTCAAAGCATCTTTCCTAGTGTCCTGATGCAAAGTAACATCTCTTTTTCTATTGCACCTGTATCCACAGGTGGTCTGCCATCCAAGTATTAACCAGGTCTGACCCTTCTTAACTTCTGAGATCAGATGAGATCATGCACATTCAAGGTGGTACAGCCATAGACAAATTTTCTTGCAGAATGTAACATGCATGGTCTCTAATTCAGTTGACAATGGAATCCTTGTTCTCAATTGAAATCTTCTGAGCCTCACCTTTACTGTGTGCAGCTCAACCAGCATTCTGGTCTTCTGAGCTCTAACAAGAATTTTCTACAATTTGGCTTACAGTATTCTAGGGCTTCTCTAGCTATTATCATTAAACCTTTCCAAACTTCCCTTGAAACTACTTTCAGAGACTTCTGAACCACATGATTAGGTACAGTCAAACCAATGACCCCCTTCCTGTTACCAATTTCTGTCTCAGTTACTTTCCCACCACTGGGACAAAATATTCAATACCCACAATTTAAAGGACAGATTTATTTTTTTCTCATGGTCTCAGTTCATGGTCGACCAGCTTAAATTAGAAATGGCAAGGCAGAGCGGCAGGACAGCCAAAAAGGTGCTCTTATCATGGTATCCAGGAAGCAAAGAACAAAGAGAAGAACCAGGGAGGGAGAAAGATATACCCTTCTAGGTTATGCCCTCAGTGACTTGCCTCTTCTGAGGAGGCCCTGCATTCTAACTGCACATTTAGTAATGAACACATCAGTGAATTAATCCACTGATAAGCATAGTAATCCCATGATCCAGCCACCTCCCAAAAGTCCCACCTTTGAACACATGAAGCTTTTCTGAGAAATTCTGAATCTAAAAACCATAATACGATCTGAGAAGGTAAATCAATTCAATTGTTTCCAGTTTCATGGAAGAAACCTGAGTATCAGCCTCTTTATACTCTGAAATGAGTAGTTTGTTTCCATTACTTATCTCTCAACAGAAGACTTTTTATGTGCAGACACCGAGGTCTCCAAGGGCTAAAATAATTAATGAAATTGGATACAATGATTAGTCACAATACATCCAAAATTAAGAGGCTCTAATCTTCAAACTCTGAGAAGAACCTCGATCAGAGTGAAACATAGCTAATAAAAGGTTGGAAGAGCCTTTTCCTTTACTAGAGAGGCAAGTCCAATATCTGGCCACCTCTTCTTTCTAGCTGTGACAGGAGTAGAGAGCAGAAAATAAGTGGCTACTCACCTCTGACAGTATCCTTAACTGGTGTACCAGAAGCTCACTGGGTGAAAGCCAAAGTAGAATTTGAAAACAAAAATCTATACAGAGGTCTCTCTGGCACACATTCTCATTTTCTTGTCCCATGAATCAATCCATGTTTCCTCTATCACATTTTCTTACTTAGAAGTTATGAGCGAGAGAAAAATGGACCTTCTGTTGCTTCAATATAAATTTAACATGATAACAGAAAGTGAGAAATGGTCTCAAATGATTCTTAAAAGTCTTTATAATAAAGAAAAATAATAATGACTAACATTTGTAGAGCCTGTTATAAAGCACTTTCACATGCATAATTCCATTTTATATTTAGAGAATTAATGAAACAATACATAAAACATGCTTAGCATGATGCTTGAAACAAAGCAGGTGTTCAATAAATATCATTCTTCTTCTCATTTACCACTGTACTATTTCTGCTGTCACCAGCTCAGCTTCTGGGCTGTCACTTCCTATTGCTCTATGCAGTGAAAACTAGGGCAATATTGTTCTCTTCCTTACCCTTCTTACAAACAGAATCCTACCCAATCCCTTTAAAATGAACCTGCAGGAGTGCAGGATGACAGTTTTTGTAAATCATTTTAATGGGAAAAAAACATTTCCCTACTCACCATAAATACCGCCTGTGTCTGTTAAACTAAAACAGTGAAATGCCAGTAGTCTATTTCAGCTGCCCTAACAACCAAATTATATCGGGACACATCCAGATGATTGCCACATGATCAGTTATGCAGATGATCAGAAATATTGCCATAATGATGCTATTGTGGCTCTCTTGATATCATACAGGTGGCAAGCTGGCCCTTCAAGTCCTAGAAAACCATTGATAAACTAATAATTTATTCTGTGGCAGGAGTACTACCAAGTATGAAATATATCTCTCCTTTGCATCTTTCATACACACACACACACACACACACACACACAAATATTTACATGTACTAATTTACAAATAAAGCTCTACTGTATGATAACTGAGGCTTCCTGTTTTCTATAATTGCATGCAAAGGCAAATACATCTAGTCCCTTTCCTTGTCTATTAATATTTATTTCATCCTTCAATGTCACTTCCATGTCCCCTGCAGTCAGAATTAGCCACTTGTCTTTCTTGGCTCCCACAGCTGGATACAAGAATGACTAATTAGCCCTAATTCTTTCTATCGTGTGTAATACTTGGCTGTTTATATGCTGAGCTCCTCTACAAGATGAAGGCAGGACAACATTTGGATCTTTGTAGTCTCCCCAGGGCCTACTAGTGGTGACTGGCACTTGGTGGGTTTTCAGTCAATGTTTGTGGAATTTAAATGAAAGTTGGATAAAAAGTACAGGGCAGAAACACTCATTTCTTAACATGCTCAGCTGATTTTCTATCATTAGAGCCTTCTTGCTTCAAACACATGGAAGCTTCATGTGGAGACGATGTTTTGTATCTGTCAGTGTGTATTCAACAGTTCCTACGCTAAAGGAATCTTCCCTGATACTGTATCAGTGACAAAGGGTATGCGTTACACTGGATCAAAAACACTACAAGAACTTTCTACATTGTACTTAGCATGAGAATCAGAGTAATCAGTCTCTTTAAGGAAGGAACCCCAGCAACCCTGGACTGACATGTGTTGTGTCAGGTCTGCCAATCAGAGAGCATTATCGTTGTTTGTATGTGATCTGGAGATCACATTACTACTAGAGCCGGGGGACCCAGAACCTACACCAATGTTTCATTAGCTGAAACTGTTGACTACTAATAATCTAGGAATCATGGAAATAGGGGTACTATTCAGCAACACTTTCTCCTCTTAGTTCAAAGTTTCAGTCACGATGGATTACAGTATCTTATCTTTAGGAAACAGTGTGCTACGATAAAGAAAAAACACAATTCTTTTATCCAGAAAGGTTTGGTTCAAATACCAAATTTGCCAATTGACAAGTTTTAATTTTGAAAAAGTTGATGAAATTCTCTGAACTTCATTTTCTTTACCTATAAAATGAGAATAATGAGATCTTTCTTATATAAAATGGTGTTCATTGCTTGTCCCTGGCTTAGAGTACATCAAAGTTAACATTATTCACTCTGGGCAGAAATAGAGCCACATGGATTCCACTCATCCACAAACTCTGCTAGATATCTGGTAGTCTTCTTAAGTCTTATGAAAATACCAGAGTACAGTGAAGAGGTATTTTCATGGAGTGATTGCACACTGATGTATGAGACCAAGAGGCAGAGAGCAGGTATTAGTATCCTCTATGGTAAAAATGGTTAATTGCTGTTATATGGAACAGGAAACCTCTTGCATAATACAGGGCTGAGTCAACCCTCTGAGTCATATCTATGGGCTACACTTACAGGGTTAGAACCTCATTGGGCAGGTGGCTCTCAACAGTCAAAGGCAATTTTGAGCAGAAGTGAAGCAGGTCATTATCAGCCAATACTCACAGCCAGAGATGGTTATATTCTCCCAGTAAAAGGGGTATGGTCAGAATATTGACCATCTCTACTACACACACATAACTTGTACCTGGCCAAGCTGTGTTAAAGTATGATGAATACACATGCACCCCCAGGTATCCCTGACCCCAATGGAGTCTATCCCATGATATGCCAGCCCCCAATTCAAACCTTTGGTGACAATTGATCCTGAGTATCCATGAATTATTAAACACAAATAGATGCTGTTAGTGTTTTACATGTATTCCTTTGGCTCTCCCCAGGATATACCTGCTGGGATCTAAAACAAGCCCAAGGACTTTCTTTTGTCCCACACAAACTGGAAGGTCAGCAGTGAAAGGGAGTAAGTGATGCTAGGAGCTACTTTCAGTGAAAATAGATGGGAGTTGGAGGATAAACATCTAGCTTCTTCAACCTTCAAGTGTCTCAATTCTGAGTTGTATTCTTCACCCTCTCCCAGAACACCCACAAGGTGAGGGAGGAAAGGTGTATTTAGTTCACAGTTTGTAGAGGTTTCAGTCCATAATCATCTGGATCAAAGGCAGGGTGGCATGGCCGATGGGCATAGCAGAGGAGAAACAGTTCATGGCAGGCAGAAGGTAGCAAAGCAAACAAGGGATCTTAGCAGCTTCTAGGCTACCAGGATTAGGGCGGTGCCAAACTAATCAGTGGGCTGATTTAGTAATCATCCACCCTTAATCTCAGCGTCACACACTCTAGATCCAGCAACCTCTGAAAAAGCCCACCTATGACTTCATGAGACTTTGGGGGAACATTTAGACACAAGCCATAACACCCATGTAGCAACAGATTAAAAAGTATGCACTTAGTTTTGACTCTCTCTCTTCCCTTTCATGGTTGTATTTGGATGTTTTTTTAGTTAGCTCCTGCTATGGTTTGAACACACTTTGTCCCCTCTAAAACTCATGTTGTAATTTAGGCCCAATTGCAAGGATTTAAAAGGGTGAAAACATAATGTGACTATGGTGCTTAGAGGCAGGGCCTTTGAGAGGTGATTAGGATTAGATAAGGTTCTCAAAGTGGGGCTTTATAAGAAGCCCATGAATGAATACCATTGGCTTTATAAGAAGGAAAGAAACCCAAAGACACACTCACACTTCTGTGTTCCCTGTCTCTTGCCATGTAATGCCCTGCACCATATCAGAACTCTAACAGCAAGAAAACCATCACTGGATGAGGCCTCTGAACCTCAAACCAGGATCATGAGCCAAAATAAACCTCTTTTCTTTATAATTTACTCATGCTATGGTATTGTGCTATTAGCAAAGAAAACAGATTCAGACACCTCTTAAATAAGCTACATTCTCTCAAATCTTTATCTCAGAGTCTTATGAGGGAACCCAAACTAAGATCAAACTTAACCACTAAGACTCAATATTGACATTTCTAGCATAACCTAATTCTTACAAAATGGTACTGTATTAACAAGATGCATGATGACTACTTGTTATAACATTATTTAATTAACTACAATGTACAATTCTCCCACAGGGTGGGAAAGTAGAATTAAATGTATTTGCATGCATGTATACACACACATCCATTCACTTTGAATACTATGCAAATGAAACAAGCATTATAAAGCATATAGCCCACTGATAATACCAAAGAGCCCTTCCTGACACTTGTGTACTCTGGCCTTGCCTCTGGTGCCTCTCCCAGGACCAAAGAACCTCACTGATAAGTAGTAGAATCTGATAGCCACTCTTCCTCCTCTCTTCTTTTCTTCCTTCTCCTCCTCTCTTTCTTTTCTTTTTCTTTTCCAAGTGGATAATCATTGCAAAATACCTAGCCATTCTGAATCTCCATTCTTGCCACACTAAGAAATCTGAATTGTACAGTAAAATAACTCCTGTAAAATGAAATAGGCCTATTATTTCCTGTACTTCTCCATGAACTAAGAGAGTGACAAATGGGAGACCAAAACACCGGGGCAGTTGGCATTAATTAATACTAAATTTACTGAATTAAACAATGAATTTTAAAGAAATAATTCTGAGATGTCATTTCAATTAAGGCACTGTCACTGAGATAATGGATGTGGCTAACATCCAGGAAAGTTGATCATGGCACTGTTATAGGAAGCAACCATTAACTCCAAAGAAAAAGAAAAGAAATCCCTGCTTCCCAAGGCTTCTAGAATAAACTTCAGAGTTGCTAAGCTATTAACCTTCTCTATCTTTTCAGTAAAGAAAGATATATCTCAATTAAGGTCCACAATCTAGAACAGGTCACTTTAGCTCTTTAGCTCTGCCCCCAGTTACTTTGACAAAGCAGAAATAATTGTTTCCCTGGGTTTGAATGAAAAGAAGACATTAATTAGGCCAGAAGTTTCCAATTGACACAAAACTTGGCTTTTCTCCCAAAAGTGATTCCCTCAGTTGGGCTCAAAGAAATGAACAACAGCAGCTTCATAATGTTGGAAAACTCAGACATGAAGGAAAGAGGAATCACAGTCATAATATATAGTGCTAGGAGCATCTCCCTAATTGTTATTGAGTTCTACTATAAAATTATTTACATAAAGATAGGGATACAAAAATTGGGGTTTTGAGGCTTTGGAACCACATAGTTGAGACCTCAGAGATGTCCATTTCTGCCTCCACAACAAAGTTGGTCATTACAGGTACTCACCATAAGGACATATGCAAAAGAGAATTTTAAATAAAATTAAAAGTTCTAATAAAAGCAATACATACTAGGTCACCAAATATAAGCATACCTGACATCTCTAAATCTCAGTTTGTTTATTTGTTATATGGAAATAATAACTACTAACTGAGGGGTAAACCCCCACAGAACACCACATCTCCCCTCCATTCCTACATCATGCTGCACTATTTTATGCATTTATCACACTATATATGGAAAATAAAGTACGGTATGTTGTGAACTAAAGGGTTAGCTAGAAGCAGGGTAGAGGGTGGGACAGAAAGTAGCCAGGTCTTGCCCTCAATGCTCCCTCCATCCCAAGTGAAAACATCTACATCCTCTGGTGTGAGCCATGTGGGAAGGAGGAAGAGACATCACCAGCCTCGGTGTTTGACTGCTTTACCAATCCTCAGCTGGCATCCATTGTGTTTTGGATGCTTCGTTTTGTTTATTTTTGCTCTCCTATCTTAGAATTTTCTTAAAACAAACAGCTCTTCTGGCCCAGCGTACCCCTGGGGATTTCTGTTCACTTTAACAATCTGAAAAAAAAGGACAATTTCATTTTTAATTATAAATATTCATGTGTTCTGCTGAGACTATGCATGTGATTATGATTCCCAAATTAGTTCAAAAGGAAACTGACATTTTATTCAAATTTCTTTATTCTTCATCGAAGCAGAATAAGGTGACATTTTTCTCTTGAAAGGAAATGGAAATTTTTCTTTGTCTTTGTCACCTGAAAATTCTCCATTCTCAGTGAAATCTTGTTTGCAGAGTTTCCTCCTAGAGTTACAAGAATTCAAGTGATCAAGAGGACTAGGGCATTCCAGAGTTTATAAGAGAGGAACCGACTTAGATAAGATTAAAGGAAGCAAAATGTGACAATATGAATCATATACAATAGCTCATTTGGTCCTAACCAGGAGCTTATTATTATCCCTCAGTCTTCAGATGAAAAACTGAGAATCAGAAAAGTTAAATGGTTTGCTTAAGGTCACATAGCTCTTAAATAGTAGAATTAGGAACCAAATGTAACCTTCTGGACTCCGAATCCAGTTCTTCCAATCCACCATAACTGCTCATATATATCCTATAAACCTTATAGACTACATTTCTGTCTGTAGAAGTCTCGGTTAGTCCCTCTCAATGAGCCAGCTGACATGCCAAACATAGTTATTCATGAACAACAGATGAATGAATGGAAGCATAAAGAAATAAATAATTTGGTAAATATTATATAAGGGCACTAAAAGTTACATAGGCTATCTTGTACTTGAAGATTCTTACATGAAAAATATGTATTCAACTTTAATAGAGGAATAAAAAATAGAAGAAATCATATGTAAAAGCAGTAGAAAACTATACCTAGTGGGGCAAAAATGCCTTCTACAAACACAAGATCTAGTTAGTTTCCTAGGCTGTGTAACTCATAATTGTAAACTCAGCAGTTTGGAGTTTTTTTAATTTTGCCTTTTTTGGTTTTTTTTGAGACAGGGTCTCACTTTGTAATTCAGGCTGATCTTGAACTCACTATGTAGTCCAGGGTGGCCTTGAACTTGCATGGATCCTCCTGCCTCTGCCTCCAGAATGCTCAGATTACAGGTGTGCACCACCATTCCCAGCTAAACTCAACAGTTTTAAAACCACTTATCTCACAATTTCTCTAGGGCAGAAATCTGAACAAATAGTAGATTGGTTCTCTCTTAGGGCCCAATAAGGTTGCAATCAAGACATCTGACAGACTGAAATCTCATCTGAAGGTCAGGGTTTTCTTCCAAACTCACATGATTGTTGAAAGAATTACTTTCTTTAGAGCTATAAAACCCAAGGCCTATAGAGGACTCTTTCTAACCTCAGCAAAGCTTTAAAACTTCTTATAAAGGGCTTACCTGATGAGGTCAAACCTTCTCAGGTAAAATCCTTTTTATCAACTCAATGTCAAGCTAATTAGAGATCTTAATTACATCTATAAAATCCTTTTACGTTTCCCATATAATATAGAATAATTATGGGAATAACATTCACAATATTCATAGGTTTTTCCCACAATCAAAGACAAGGGATTACATTTGTGCATACACTCTGGCTACCACAGAAGTAATATTACTTTCCAACTTGCAACTCTCAGATTTGTGCTTGATACTTTGCTGGTAATTCCTATATCATGTGACAATAGCCCTGTGTTCTGCACAGGTCTTCTAAATGGACTGCAGATCATTAGTCAGTTAGGTAAGCCAGAGTGAGTACCTACTGCTATGCCTGGAACAGAACAAAGAAAACTCTGAAGTCCAACACATGTAGAAGACTCAATCTTTTCTCCAAAGATGCTTATAATCTACTTTGGAGAGAGCAGGAAATTGTTACTTGTAAAAATTGGTAGGTAAAATTACTATTTATAACACTTAGTAGGTCATTTCCACACCCACAGACCAGGTTACCAGTGAGGAACAAGGCATCTCAAAGGTGGGGGAGTGCAGAAGAAGCAGAGATATGGGCTAACTGGTATCAATCCCCTGTGTGAGCTAAGTGTCTCTCTTTTCCTCTATGAGCCACAAGATTGTTACTTGTAATGTATGAGTGACCTGCCCAAGTTGAGATGTTGTCTAACGGTGTCTAAGGTTGCTCCTCCTCCAACAATTCTATGACAAATATTAACTATTATTGAGCTCACTTGTAGTCCATGACACCTGTCATGTGCTTCCATTTTTGTCATTTATTCTTGAAAGCACCTGCTTAAGACATTTAGTCACCTATTTCCTGTTTGAATGGAGATCATAATGCTGTCACAAAGAGCTGGTGAGAAGGTTAACTAATGTGATTTATAAGCCATTTACCTAGCAGAGACCTGGCACATAGTAGGCACTTCTGTCTGCACTCAGCACCCTCCATCCATCTTAAGGCAGACTTCCAGGGCATTATTTATGAAAGGCGAGAGTCTGTCTTCCTGTTAAATGAGCTTACAGAAAATTCAGGTCTGGTAATCAAAATTAATAATGGTATTCAATCTAATTTTCCAAGTCAAAGGAGTGGAAGGCTGAGTTTTAATCAATCTTTAGAGGTCAATTCACAGGGGACTTAGCAGGTAAAGGGCTTGGCGCCACCTTGTGCAGAAAAATTCCACACTCTTCTTAGCCTATGTTCAAATATCCTTTCTGCAAGATACCTCGCGGCTCTCATAGAGACTTGAAGATCCACTCATCCTATCCTCCTGTCCTATGCTGCTAATTCTTGCTTAATATCATGTGTTTTCTTCTTTCAAAAGTTATGAATTCTTTGCTTAATTCACAAATAGGATATAATTGATTTGCATACAAAACAAAAATCAAGAGTCTACCATCAGTTCTCTATCTTCTTCTCAGCCCAGGCAGCCCAATGCTTCCCCAGAGGCAAATTTTGTTGCCACATTTCTGTGACTCTTACCAGAGACAATGTGGGTGAGTGCGTGTGTATGCATATACAGAAATGTTTACAACGGATATAATACTATATGCATTATAACTTGCTTTTTCTGTACTTTGCTTTTATTTGCACTTAATATTTTCACATATGTTACAGATCATTCCACACTTCAAGTTATCTCAAATTTTTAGTGACTGTTTATAGTATACAAAATAACCATAATTTATTTATATAGTATCCTTTTGATACATGTATATATATATACATGTATATGTATGTACTCCCCTAATCTTTTATATTTTAATAAACTATTTCTATTTCTGTAGTTAAAAGTACTTTGCTTGTGCTGATTTATAATATATCTTTTGCATAAAATCTTGGCAGTGAATTGTGTGTTGTTCTAATTGCTTTTTGTACATTCATTCAAAAATATTTATTAAGAATCTAATGTGTGTAAGGCCCTGTTCTAGATGCTAATAACACAGTAGTGAGAATAAAATAATGTACAGAACTATTCTAGTGCTGTTTTTACAGTTTAACAATAATAATTCATTTAATCTTTAAAATACTGTTTTCAATAGGGACTATAATTCTCTCTATTTTATTGATGAGAAAACTGAGTGACAGAAAGATGAACTCACACAGGATGACTCAGCTAGCAGGTAATGGAATGGAGACTGAGGTCAGGCAGTCTTGTTCTAGCATTCAAAGTTTATGCCCTTACAACATTCTATATTTTTACAACCTCTCTCAAATGTTTCAGCACTACAACAGCTCCATCTTACAAAAAGACTGAGCTATTTTTTAGAATACTTTCTTTTCATTTTTTTAACCACCTGAGATATTGTTTTTCTTCCAAATGACCTAGCCATAGGTACACTTTCCAAAGGCCTATTTTAGGTCAGATTTCCTAGAAATAGAGTTGGCAATTTGAGGTTCTTGTACAAGTGACTTACTGAGAATGAAAGAGGATTAAAAGCAGTAAGTTAAGGCAGAAGAATAAGCTACTCAAAGATTTGATTTCAACTGAAATCTAGCTTCAGCCTGAACTCATGGAGAGCCTTGAAACATAAATGGCACCACAGAGTCCTCACAACTGGGAAAGGAGGAACCCACTAATAAACAGTATAGCAACCCATTATCCATTCACCTTCCACACACATGAGGATTTTTGGGGATATTTTAGATTTAAACCACAACACTTTGTAAGGCTCTCAAAGCACTTGGTACATATATGATAGCTAGTCTTAAAAAACAGCTCCAGTGCCTTTTGATATTCATGGTCTTGCAGAGTCCTAATCACTGAATGTGAGTGAGACTTGAAACTTACCTATAAACAACAAAATGCGGTTGAAGTGCCACTGTATGACTTCTAAGATTTAGTCAGAAAAAACCTTGCAGCTTCCATCTCTGTTTCTTAAGATATTACTCCAAGGGAAGCCAGTTATCAGGAAAAAAATCATTAGGATCCAAACTAGCAATGTGGACACTTGACATAAAGAAAGAAGATATCTGCTAGACTAATCTTCCTCTATTTCAGCCGTGCAATTAACTAGACATATAAATAAAAAGCCTTCATATGACCATAGTATTAACCACCACTGGACTGAAAAAACATGAAGGACCCAAAGCTGAGCTCAACATCTCAAGATAAATAAAATTGTTGCTTTGAGACTCTAGGTTTGGGGATGATTATTAGTGTGCTGTAGATAAATAGAAATACACCTGAATTTGTATATATACCACTGTGTAATAATTATTTGTCTTTGTTTTCCCTAGAAGAATAGAAATAAGGTTGTCCAATTATAAGATAGTCTCTGTCATAATTTAGTATACATACAGTCATATAGACTCAGTAAGTATATAATAAATAAATGGAAAAAGAATGAGATTCTGAAGGATAATAATTCCCTTGTGCTGTAGGTCCATCCTCAATGAACTTACTGTATTGGTACTATAAAATTTAAGTTATACAAATATTTTCTGAGTAATTATAATGTGACCTGCTAGGCTCTAAAAATAAACTTTGGAGGCAGAAACAGGTTCAGATCCCAAATTTTTCACTTGAGAATTATGTAACTAGGGTAGTTGATTCAAGTTTCATTTGATTATCTACAATCTTTGGATGGAAATACCTAGCTTCGTATTATGATTGCATGATATAATCATTAATCCTCACAGTGAATGACTCAGGCAATGTTCTTTGTTAATGTGTGTTAACTGAATTGATAGTATATGTAAAATACTTAGTCTAGTCATTAGTGTAATACCTAATGAGAGGGGCCAGGGATTTAGCTCAGTGGTTCCACTGCCTGCCTTGCAAGAGCAAGGACCCGAGTTTGATTCCTGGTACCCAAAAATAAATAAATAAATAAATAAATAAATAATGAGGCTGTATCCTTAGTAGAGCCTCATTAAATATACTATTTTCTTCATGTGGTTCCCTTTCATTATAAAATTAAGGAGTCATTCTGAACTAATACTGAAATATCCATAGTAGGATTAAAAATGGTGGCAGTAAGATCTAGCTTTAAGTAGTTATTACATGCCCAGAACTGGCATCCGCAATATAGAATCTTTGTCCATAATGATAGGTAACACCAAAATTCAGAATTTGAACCAAACTTTTAAGAAATGAGCTCCTCCTCTAGCATTCTCTAACTTCCTCTTTCGGGAAAGCATTGGGAAGAGACTGTGTGCCTCAGTCACCATTTTGGAAACTTTTGCCAATTATTACTCTGAAGGAAGCTATTAAGACTGGGGGCTTTTCGACATTTCTTCAAGAAGAGAAACCACGCTAACATGACATTTATGTATAGCGAGATATCTACCAGCAAAGAACATTTCTTCCTAAAGCAAAAAATGACTCCATGTGATAAAATTATGAAGGGATTTCTTAATCATGTTAAACAAGAAGAGGGAAACATCAGCACTTATATTCAGCGGATTTGGTTTCCAGTAATGTGTCCTTCCCACCATGCACTTGTCATGAAGGTATTTTACCTGGAGTAACACAAACATCTGATCACCATAAATAGGAACTAACACAGACTTTGATTTCTGGAAAGAAACATACTCATTACTATCAGAGAAAAAAACATAGAACTGATTAAACAAATATAAATTGACTGAAACCCTATCTAGTGGCTAATATATCCTATTTTCTCCATTAGTCTGTGGCTGCAGATTTTTAAAAATCCATTTCCACAGGGCTGCTTAATAATAAATATAAAGTAAAATGAAAGTGATTCTCCTTTCCCAACAAACATAGAAAAATATGTCTTGTCTCCCACCTTGGAAACTGTAGTTTGTCCATATAAGCTTAAGTCTAACACATGCACATTAAAACTTTTATGTGAGAATATCAAACTCTCAGAAAGACAAAATGAGAAGCAGAGCAGCCACAATGAGGGACATGCTGTCCCTGCTCTGCGCCACTGCCCAGCTGCTGGTATCCCTGGGCTGCCCTGCTGCCACCACACTGCTACTGGGACCTTAGAGAAGTTTCACTTTAAGTCATGGATGGTGCAGCATCAAAAGGAATACAGTGCAAAGGAGTACCACCACAGGCAGCAGATATTTGCCAGCAAATGGAGGAAGATCAATGCACACCAGGGGAACCACACATTTAACATGGCACTGAATCAATTTTACAGACATGAGCCTTACTGAAATAAAACGTAAATATCTTTGGTCAGAGCTCCAGAATTGCTCAGCCACCAAAAGTTACTCTCAGGATACTGGTCCCTACCGAACCTCCATGGACTGGCAGAAAAAAGGAAATTTTGTCTCAGTGGTGAAAACTCAGGGTGCCTGAGGCAGTTGCTGGACCTTCTCCACCACAGGGGCCCCGGAGTCAGCAGTGGCCATAGCTAGTGGAAAGATCCTGTCTCTGGCGGAGCAGCAGTTGGTGGACTGTCCCCAGGACTTCAACATTCACGGCTCCAAGGAGTCTCCCCAACTGGGTCTTTGAGTACATCCTGTACAACAAGGGCATCATGGTTGAAGACACCTACCCCACAAGAGCAAGGATGGTCACTCCAGGTTCCAGCCCCAGAAGGCCACTGCGTTTGTCAGACGTTGTGAACATCACAATGATGAGGAGGCCATGGTGGAGGCAGTGGCCCTGTACAACCCTGTGAGCTTTGCTTTCGAGGTGACTGAAGACTTCATGTCATACAGAAGTAGAATCTACTTCAATACTTCCTGTCATAAAACTCCAGATAGAGTGAACCATGTGGTACTGGCTGTCGGGTACGAAGTAAACCATGGGGGTGCCCTACTGGGTTGTGGAAAACTCCTTAGGCACAGACTGGGGAAAGAATGGGTACTTCCTCATGGAGCATGGGAAGAACATGTGTGGCCTGGCCCCCTGTGTCTCCTACCCCATCCCTCAGGTGTGAGCCGGGGTGCCAGCAGCAACTGGTTGGTGAAGAGCAGCTGGCCTTGTGCCCTGGAGGACAGGTGGGGATGTCCACCCAGGAGCCCCTTGCTTTCCTCCTTCACCCCTGTTCCAAAAAGAAGTCCCTGCACCATGAGCCCACCATGTCTTCTGACAGATAGCAACACCAGCCATGTGCCTTACCTGTGGTTTTCAATGGACTCAAGCCTACATGGACAGAGAATATTCTTTCTTTCCAGAGGAGCCATTTCCACATGTGCAGAGCTCCAGTGACCATATTTCTATGTTCTTTGTTCAATAAATATTCGGGACCAGAAAAAAAAAAGACAAAATGAACCACTGGAACAGAAATAACGCAAAACTTAGAAGGCCTCAAGAATATCTCTTTTCTGTCTTTGGCCATCTTAGTCTCAAGACGTCTCCTTTTCTGGGATAAGCTCTATGTGGAGTGTCCTTTTCTTAATCCTCCCCTCACTTGTCAGTCATCCTTTAAGAATCACCTCAGCAGTCATGTCTGCAAGAATTTCTCCTCACTCACTCAAGATTTTGGTTAAAAATACCACTCTGTGTGCCCCTACTTGTTTGTCCTTAGTTCTGTCCCATTGTGCAGTAATTCTTCCTCTATCTGTCTCCCTGAAGAGGTGAATCATTCATGCATAGTATGGTTGTGCAGCACTTATCTCTGTAACCCCCATAACAAGCACTGGGCCTGGAATATGAATGTACCTCTCTCATGCTGAATGAGCCAGGTGGTTGGGCTCAATCAAGCATCACATCTACAGTAGTTTAGAAGCACATCCAGAGAAGGCCTTGTGCAACGTCCTCCACTTTGTAGATATAATTGTAAGATTCACAGTAAGTTGAAGGGTGGCCCAACTTCATATAGTATGTCTATTACAGAGTGAGGAAAGTACTTCACTTCCCTTAAGTCCTAGTCCAGGAAACTCACAGTTAAATTAAATCTACAATATACATTAAGTACCTACTACAAGCAAGGTTCTGCAGAATAAGTACAGGACAGAATTATGAAGTACGTGAAACATGGCTGAAGGAAAAACGAGCTCTTACAGACATACTAATAAAATGGTATGAGAGCACGAGGGTAACGTGGGATGGATTCCGTGAGAATTGTATCAGACTCTTTGGGTTTTCGAGTCACATCACTTTGGCTTCTCTCCGGTTTCAGCTCATTTCATGCTAGCCATGCAACCTCACTCTCACACTAACAGCATATTGCATTGAGCAGGCGCTTTCTGCTTTCTGCTTCAGGTCCTACTGCAGTGCCAAGGAGACACTCAGCACTTCTAAAAGCCCTGTAGAAGGAAGTTAGCAGTATCTAGGAGCAGTGCTCAACAAATGGAGAAGAGTAGTCAGTAGATAAATATCCCATCTATCCTTCCCCTGGGAATACTAGAAGGCATTCTGCATATCTTTAGGAATGGAGGTCCTAGGTGAACTTGAAACATGTTTCCCACAATAATGATCTTGAGTACATATAACTCCATTGGCTATAATTGGCTTTTCCTCCTTTCATGGCTCCCTCACTTCTGTTACTACTGTATCACCTCCTAAGTAAACTGCCTGGAGGGCCTTGTCTCAGGCTCTGCTTTTGAGGGAAAAAACATTAAAACAGGAAGTCAGAGGTGCAAGGCTGCTTTCATAATTTCATGGGCCATTGGCATTTTCACCCTGATGGGTTTCTTCCTCTATTAAAAATATATTATATATTTATATATAATAGTATTTTACCACTCTATTGGTATAAGAGCAAATGTAATCCAGGGTGAACTCATGACTATACATTCATTATGATTATTCCACTGAAATTTTTCCTTTGAATTTTAACAGCACTTAAAATGGAAGTATTTTCATGGGCCCCTGAATGTATAATGGGCCCTAGACACTGTACTTTCTGTGCCTAGTGAATGAATCTGCCCTGAAGAGGAGGATGTATAAAATGAAAGATGTTCTTATGGACAAAATGTGACTAGAGATAACCCTTAAATAATGGGCTTAATTTGAACAAACACAGACATGGCGTTCATATATTTTCAACCCAGATTTGTTTTTTAATATATATTTTTATTGCATAAGTAAATCATGTTTATTGCAAGAAATGTGAATAGTACAGAAATATTAAGATAAAAATAAGTTTCTTTTAATTTCAACAGTCATTATAAACTCGATACTGTAACATTTCCCACGGGTGTTGAGGTTTTTCTTTTGTTTTGTTTTTTGCACAGTTTACATTAGCAAGATGTATAGTCATACAATTTTGCCTCAGTGCCTTGGAGGTATATGTTTTATATTTTTTTTCTTCTTTTTTATTTCCTGGTCTCTATTACTGATGTTGAGAGTCTGTCTTTTGTTTGACAGTGACATTTTTGATAATATATCGTTTTGCCTGTTAACTTTTAGAAATTTCTCTTGATCCATGAATGTTGTAGTTTCATTGCAGTGTAGGGTGAAATTTCAGATTCTTTCATTCTGCAACTTCTCTCTCATAATTCCCACCCTTTTACCTCTCCTTGTTATATTCTAGATGATTTTCTGAGATAATTTTTCCATTTTACTTATCCACTCATTAAGCCATGTCTAAGCTATTGTTTAAAGTGTCCTTAAAGAGTCTCCCATATTTATAGCAATTTTTTTTTTATTTCTAAAACTAAATAATTTTTTTAAGTTTGCCTATCATCTCTTATTCTCTACATTCTTGGGGATTCTATCCCTTTTTAAAATTTTAGGTATCTACATACATTTCAGCTGATTATATTACTTTTAGTTTCTCAGGTGTAAATGTTCCGTCTCTGATGGCTAGGTTCTTCAGGGTTTTGTGATATTTTCTCCTTGGATTTTCTTCCAAAGCCTGAGCCATGTCCTGGGCTATAGAGGCCTCCCTTGGGGATGTTTTCTGGGTACTCCAGTTGGAACTCTGTGGGTTCAGTGGGCCTGGACCTCGTCACATAGTCCCCAGTTCAAGTCCCCAGAGCACATAGGTCATCCAGCTCAGGGACACAGTCTTGCTGGCAAACAGGATCCCACCTTAGAACAGAGTAGGCAGCAAACTGCCAGCAGTACATGGTCTGCATTCTGATGAATACATTTGAATTTCTTTAGAGTTGCCATTCATGCTTTTATTCACTAATGTTTTTAACATGGGTATTTAAGTAAAAGCCTTTTTGCTTGGAGCTTTTGTATCTTTTGGTACATAGGATGAAAAAAATTTTATGTTATTTTTTCACTTTTTCCTGAGAAGTATCCTTAACTTTATCATCTTTAGAAAGGAATCTAAGACCCCAAGAAAACTTAAAAACAAACATTTTAAATCATCTTAAGTGTCCTAAATTAAGTTTATCCCTTGGTAATACATTAAAAGCCCATGACAAGTTTAGAGAAATTGCCTCTACTTCTTTCCTGGTGTAGGCCAGAGCTCAGACTGGTGTGAGTAGACCCAGAACATGAAGCTCTTACAGGCATTCTCTATTAGAATGTGTGTGAATATATTTTGGGTTTGCAGATCTAGGGAGGAGGCTGGCAAGGAGATCAGTGTGGATGCCTTAGCTGGGAAACAGCCAACCTAAGAGAGTCTCCTCTACATCTCTCATCTTTCACTTCCAGCCCCATGAAACCTGAGAGCACAGAAATATTGTAAAATAAATAGAATATATATAAACAATATATATGCATACTGAGCTATCAACACACAAAATAACATCATAAAAATACTTTTATGACCAAAACTGTGACTAGGGATACAATGGTGGGGTCACTTTTTGATGAAAGCCCCAATTCACCAGGAAGACATAGCAATTTAAAACCCAATGCATGAAAAACAGGAAGGACACCCTCACAATAAATAAATAAAAGTTTAACAGAAGTACAAAAGCAATCTGTCAAATCCATCATCGTAAAAGATATTTTAATAATTGAACAGCAATATGTGACATCTATGATTATGCCTTCACAAATACTGTCTGATCAGGTTACTCATCACAAAGTGAGGTTCAGCGAGGACATTGTCCCCGAGTCACATAGCTGGTGGGTGGCCAAATGGGGATGGAAATTCAGGCTAATCTGGCACCAGAGTCAAAACTCTTTTCAGTAGAGCTTGATAGCAAAAACTAGGAAAGGGGCTGTAAAATTGAATTTTTTAATATACATAATTCATTTGATTGAGTATTCTTCTCCCCTCAGCAGCAGTTAGTTGCTATTTTTCCCCACCTGTTAATTACTTGAGGTTTGTGTGGGGGCGGATTTGGCTTCCGGAGGCAGCCTGGGCAGGTTGTCACACTGTCAAGGATTCCTTCATTAACAAGCTGTCAATATGCTGCCAACAGCCGCCATTTGGTTTGTTCAGGGAGCGGGAGCTCTGGTGTGGAGACTTGGCTGGATCATTTAGAAGAATTTAAAAAAATAAGGCAAGAGGCAGATGTCTTCCAGTCTGTTCTTCCACAACAGACCGGGGGATATGGCGTGGGTTTTCGCTAGAAGGAGAGAGGAGGATTTTAAAATAAGTGTCAAGAAGGAGACAGTTAGGCATAAAGGGATGAAGAGCAAAACTGTAGCACTTAAAAATGCAGTTTTTGCTCTCCTCCAGACTTTTCATGGTACCGGCTTCAGAATAGCACTGAAAATGTCCATATCTTTGCCACTGTGGACTTCTCAAAGTCAAACTTTCGAAGTGGTTACAAAGCCAGGGTTTTGAATTCTAAAGAGAGAGGTGCCATTTGCCTGCAACCTTTTCAAAGTTACCCTAAGGAAACAGATCTTTTGCAAAAGGGACGGGGATAAAGAGATGGAGGGATGGAGGGAAGTAGGAGAGGAAAAAGGAAGAAAAAAAGATGGTATTATGTGCATGTGCCAAATCCCCAGGAAGAATGTAATCATTATGCACTGCAAACTTGCATAAAATACAATAATAATAAATAACTTTTTAAAATTTTAAATAGAGAAAAATCTACCCATCTGCTGCAGCACAGTCCTTTCTGTTAACATGATTAACCTCTGGGCTTACAGACCCCTTTGGACCACCATTAACAAAATACCTAAAAATGTGCCAGATTTTCAAGGGGCCTCAAATAAGTGAATGGCAAAAACTGGCTTTGAAGAAACTACATTTACAGCTAGGATATCAGTATAAATCACTTTTGGTCCCAGAAACTCAGACTCTACTCCTGTCTCTCTCTCTCTTCCTACAGCTTCCTGCAGTTGTGTCCACTAAAACGTGCTTGTATTCTCTCTAACCAACAAGACTCAACAGAATAATTGCTACATCCAAAAACTGCAACAAAAATGCCTTTACTGCAAGAGCTGGTGTCACTACTCAGATTTCAAGAAATTATCAAGTACATCTACCTTGCCACTTTTGTCCTCTTCATTTCAGTTCATTATGACAAAAACATTATTGTTTATGTCCAATAAGTCAATCAAAATTTATGATAAAGACTCAAATTGGTTTAAGAGAAAAAGGCAATTATACTGGCCTGTACAGTACCACACTGAAGATGTGGGAAGAGAGGATCTCAGAAGAGGAGAGGGCTCTAAGTTTGCAGATGATGCAGACATTAGTAAGCACTGGGGAGACTGGGAGAATTTTACTTAAATATATCCAAGCATCTATGATCCATCAGGAATCAGTCCAAGTACTCAACAGGAGATCCCTTCAGAAAGAATCTGGAAGGCAAAAAAAGAATTCAAGTTTCCCCCACATCCCAACTCTAGCTTATGTCTGACTCTCTGTGTGTCTCTCCATGAGCTGTCTCCCCAGAAAGCCCTACTCAATATTCAATAGTCAATATTCAATAATAAGACTTTAAGTACAAAACAGAAAAGGAAACTTCAGGTTTCATTCAGGTAAGAACCTTGATTCTCCATTTGCTATTGCAGCCCAGAATCTTAGGGAAGAATCTTATTTCCAGATAAGTTAGCCTATTCTGCTAACTTCTATCAGTAACTGTTACAGACTACAGGTGGAAAATTAAAGCCTGTGAGTCATAGCCAATCCCTTACTTTTTAAAAATATAGTTTAGTGGAAAAACAGTAACATCATTTCTTTACACATAATCTATGGGTGTTTTGTGTGTAACAGCAAAGCTAAAAGTTACAACAGAGAACCTATAGTCTACAAGGCCTGAAATATTTGCTGACTGGTCCTTTACAAGAAAATCTCAAAATATCTCCAAATTCTGGACAAAATACTAAAAATGAATTTTGAGGAAGGAGTGAAATGGCAAAAAAGTTGATCAAAAACTGACTAGAAAGAAATGAACTCCTGAAAGCACTTAAGCTAGTGTGTGACCTTAAAGACATGGGATCATTATACAATAGGAATGGTAATCAGTGGGACCACAAAAACAGGAATCCTAAAGAGTGGCAACTCACGAGATGAACTAGCAAAGAACCTACCCTGAAAAAGGTTACATTAGGAGCATTTATCTCTTAGTGTTTCACTCAATGAAGAGAAAATAAGTCTTGCTGAGAATTCATAGCCACAACTCCACACTGAGGCAAATTTGGCACTGAAATTCACATTATCAGGTTGTATGAAAACACTCAGGCCAATGATTCACTTTGCTCTAATTGAGATTGGTAGTGTCTGGAACAATGCAGCAAAAGCCAATACAAATGTTTTTTTGGAACAACTGTGTCTGACATAAAAGCTTTGAGAAATTTCCACTAATAATGTTTTAAGGGTTATGAGCTCACAATCAGAAATTACTTAAAACAAAGAAGAAAGCAGAGAAGCCACTTAGAGGGAGTTAGTAAGAAACAAAATTGGCTCTCCAAATAACAGCAGCATTGATAGTCAATTACAGGTCTCAGACAAAAAAGAGAAATAACAAATAAACATATGAAAAAATGTTCAACATCAATGATCATTCAAGAGATGCAAATGAAAATAACACTGAGATTCCACCTCACCCCAGAAAGAATGGCTGCTATCAAGAAATCAACCAATAACAAATGCTGGTGGGGTTTTGGGGAAAAAGGAACCCTGCTCCCCTATTGGTGTGAGTGTAGACTGGTGCAACTACAGTGGAAATCAGTATGGAGATGCCTCAGAAAACTAGGACTAGAGGTCTTATTTGATCCAGTTATTTCCCTACTGAGTATCTTCCCAAAAGAATTAAAAGAATCATACCACAGTGATATATGTGCAACCATGTTCATAGCAGCACAGTTTGTAATAGCTGAAACTTGGAAACAGCCCAACCGCCCATCAACTGGAGACTGGATAAAGAAAATGTGGTGTTTTTTTTAAAATAAAATAGAATACTACTCAGCCATAAAGAATGAGAAACTAGAGACATTTATAGCTAAATGGATGCACATTGAGGCCATACTTTTAAGAGGAAAAAAATAGGACACACATGTATAAATATTGAGTAGTTTCTCTGGCGTGAGAAACCTTAAGTGTAAATAAAGATCAAAATATATAATAGATAGTGTGAAATAGGAAGAAAAGGTCCAAAGGTGAAGGGGAAATGGGAGGGATAAGGTAAAGGAAAAAAGGGAAAGGAATAAATATGAGAAAAGGAAAAAATGGAAACAAAGACTTTATAAATAGGGAGGGGTAGAGAGGTTGAAGGGAGGGCAGAGGAATCAGGAAAAAAATAAGAACCAAGATATATGATGTAAAGGTACAAATTCCCAGTAATGAATGTCAGCATATTGTATACCTAAAATGTACCAATAAAATTAATGAATTTTAAAAATAGTCAATCACAGGTAATACTTTGTATAGGTTACTCTATGGTATGCACATATTCTTCTAAGAACTTTTCATTCGTGAAGTCATTTAATCTTCAAAACTAATTTGATGAGTAGCAATTATTCTATTTTCACTTTCTAGATGAGAAAAGTATGGCCTCATCAGATTTTAGAATGTTTAGATTCATAAAGGATCTAACATATATAATAGAATATAGTCTCTATATAGAATTGAAATGTATAAATACATTTAAAGCACTAAATGTCATCAAATTTGTGAGCCTCAGGAATGATTCATCATAACTGAACTATTTAAAGATGATTTGTACATATAACAAATGAAACCAAAAACTTGAAATTTAGGATGAATAACCTATCAGACATAGTTGAAGGAAGAATTATTGAAGTAGAAATCATCCCAGAAAGAAAACAAAATTGCCCAACTGGAAGATGGGTTCAAAAGAAAAAAAAACAGAACAGAGATAGAGTATAACCAGAAATTAAGAGAAGAATAGGAGATCTGGTGATGCTTAACTGGAATTTTAAAAGGAGATAATGAATTGATAGATAGATAGTACTTAGAGAGAAAATAACTCAATGTATTCCCAAAATGATAAAGGTCATGAATTCTCTCATTGTTAATTTGATTTAGTATCATGAATCTTCCAAACACCATACGAAAAATGGTTAGCTCCCTGCAACGATAGTGAAACTCAGTTAAAGTACTGATAGAAAAGAGCTTCTAACAAGGAATTTTATAATCACAAAGGCAATGTTTTGAAGATAAGAGATAAAGATAGTTGCAGCAGATAAATCTTGAGTTAGCTTTCAACATATACTTACAAAAAGAATCTGAAAGGATTAATTTAGAAAGGAGAAAATGATTTCAAAAAGAATAGAGATTTAATAATTATAGGGCAAGGAAATGGGAAACAAGTAACTTTAAGCATATTTTATTATATAAAACAATGATAAAAATCTCTCCTTTGTATGAACAAGATTTAAAAAGAAACAATATGATAAAAATTCTGAGAGGATGTTTGGAATTTAAATATTTAGAATTTTTGCACACTGAAGAGAGAAGACAAGCTTGATTTTTAGGCTTTATTAAATATTTAGTAAAAACTTTTAGAGTAACCAATTAAACTAGATAAAAGGAATAAAAATTTTCCAAAATGATAAAAGAAAACTAATAGAATAACAAGAAGCCAGGGATATTACTAATCCAAAAGAAATAGAAATTCCAAACTAAAGAAATTGTACTAAGTAAGAAAATGAGAACTATGAGTATGTTACTAATCATTACAAATAGAAGTGGACTAACCTCACTTATTTAAAGATAGTCACATTTAGATTAAAATATGTCTAAAATGTGATGGCAAAGTAATGCTATAAGAAATGTATAATAACAATATGTTGAACAAATACCAGCCCTTAAAATAGGGCTGGTATAAATAATTTTATTACCTTAAAATAAAATTTAAGGTAAAATGTTTTGTTAGTGATTAAGATAGTCACCTCATAATGACAAAATGACTGAATCCTCCAAGAAGACATAACAATTTTAAACTTACATGTAATTGAAAGAAACATAGGATCAGAATATAAAACTCAAAACTTGACAGAACCACCCCCTGAACTGGACAATCCCATAATAAGAGAGCATGAGATTTTAATACTTTTCCTTCCATCCTCAACAAGTAGGCAAAATAAATAAATAAAATTTAAAAAGGAGATTTGGAAATCCAGTAGCAAACTGGTCTAATGGATATAGAAATATATATATATATGAGAGACTGCTCAATGTATACATCAGGAAAAGAAAAACTTGCATAAATATTTTAATACTACATTTATTGAGATATCATGACTTTAACACAAGTTACCTTTGGCCTCCATAATTACTAGATGTGCTCACTCAAATTGTGGCCATTAGCTTCCAGACATTTATTAGTATAATAAACTGATTTTATATATATACATATTCCATAATGGATTTATATGTTATAGCCAAAACTTTAAGAATATACATCGTTTGCAAGATTCCATTAGTTGGCAGCTATATGGTAAGAGTACATTGAGTCATTTGTTTAAGATGTTGGAAGTAATTCCAGTAGAAAATTATGATAGCCAAAATTAAGGTAATGGAAATGTGGGCAAGCAGAAATGAACAATTTTAAAAGGGATGAAGGAGAAATATTCATAAATCTTGGTGATTAATTAAATGTTGAATATGAGAGATGGAAGAGGCAATTTCACCTCTAAACTGATAAAAATGTGTACATTTTGAGGTGAGGAGAAAAAGGGAAGCAAGTTTGCAGTGGTGGCAGTGAATTTCTATCGGCTATGATAATTTTGAGGTCCATGAATTAGAGATAAGATTCAATGGACAGTTTGTCTTATAATCAAGAAATCAAAAAAATCACTTTGGATGTATTGAGACAGGAATTATTAGTATATTGATTCTAGTGAAATATTTGAAGAAGAGTATATAAGACACCAATGTAAGATGATTAAGAATAAAAGAGTAAGCTCAAGGACCCGAGTTCGATCCCCAGTACCAAAAAAAAAAAAAGAATAAAAGAGTAGGTGGAATATCAGTTATCTATTGCTACATAGCAAAGACCCCAGATTTTGGTATCTTTTTTATTTGCTTAGAGCTTGCATTTGGCAGTTTGGGCTGAGGTCATGTAGGTGGGCTTTCTTCTGGTCTCATCTGTAGTCATTCATATGGCTACAAGGGTCAGTGATTAAACAGACTAGTCTAAAATGGTCTCCCTCATCCATCTGGTAATTGTCAAGCCAGAGTGCCTTGGTTTCCATTCATGTGACCCCTCCTACAGGCTAGCTGAATAAAAGTTCACTCACACTGGGGACTCAGTTTCAATTGCAGCCAGAATAACAAGCTCCTTTGTGAAAGTGCTTCTTAAGTCATTGCTTGCATCATATTTGCTAATTTTCTACATCCTATTTGCCAGTTTCCTTAAAGCCAATTAGGTAACCACCTTCAGATTCAATAAATGCAAAAATAAACTCCACCTCTTGTTTGAGGATTAACATATTTCTATTGCATACAGCTATACATCCATGAGTAAAAGAGATTATTGAAATCATCTTTGCAACTACAGCGACCAGCAAGGAACAACTAAGTTGGAAAGTACAGAAAGCCTAAGAGCATGTTGATGATCCATTATCCAAAGGTACAGATTTCTAAGAATGATGGAGTGGTTCCTCACATCAAATGATGTGAAAGTATCAAGTAAGAAGAGAAGTCACAGGATTTATCAGCAAAGAGATTGCTAATGCTCTTAACAGGAACAATTTTGGAAGTAGTAAGGCCCAAAACATAAATGACTGCAGAGGAATCAAAGGGGTTAAATGCAAAGGGCTTGTTCAAGAAGTCTGGTCTTAAAGAATTGAATACTATAGCATCAGAAAAATACAGAAAAACCAGGTAATTTTGCTGTTTATCACTGTGAGACTTACATAACACTAAACACATTTAAGAACTAGAAGAGTCCAAAGGAGGGGAAGATCAAATGCAGATGCAAGACAGAAGGAAATAAAAATGATAGAAGACTGACCCTTAGAGAGACTAGAGGAGCAACTCTTCCTCTGTAATAAAGGAACAGACAAAAAACATCTTTCAGAAATATAAAGGTTACTAAAAGTAAAGAAGGATGTGGTAATACATCCACTTTCACACTGTCATTTCAAGGCTTCTCACAAGTTGTAGCACAAAACAGGGAGATAGATTGTGTGATGGGAAGAGGACCCAGGGAAGGGGGGAAACATGAGGGAGAGGAGGGGAAGGGGAAATAAAAAAGATCAAGATGTGACATGTATATGCACAAATTTCCCACACTAAGTGTATTCATTATATATCACAAACATATAGTAATAAAAAGGGAAAATTGACTTTCTTTCATAAAGCATTAGTTTGGAATCCAAACAGACCTGGGTCTGTTCATTAACTGAGCAGCCTGGGAAAAGTAATTTAGCAATCCACTTTTCAGGCTGTACCTACAATTATGATATCAGACCCACATATTTGAGTACACATGTGAAGACCCGATATATAGCTTCAGTTTTTTTCCTCTCCTCCCCAAGACAAGCTTACTTAATGGGTTGCATAGCATTGGGCAAATTATGACACCCTTTGGAGTTCTAGTTCCTCCCTCTAGAGAAACACTAACCAGATTAATGGATTTGAGAGGCTCCTCTAAACTCTGAAGTTCTAAATATCTATAGGTTTCAGGAATGGCTCCAGCCTGTGAACCTGCCAGGTACTGTCAGGGAGGATGAGTTTATCTGAAGGCAGAGAGAAGGCCTGGAATGGAGATCCTAGAAGCCATTGGAACCTTGTGCAGAACTGCTCAACTGTGAATAAAAAGCCAGATGAACAAAGAACACAATGTGATAGCCAAATGGTGACTTTCTGAGTGAAGTACTTTTCTAGAAGTTTGAAAGTCCCTCTCCAGAACCAGAAACCTGCAGACTACCATAGCTCATTTCTCTACTCATTCAGAAAATATTTACTGAGTGCTTATGTCCCAAGCACTTTACTAGATATTTTGAATATGACTGATCAACAGGCAAAATTATTGCTACGAGCAGCTCACATCCTAGAAAAATTCATATCATATGGTGAAAAATGCTATGGAGAAAGCAGGGAAGGAAAGAGGAAGAGATAATGCAGGTGTTATTCAAAATAGAATTGTCAGAGAAAGCACCACTAAGGAGGCAATTCTTAGAGGCTTAAGAAAGATGAGGACAATAGCATGGACATTTGGCAAAGGGCAAACCAAGCAGAGGACAATTAAATGTCAAGACAGGAATGTTTCCAGTATATGCAAGCCCAAATTCAGTAACAGCACAAGTTATGGTCATAATACTCATCATTATATGAGAGTCCTTTTGAGATATCTATATGGAGCTAAGTTAATATCATAAATAGATATTAGGAACCAAATAGATTCAGGGTTCCATGCCCCTCAACCCAGCTGTGTCCTTGCTGCCCATAACCACACAGCATGATATCTACTCTGTACAGCCTCTAGTTATGGTTTCCCCAGCCACCATATTCTTCTTATTATATTTTACTAGTTTCTTTTTCTTTCTACAGGATAAAACTATTAGTTGTTAAATCTATTTTACTCTGCTAGAAGCCTTATTCCTATTGGCACTATCCAAACAAACTTTAAGATTAAAGATTCTTGCTTCAAAGAATAAATTCTGCAACTCAGCCTTTCCATTCGGCCACCAGGATTATTTATTCTTACACACTAATGACCCCATAATTTACAGTTTCTTTCTTACATTCTTTCTTATACCCTCAATTTTCACATCTAAGTGACAATTTCGGGCAATCTTCTGGATCCAACAAGAAGCTAATTTAGAGATAAGGGTGTAAAAATGTTTTTAAAACATTTATTATCAGCACAAGGGAGTCTATTTAAACTGTGGATGTTCTGTTATCTACATGATGCAGTTGAGAACTGGTGAGACTAGAGTGGTGAATTTCATGTCATTTTGCTCTACATTCTGAATCAATCAGCCTAAGGTAGCTAATTCCTGCCTTCATCAGAAGCTAACATTGCTTTTCTGTAGCTCTTCACAGTTTTCAAAGCCTTTCAATGCCTTAATTTACTGTCACATGGCTTCCCCATGACCACCACCACCACTGATTCCTACTTGCTAAATTTCATCGACAGTCTGGATTTTAACTGGTCTTAGCTTCCATGCAGCATTTGAAACCTTGGTACAATCATTTTGTGCCCTCAGCAATGCAGTTTGTCTCATTGGTTTTTTTGGTCCTGTTCATTTGTGAACATCTTTTTTAACAGACTCCAATTTTGGAGGTCTCTTGAGTTCTGTTCCAGCTTTCTTTGATGTGAGATCTCCAAATCCTTATTCGGTGCCCTGCCATACATATGCTGAATGTTCCCAAATATGGCCTCCAGTCCTGATCATTCATTCCCCCACTGGTTTGGCTCTATGTGTCCTCTTGTCAGAAAGATCTAGAGGGTCTCATATATGCCACAAACTCACCAAATCAATAAGAAAATGGGTTGTTTCCAAGATCTTTGCACAAGATATTCAGTATTGACTTCCCCTCACCTCCAGTGTGGCCCCAACTGTTCCTGTTCACTTCATAAGCTAATCCTTATTCAGACTTTCCTCAGACATCATGTCCTCTGTGCTACTTTTGAAGAAATCATCAATTTCTTCTTTATACTACTGCTACAACTAATAACTTCAGACCATTACTGCAACTAACATCTACTACTGCATATACACACTATGCTGTCACTTTTTTGCACTGAGATCTTTGAAGTCACCAATAGTTTTGTTTCCCTAGTGCCTACCGCTCCAACTCAATAAATGTGTATTGAATAATAGAAGAAAGATGGAAAGTAGCAGGGAGGAAGACAAGGAAGAAGTCAGGAAAAGAGGTAGTGACTGTAACTTTTTATATTTGCAGGAAAAAAAAATTTTAAACTTGCCGAGCTATAAACTGCATTTCTCAGGCTCAGAGGCAGCTTTTTTCTTTCAAATGACCACCACTTTCCTCCTACTCCATCTGAATCTCAGCTGCCACTTGCCTTCTGTTTTATTGGAAAATGGCAGGAATATATTTTAAAGGATAAACTTGGAAGGATAAGTCTCTTGACCTACAACTGAGGCAGAGTTTTTCACCTGGCATCTCCCTGTGCTTCTAAAATGAAGAGGCAAAGCATATGTTGATCTCACTGGCTAGCACGAAGTCATCAAATCATTTCTCAGATGAATCCCACAGGACTGAAGGTGCCCAAACACATCCTATCCAGTAACTGTGTCACAGCACTGCTTCCCTAGTGAATGCATCATGAATAAAAGGTTGTGAGCCTGGCTCACTCCAGTCCCTAATGTCCTTGGCATCACAGTCACTATTTACTGCTCCCAAACTCTCCGAGCCCCTTTGCCCTAAAGGGGCACTCCATCCATCAAGTGTCTGCCTAATGGCCAAATTCAATAGGTGAAAGGAAGGCAGTGGGTTTCTATCCTCTAGTTTCCCCTGATACTGAGTGAGCCCAAGCAGACATGGATGGAAAGAGGAGAAGGGGCTGGCTCTATCCTCACTGCTCTCTAAAATGCTCCAATGTACATTATGTGTCAAGGGAAACTCAGCCAGGAATCTCAACAAACTCAGCCTCTTCCTGCTCAGAATCCTGACTAAGGACCTTACATCCTCATTGCCAAGCAATGAGACAAGGGGAGCAACACAGAAAGGAGACCACCAGGGAGTAGACTTATTCTCCTCAACCTCCCCAGAGCTCAGCACTGAGAAGGCATCTCCCTCCCACCAGGATTTTCGGTTATGAAAAGTCACCCCCTTTTGGAGGTTATGGCAGCAGTAAAGGTACACAACTGAGATCTCCCTTCAAAGAAGGACTTGGCTTCCAGCTGCTAGAAGTGCATCTAGCTGGCAGCTTCCAGCTGCAATGTGTTATAATTTCACCTCAGTTTCAAGGTAAAGCCATATACTTCCAGGGAAGCAGTGGGTCTGGCTGGTATTTTAGGACTGAGGCATTTTGGTCCAAAACAGGACTCTCTAGTAGGCAATCCTTGCTCTGGGGCTACTTTTGGATTGTCCAAGACTTTATGGGACCTGTACTAGAGTCAGGGTCCCCCTCGTGCCCAACCCATACTCCAAAGGATTTATGCCTTGACCTCAACTGTCCTGGCACCTTTTTCCAGAGAATCCAACACACACAGACCTCTCTACTGGACTCATGCCACTTCCATGCACTCACTAGCATGTTCTCCTTTTTTGAATTCAGTAATAATTTTACTCTAGTTATCTCATCATAGTTACTCTGTTTATTACTACACATTCATCAACTGGAGATGGAATGTGGCACAATTGGGGAGAAAAGATGTGATTTTCAAATGCAACACCAACTTTGTTTACTAAAAAAGAAATTATTTCATAAGGGTCATTGTTCAGAACTAGCATTCTAGCCTCAATATTCATCATTTACTTTCTGTTATATGCATTCCTGGACAAAGGTCTGATCTCTAAAAGGCTACCCTTGTCCTGCAGCCATGTTAAATTTTTTAATTGTCAACTCTTCTCACTTCCTCTGGGCAGTTAATTGTTGATTCTTCAAGTGATATATTACTGTTCCAAATAAATAAGATTATGTATAAGGACAACATTTTTCTTTCTAAAATGTAGTGTTTTTCCTCCTTAGTCATACTGCTAGCTGGATAGAGACTTTCAACTCGCAGCCCATTTTCATGAGTGAAAATAAGAAAAATTTCCCTTTTGTACAAAGAGGGAAAATGAGAAAGTTGAAGGGAAGAAGGAAAGTAGAAGCTATCTCCTGGTTCAATTCATAATGTTCCTCTGTACCAGTGGTATTGAGATTTCTCCCTACATCCTTCACGAGGCCGGTGCACCCACCCCTAGCCAATGTGAGTATTGGCTGCTTGTGAATCACAGCTTACTGACTCTCCCCTGAAGAACTGCCATAGGCTGAACAACAGCTGACTTACTCCCACCCCAATCTAAAATCAATAATTTGCTGATAAGGTGATGGGAGTAATTGCCCCCTTTACATAAGGTAAGCCATATCCTTCAGGGTAGTTCTTTCCCTACAAAACAATAGCTGTGGTATGGGCCACAACATTTGTGAGACTTAAAATAAGTATCATTGAGTCTACTTTGATTCACTTTAGAAGAAAGGTTCATTTACTAATCTACCCTTCTATTATTTATTCATTGAGGATGTAATCTCCATATGGCTCTATGAAGACACCATAGGAACATCACAAGGTTCTTGACTTCACCACTGTTGAAGAGTATGCCACCTATCTATTGTTGAGTGACAAACCATCCCAAAACTTAGTGGCATAACCCAGTGAAAGCATTTATTCTTCTTATGAATCTGAAATTTGGGCAGAGTTCATGAGAATATCTCATCTCTGCTCCACATGACATAAGCTAGAGCAGCTCAGAATCTGGGAGCTGGAACTATGGGAAGATTCTCAATTCACAATATGGCAGTTGATGTTGCCTGAGTCCTTGCCTGGGAATGGAACTACTACACTAGGTAGTAGAGGCTGAGTGATCTTGCTTATAGTATGGTGGCTGGTTGTCCCAAGAGGACCAGATATAGTGTGTATCACCATTTAGCACAGCCTTAGAAGGTTTAAAGTAGCATCTCCACCATAGTAACTGGCCCACCCAGATTCAAAAAAAAAAAAAAAAGAAAGAAAGAAAAGAAAAAGAAACATAGATGCCACTTCTCAGTGGAGGCAAGTCTATGTCGCATATTGTGAAAGAACATGTGGGCTGGGATATATATGGATGCAGCCAACTTTATCAAGGACAAAAGAGATAGACCCAAAACCAGTTGGCCCTTAAAGTCACTGTAATAGAGTGATGAGAATATAGGCCAGAAAGCAAGGATGGGAACAAGCCTAGGCCAGTTCAGTACCAGTGCCTATCTGCTCTAAAACCAGAGGGATTTTATTGACATAATGCTCCTGAGGACAAAATACCTGCTTCTCTATCACAAACTGTTTTCCTTCTGCTTCCCCAATTAGGACAAAAACATAGAAGCCATATAAATTCATTTTATGGTTGATTCTACTTTTCATTTTTAGAAAGAAGACAAATACCAAGTGAAATGAAACTTAAGAAAGATTAGGGGTGTAGCTCAGTAGTAGACTGCTTTCTTAAAATATGTGAGGCTCTATGTTTGATCCCAGCATTAAAAAAATCTAAATAAATAAACTTACTCATAGAAAACAAATTGAAAGCCATTGTAATGTCTTATTATAGATATGATTAATGTCCAGGACTACCTAAAGTAGAAAAGTTTTCATTAGCCCTCATATGTTTCTTTTTTGTTGTATTTTTATTATTCTTTTCTATTAGTATATGTTTGTGATACATAATAATTATATTCATATATATAAAAGAAAAACTTGTATAAATATTTTAATGCAAAATTTATTGGGACATCATGAGATTAATCCAAGTTACTTTTGGCCTCTAAAATTACAAGAGGTGCTCAAAGTGATGGCCATGAGCTTCCAGGCATTTATTAGTACAGCACACTGCTGCTTGGGTAACTTTGGTCATTGAGATTGCTTCAGATGCATTTTCTTTTTTTATTAATTTTATTGGTACATTTTGGTTATAAAATTTAACAACATTCATCACTGGAAATTTGTACCTTTCTGTTACCTATCTTGGTTCTTATTTTTTCCCCATTCTCTTGCCCTCCCTTCAACCCCTTCTCCCCTCTCTATTTACAAAAACTTTGTTTCCATTTTTTCATTTTCTGATATTAATTCCATTCCCTTCTTTCCTTTCCCCTACCCCTCCCACTTCCCCTTCCCTTTTGCCCCTTTTCGTCCTATTTCACATTATCTATTATACCTTTTCAACTTCTTTTCTAAGGGCTAGTAGTGTAGTGGGCTGTCTGCAATACAGGACAACCTCTAGGGTTCCCTATAGAAGGGTAACATCATCTGTTTAAAAAAAATCGTAGCATATATATATATATATATATATATAGAGAGAGAGAGAGAGAGAGAGAGAGAGAGAGAGAGACAGAGAGACAGAGAGACAGAGAGAGAGAGATCTTAATCATTTTTTACTCTGCTTTTCCTCTCCCCCCCTTTCCCAGATCCCATTCTCATCTCCAAAAAGTCTACCTTCCTGTCTCCCTGTTTCCTACCATCTCTCTTTTCTTTTGCTCTTTAAGTTATTTATATTTTAGGTTTCTCATATAAGAGAAACAATGTAATATTTAACCTTCTTGGTCAGATTTATTTCCCTTATCATTATGGTCTCAAGATCCGTCCATTTTCTCACACATATTACTGAGCATATTTCTCTAAAGAAATCTGAGCCACAATGACTTCCTTGGTCATTCCTATTAATCTTGGTACCTCAGGAGTAGGCAAGGGCAAAGAAAATAGGTTAGGAAGGGCATGATCCACAATATCTCAAGGGCCTGCATCCAAATCCTAATTTTGCTCTTGTGAAACCCTGCAAAAGTTGCTTAAACTCTCAGAGTCAAATTCAGCAAATTGAGTGCTTATTGAAGCTAGGCTATGTTCTAGGCACTAAAAACAAATTTTTTAAAAAAGAAAATAATATCACAACACAAAGTCTTTGCCTTCACAAATCAGTCATGGCTTCACCGACAGACAAATGCTGGAGGTGGTAAGAAGAAGATTGATCCTGGTATATTCTAAATATAGGAGCTGAGGCAATGTGCTGATAGAATTAGAGATAATAATATCAATATTAGAAGACTGTTATGAGAATAAAATGAAATAGTTGTGTGAAGTATTTTGTGCATTGCCATATTCTCAGAGAATGTGATTTCCCAGCATGCTTCCGCTCCTCACTCCTATCATTTTTTTACACGTAAAGCAAAATTCCCCAAGAACTTAACATGATTTGTTGAGATGAGAGGAGGAAGTGAAGGCAGAGACAGTCCCTGCTTTAGGAGGTAGAGTCTGGATGCATTCCCTGTTTCCAGGTTGCCCAAGTCCTCTGTACCCTAAAGCAACCTGGCTAAGAGGAATTTTAAAGTCTACAGAAATAATTACCTCAGATTTTGGCACAGGCTGTTTTCCCCATGTCAAATCATCCTTAATCCTACATCCAGGCACCTGCTACTAATCCTGTAAGGTTCAGATTATTTACAGTGACTAAGTTTCAGGACCCTGCCCCCAACTCCTACCCTGCCTCCCTTTTCCTTCTATGCTAGAAACAGTGAACTGTCCCTTCCTCTGCAACCTGGACCTTCCCAACACTTCCAACTTCACCACACCAGACTGTAATTGTGGAAGGCTGGAAAAATCCATCCACATTACTTTTCTGTGTACAAAGAAAATATTTCTTCATTTGGTCTATGACTAGTATATTCTTCATAAGTCCCCTTCCCATTGGTAAGTAGGAAAAGAAAACTAAGTTTAACTTGTGATTTCTGGGCCTCTTTAGATTTCTGAAGCGCTTCTCACAGGCTTGATCCTATCTCCTTTAGGGAGTATTGTTGAGGCTATGGGCTATGGGAGTGGAGCATCCCTGAATTAACTGGTGCTCCCTGAATTTCCTTTGGATTAGGCTATGAAGGTGCAGAGCTGGGCTGTGCCCCAGAGTGCTATACCCTGAGAGGAGGCCTAGTTCCACCTCAGTCATCCTTCTAGTACCTTCTGTGATATCTCTAGTTGGTATGTCCTGTGGACTGGGCTCATTCAGTTTCTTCAAGACCTATCTGTGCTCTCTAGCTGACTGGTCCTCTCCTGGACTCTTATAGACCTCTCAGAGGACTCTCAGAGTCTCTGCCATGTCTAAATCTACCCCTACTACAGAGCCACCTTGCCTCTCACCACAGGGCTCCCTCCACCATGCAGATGGCTTCCTCAGCACATTGACTCTCCATTCCTGAGTTCTGCCTATATCACCGAGCAACCAAAGGTGATTTGGGGATGCCATCTCCACCCAATCCACAGCTCCAACCATTTGGTTCCTCCAGCCCCACTTCTACCTCCCTTCCTCTTCCCACATCTGCTAAGACTAAAAATCATGGGCTTTTCTCTCTATCTCTTCCTAAATTGTACTGAACTCTCTCACACATAATTCTATGACCAAGTATACCTGCCCTATTTTTCATATGTTAAATGGCAGCTGAAACAACTTACAACATGTTCTAGCTCAGCAAAGGCTGTCTTACAAGCCAAGATCAGCCACCTATCAGCACAATAATGGGGCATACTGAACAACTGAAAAAGCCTCAGAGCACTCTAGCATTTCTTAGCCTACAGGTCTGGAGATTGAACAACGGTCTGGTGATTGAGGCTGCATTCCACTGGAGAGGCTCAGCTGAGGTAATTCTGTTCCACTTGTTTCTCTACTCTCCCCTGTGACAAGAAGGGTAGCCCAGGCACATTATTCTCAGGGGAGTGGCAGAATGCAGGAAGAAGCCCAACACATATGTCAGCTCTGAGATATCTCATTGGTCAGAACAAGTCACACAGAATAGAGAAATATACTCACCTTTTGTCAGTAAGCTTTTTGTTACCTTGCCAGAGTATCTAAGAAAATCAACTTAATGGAGGGAAAATTTATTTTGGCTCACAGTTTAACAGGTTTTTGTCCATGGTTAGTTAGTACCATTGATTTAGGCCACTGATGAGGCAGATACATCATGGCAAGAAGGAGGACGAGCCAGGAAGGACAGAGCAAAACCAAGAGCTAGAGCATGAAGTCCAGAGAGGATGTGTCTTAGTTACTTTTAATCTTGCTGAGACAAAATACCTGGCACCCAAATTTAGTATAGGAAAGGTTTATTGTAGCTCACAGTTTGTAGAGGTTTCAATTTATACTTGACTAGCTCCAAGGTAGGGTAGTGTAGCAGGGGGACGTCACAGAGAAGAAAAAAAAGTTCATGGCATGGAAAGCGGAAGTCAAGAGGTAGCAAAAGCAGAATGCAGAAAGCAATGACAGCAGCCCCCTTTCTGTCCTTTATGATCTATCCTGGCTACATACTCTTAGAGCCAGTAAAACTCACACGCAGGGAGGGCCTTTCCATTATCAACACCCAGAACTATGCCAAACCAATCAGTTGACTAATTTAGCAATCATACACCCTGGATCCCAGCATCACACTTAATTCCAGTATCACCCAGTCACCTCCGAAAAGCCCTACCTATGACCGCATGAGGCCTTGGGGGACATCTAGACACAAGATATAACCAGAGGTCAGGGACAAAATATAGTCTCCAAGGGCATGACCCATTCCCTTCAACTAGGCCCTACCTCTTAATTTTCTATCACCTCCAAAAAATGCCATCAAACTATGAATACATCAATGGGCTAACCCACTAGTGAAGTTCCAATTGGCTTTTTTAAAAAATTGTATTTTATTGGTACATTTGAGGTATACAATATAATGACATTCATCATTGGAAATTTGCACCTTTACATAATCTCTCTTGGTTCTTATTTTTCCCCCTTTCCCTGCCCTCCCTTCAACCCCTCGATCCCTCCCTATTTACAAAGACTTTGTTTCCATTTTTCCATTTTCTCATATTAATTCCATTCCCTTCTTTCCTTTCCCCTAGCCCTCTCAATTCCCCTTCGCTTTGCCCCTTTTCTTCCTATTTCACATTATCTATTATACCTATTAGTCCTTATTTACACTTTCAGTTTCTCACACTAGAGAAACTATTTGGTATTTACACATATGTGTCCTCTTTATTTCACTTGAGTATCACCTCAATGTGCATCCATTTAGCTATAAATGTCTCTAATTTCTCATTTTTTATGGAAAGCCCTACCTGTGAACATTGTTGCATTAAAGGCCAAAACATATGAGCCTTTGGGGGATATTTCAGATCAAAAACTACCATACCTCTCAAATGAGAGAGCTCTAAAAATTATATGGTTAAGACTACTATTGATGAGGGAGTAAAGATCTAGGTCATGAACACAGACATTCTAAATGTTGACTCTTTTAGAATGACTCTTCTAAGGAACCTATTCCCATACCTTTACCATGAAGCTGAGGATTGTCTTGGACCAGGTTGAATTCTTAGCTCTGTTACAGAATTACCTAGTTATTAATGTTTCTTCATTAAGCTGTGACCTACTTGAGATCAGTAGCCATGTTCTCTTTATCTTTGTAAGCCTTGAGTACCTAGATAGAGTATTTGCAGTGGCTGCTATAGTTGCAGCCCTCTGACAGAGACCAACTTCCCTTGCTTGTATGGCAGTCACATGCTTTTGGGTGACACTGATCATTTTTCTAACTTTAGTAGACACTTCCCTCTAAAAGTTCACGTGGGAACATACCAAGGACAAAGCTAATCAGTGAATTATATTCCCCTGGACACAAGGATCAAGAATGGTTCCATCAAAGTGATGCGCAGAGCATCTGTTGGCTTGCTGTAGAAACTAATCACCAATCTCCTGAATATAAATGAGAAGCCACACAGGCATGATCCACTTGCACCCAAATTACCACCATGATGGAAGCCAGTTCAGCTCAAAGCAAACCCAAAAGAATCATAGATCAGAGCAAACAGAGAGCTGCATTGGGTCCTGACTCTGGAGTCATCAGCTAATTGATCCTACATTTCCATTTCCACTGCTTGGCATTTTCTGTCATTAGTTCTGCTTCATCTTTTTGCATAGCACTGTCACTTTAATTGTTGCAAATTTGTTCAGTGAGGTGAACATATTTATTGGTTCCATTTTTCACCATCTATATTCAAACAGTAGAGTACAGGTTTCTTGTGGGTAGAGATTCTGCTTTCTTTACTGCTCTGTTTTGGCGTTTGGAACAGTGTCTAAAGCATAAAATATACTCGTAAAATGTGTTGAATAGATGAGTGAATGGATGGATTATGGAGGTCAGTTTAAGTTGAATTTTCCATTTATTACCACTAAAAGAATTCTGATACACTGTTCAATATGCCTTGCTGAATGTGTGTGAACAGAAGAGGCTGTGTGAACAAGAGACATGTAAGAGCTGTTTTCAGATATTCAGACGCTATGCTGTAATAAAGCATAGAATGATATACATTCTGTGTGATTCCAGAAGGGGAAGTTATATTAAGTCTCAGTATAAGAAGCTTCCTAACAAGCTGTTAGAGATAGGATGTGCTGACACAGTAGGTGATAGGTCTCCTGTCACTGGTGATGTAACAGATTAATCTAAGCCACAAATAGAAACAATATAGAATATTCTTATAATAATGACAGGATAGTTGCTAGATTAGTTTCAATATTTAGAATATATATTTCTAGTCTTCTATGCTGGGCCTCCAGATTACATATGCATCTTAAAATCTGAACAGATGGGGAGGCCTTTTACTTACATATCCGTCACTTGTAAAGATTTTCTTCTAGTCCTAGCTTTGACACTTATAGTCCTGTGACTTTGAAAAGACAAATCACCTTAGGAAGCCTTAATTTATTTGTTAAAAAGAAGGGGAAAAGGGTATATGAATATGCAAGATTACATTTGTAAGCACTCATCTGTGCTATGGGCTTTTGGTAAGGATTTGGGGTTTAATGTGAATTTCAGACTCAGACGAAGCGCTATACTATAAGGGATATACTCAGTGCATTATCCTTTTTTTATACACAAAGAAATAAGCATTGTTGGGGTTGGGGATTTAGCTCAGTGGCACCGTGCCTGCCTCACATGCACAAGGTCCTGAGTTTGATCCCCGATACCAGAAAAAAAAGAAAGAAGCATTCAAAAAGTAAAATTTCCTAGGTCATAAGACATAAAATTCTAAAGCTTAGAATCTAAGTTGTTAGTTTGGACCCAATATGCCGAGCTAGAGCTTATATATTATTCAAGACAAGAAAACTCCTACACTCCATAAAACCTTAGTGAACTTTTAAATTTCTGGGAGTCTAGGATCCTACACCTTCCCCCTCAGACTATATGCTTAGGATACAAGGCATTACAATCAACCTAGGCAGCAAGGAAAGTGGCCCCATCCTGTCCTACAAGTCCCAAGTCTAGGCCAACTGTCTCCACATAACTAAATACCAAAGCTATTCCCTAAAAACTGGTGTTTCTCCAACACTTTCTACCCTACCCCGTTCCTTCACCATTTCTGACCATACGGAAGCAGTACACACTCTGAGTCAGACCTTTCCAAGTAGAGAGGCCAGACCAATGTGGATGGAAAAGATAATATTATTAGTTTCTCCATTTTACAGATTAAAAAACCGAAGCTCAAAGTTCAGTGAGGTCATATAACTTGTGCCAAGTCATCCACAGTGAGTAAGTGACAGAGTCAGGACATTTGAACTCAGCCTGAGTCCAAAAACCTACCTTGCCTTTCTTTTTCTGTCTTTTCTCCTCCAATGCCCTCAGATATTATCCTTGAAGAAATAGAAATGATACTTCAGTTCCATTTTATTCATTCTTTTAAAGAAATACAGTTTTTCCTCCTAATTTGAAATGTTGGGAAAAGTATTAGAGCTACCACTTATCTATCTTCTCTCCAAAAATCTTTCACCCATACTCTCAATTAATGGTCAGAGAAATTACTGTATAGGAACTTTGTAAAATTGCCTCTTCTGATCTCAGATTAATATATCAGCTACTGCTATAGCACTGCTGCCTAACAAAATATCCCAAACACTTGTAGCCCATATTTTGCACAAAGCAATTGCTCTGGAGATATTGCTGGCGTTAAGAACTGAAGACAATGCTTATTTACTGTCATGGTATAGGGGTCAGTTGAAGAGGAATGGAGGATGCTTTAGCTTGGGCTCAGTCAGGTGCCCCTTATCCAAGCAGCAAGGCTCTACTCCATGTCTCCCAATCTCCTTGGACAAGCTATGTGCAGCATGTCCTTCTGATAGCACTAGAACGAGAACAAGACAGCAAGCTGAAATGCCCAGATGTTTTGTAAGCCTTTGGTTACATAGTGTCTACTGACATTCCATCATCCAAAGGATATTATGTGACCAAACTCAAAGTCAAAGGATAGCAAAGTACACCCTATTTATAAATATAGCAGGTATATTAGTTTGCTAGTGCTATCATAATACAATACCAGAGACTGACTAGCTTAAACAATAGAAATTTATCTTCTTGCAGCTCCAGAGGCTGGAAATCCAAGATCAAGGTGTAAGCAGCTTTATTTCCCATAACACCTTTTATTTTGGATTCCAGAAGGGTGTTTTCATGCTGTGTCCTCAAACAGCCTTTTCTCTGTGCATGCATATCCCTGGTGTCTCTTCCTCCTTTTGTAAGAAAAGTCACATTGGAATAGAGCCTGTGGAAGTTAGAATGGAGTTTCAACTTCAGTGACTTTGGGATATGTCCTGGAAATTTGTGGAGCACACTTCTAGTTGTGTCTGGGTGGGTCTTGGAGGCACGGTCTTCGAGTCTGTCTGGTCCCTCACCCCTTCTGCTCTGGCACTCTTTCCTTGCTCTGCTTCCTACCTTCCATGAACTTCGCTTTGCTCTACCACACTGTTCAGCCATGATGTCTCTACCTTGGAGCCAGCTGATCATGGACTGAAACCATGAGCAATTAAACTTCTCTTGCATTAGGTTGTGAGTGTTGGGTATTGTGTCTCAATGATGAGAAAACTTACTAGTATAGAGCCTCACATTCATGAACATTTTAATCTCAATTGTCTGTTTAAAGGTCCTGCCTCCAAATATAATCACATTAGGAGTTAGATCTTCTAAACTTAAAATTTCAGGGAACATATTTAATTAATATTATAGTATTAATGAGTTTTTCTGAACAATTAAGCTTGGTCTCATTTTCTACAACTTGGATCTAACATGGTTTCAAATTCTGACTCTACCACTAAATAGCTGTGCAACCATAGAAAGATTAGCTTTATTTCCCTACTTATAAAATTAGAATTACAATAGTAACTAATTCATACATTTTTCAAAACTTAAATGAAACAATTCATTAAAAGCTTGTAGCCCAGATTTTGCAGAAAGCAGTTGCCCAGGAGATATTGCTGGTGTTGAGGCTCCTCACAGTAAAAGAGCCTTACATCAATGGGGGAGGATGCATAGGCTGTGACATCAGCCACGTGCCTTCCCTTTCCAGACCTGGATTCACTCCTGTAGCAAATTCTATTCTCCCAAATCCATCTTTCCTCAATCTGTTTCTGCAATATGGTGATTCTTTTTAAAAATACACTTAACATTTCTCTGCCAATAAATTAGAGGTCAGAAAGCAGAGAGTATACACTACTTGCCTTTCTAGACATTTTGCAGATGGCTGCTGCCTTAAAGTCATGCCATGGCTGCTGAGGCCTCAGCTGAGCACTTGACTTTCGTGTGCTATGTGGAAAGCCTGTGAGCTCAAAGGAAAACAATGCAAGTGTTAAGCGGGTTGAAAGGCTCTTTTGAGAGTTCTTTTTGGAGGTATGAACATACAGTTCAAGAGAACTTTCAGAAATTTGCAGTCATTCCTCAGAATCAGGTTGATTATTTCACATGCCATGTGAAGGAGACCAGGAGACAACTGCTTTGAGGGCCTTTTAATGCCTTTTTAAAGGAGTTGCTCATTTGTTTGACCTTCTCAGAATCAAAAATTACTCTCAATTATTGTGTTTAGTGGTCGTTAAACTCTCAAATCCCACTTAAAAGCACACAAGTGGTGTGCCTAGGGAGCACAGAGAAAGAACCAGCATGTATTTTTCCCTGTTCTGTATACGGCAATTCAATGATTACAACAAGGCTCACAGTTCTGCAGATCAGCACAGCATAACTGGGTTCTCTTCTCAGGATCTTAAAGAGAAACCATTAAGGTGTCAAGTGGGCTAAGCTTCTTTCCAGAGGCTCAGGGAAAGAATCTACCTCAGCATACTCAGGTTGTCAGCAACATTTAATTTCTTGCTGTTCTAGATTTAGATTCCTGCTTCTTTGCTAGCTACCAGCTGAGAGCTGCTCTCAACTCCCAGATGACATGTCCCTTCCTCATCCATTATAAAAGCCAGCAGCAGATAATCTGTCTCACACCTCAAATCTGTGGCTTCCTCAGTCTCTGACATCTAGACACAGATGTGAAGTGGTCATGTAATTAGGTCAAGCCAACCTGAACAACCTCTTTTTTAATTAACCCTAAATCAATTGATTACTTAAGTAATCAATACTCAAGTATGAAATCAACTGATTAATTACATAGTATTAATTGCATATGAAAATCCTTTTTCCAATGTAACATAAAAATCACAGGAGTACTATCCCATCAGTTTCCCAAGATTCCACTCCCATCCAAGGGCAGGAAATTATTCAAGGGAGAAAGTTATTGATGGTGACTTTATGATTGTGCATCCATTGATCCTTTCTAAAAACAAGAGGGAAAGGGAACCCCAGAAGGTGGAAGATAAGGGTGAAAGAAAGATAGGTAGAGATTGTCTTTTAGAGGTCAAGGATTTTGCAAAGCAGGAATTCAAGCAAAATGGATTCCCAAATTGCTCATGAAAGTGACTTTGATGGAGACACAGAGAGAGGGCTCTAAACTCTGCCAGGCCCAGAGAGCAAGAATCCAGAGTAGGACCATATCAGCGGTCAGCTACCTAAGAACTTCTTTGTAATCTCTTCTTCCCTCCACTCTCTATCCAGTGTCACTCTGGAGAAGGCAAAACATCTTTTACCAAGCTGGGGAAAGAGGCTAATACTGGGATAAGACAGACACATAAAGTTATATAACCTCTTTCCTAAAGGTAGGTAGATGAGAATTGCTGCCTTCGCTAAGTGGGGGAAGTCTTAGATTTAAATGAAGATTGAAGTATTGATTCTTCTAGGGAGGGAGGGATTTTTATAGAATTACACCTGTTTTTTTTTTTCTTTTAACAGTACCCATAGAGTTTCCAAGACTGAACAGAAAGTCCTGAGATTGGGTGCTTTTATCCAATGGTTAGGAAAAGCATTTTCTTAATGAATAAAGTCTAACAGGACAATAGGAAGCAAGAAAAAGAAGGGAGGAAAGAGAAAGTAGGAAGAAGAAGATAATAAAGTAGAAAAGGAGGATGAAAAAGAAGAGGAGGACTAGCAGCAGCAGCAGAAACTGCTGTATCTTGATCATATCCCAAGTATAATGGTTGCTTAAATTATTGATTACATGCATATGAGGCAACTGAGACCAAAAAAGTGAAATGATTTGCCTAAAATAAACAACTAATATGCTAATAAGTGACTGAGCTATGATTGGAAATCAAGTCTTCTTAACTCTAAAATGTATTCTTTTACTTCATTACCATTTCAAGTAGGAATTTTGACTATAGTAATATCATGAAGCTTAATGATAGAAACCCAAACAGTTGCTGTATAAGCCCACTCCCACTGTGAGTAGGTTTTTATTGTATCCTTTTCCTGTGCATGTGTCCAGTTCAGGGTGTAGGATCCAACATGACTTCTTACTGCAACATCTCAGTACGTTACAAAAGCCTTAACTGTTCTTCCTAGATAAAACTCCAGAGATTCGGGCTTTGCTTTCCAAGGATAGGAATTAAGGAGTCTATTCTAAAAAGAATCTAGTAGCTCTGTATGATGAATCGGTGTGTTGTTAATGACTGGGTATGTAGAGTGAAGATAGTTAACATGAGATGAAACTGTCTTAGTCCTACTGGGATAAAAAATATACAACAATCTAGTTTCCATCTTCCAAGCAGGACAGCTGTTGCTTTCCTGGAGCAGCCATGTTTCAACACATTGAGAGAGGAAGGAGGAGAACATGCACTCTTTGTTGCCAGTGTCTTCTCCTTCCATTCTAAGAACAAATTTCCATGAGGCAGGAAATGAGTGTGAGAAAGGAAAGTAACAAGTGCCAACCCATGCCAGTAGGAATCAAGGAACTAGGTCTGTGTCCAGGACACTGTGCCATTAAATGGAGCTCAGTGAGTGTAAGCATTAACTGTAGTGTCAACTTGCATAAGAAACACCTAGCGAATTGGGTTAGCAGAGTTCTGGGTATATCTGGAAGATCCACCCTGGGTGTGAGTGGCACCAATCAATAGACTTGTAGCCTGAATGGAATAAAAGGGAAAGAAGAAATAGATCTCACTTCTTCAGAACTCCAGCCTTCACAATCATCTCTAGGATGTCCATCTCTAATTTTCCAGCTCAGACTCTTCAGCTTCCCGATATGGACTTGCACAAGACACTGCGGTGAGCTCCAGGTCTTTCATCTTTGACTAGACATCTGGCTCTCCAGTGTATAGACAGCCTTTCTGCATTTTTCCATATCTGACTCTGCAGGTGGCCACTGTAAGCCTACCTTCTAAATCAGATAGATAGATGATAGATAGATAGATAGATAATAGATAGATGATAGATAGATAGATATGTATATATGATATTAAATTTGTTCCTCTAGTGCACCCTAAGTGATACAATGAGGAAATGGAAGAGTTAGGTTACAGAGCACGGCAGAGCAGAAGGAACAGTAACATGGGAGCTAGACAGCTTGTAACATGCAACTGTAGGGTTTTGGATATGCTTCACAAGCTTAATGAATCTCTTTTGCACATCTGAAAAATAGCCATGTGGCTCCCTGAAAATGTTCTGTAGGATGAAATGGGATAATATTCATAAAACATTCAACAGTTAATTGGCTTAATATTTGGCTGTGTCCCCAAACCACACTCCGTCTTTTGGCCATTTTCTAGGAAAGAGGAATTTTTAGAGAACTTCTCAAGATTTACACAGAAAATAAGATTGAGTATAACCAGTCACACAGACTAAGCCTCCTCCATCCATGAACTCAGTAAGTCTAGCTGGAAAAATGTCAGTGACAAGATTGTGCTCTAAACCTGCCATAGGTGGGCAGGTGTCTCACAGGGGTAGGGTGCACCTGTCTACTCAAGATCAAGGAGATAGATCTCTTGCAAATGGGAAGGCATCCAGAAGACAGAGGGCAAGGAGATGAGGAAGTATGAACTAAAATATGCCATGAACAGAAGCCTAATGAACTCAATTAATATAAACATATACGTCATAAATATGAGCTAAGAATTATAATGACAACAAGAATTAAAATGGGGAAAGGGGAAGGAGATGGATGGGATGGAAAAGGGGATTACAAAACAAGCTGTATTACATACATATACCTGCTCTCCAAGATGAATGTAAAGATGAATGCTCTCCAAGATTTCATGTACTGCAAAAATGTATTAATAAAAAAAATTAGAGTAGAGGTGCTAATGAGGGAATATGAAGCGATAGTAATTTAATTTTAACCTTGAACACAAAAACTGAGTGTTCTGCTAATATTATTCCACAGCAGAAAACATAAGAAGGGAGAGAAAACAAGTAGGAAGCACAAGACACAAATTAGCAGCCAACCTCTCTGCAGCTGACTTTGGGACCCATGTGGGCTGATAAAGCAGTAGTCACATAAGGATTCTCTAACTCTATTGTCAACCAAGATGAGGGTGTGCCACTGGGCTTTGAAAACTAGCTGTGCTGAAACTGGCCCCACAAGAATTATCCTGAGTTACTGCAACCTTGCTAGGTGTTAAGAATGCCCATATAATTAGTAAACATCACTATCCACAAAGACCTCACAAATAACAGGAAAAGCAAATACTATATTAAGCAAAGTAATTAATGCCAACTTTTTGAACACAGGTAACACTTTTATGGTTTAATACAAGTTTGAATCTTGCTTACATCACATGCAAAAGTACATCAAGTAAACTTCCTGCATCCTGTAATTTTACAGTCTGAGATACATGATCTGCAAGGTCAAAAAGAGATGACTGGAGAATTGTATGTGGTAATTTCAAGATCTAAGCTTGGAAGTGATACATCTCTTCTCCCAACAAGTCATAGGCCAAAACCCAATCACATGGTCCTAACGTAACTGCTAGGGAATCTGAGAAATACACAAAAACACAAAGATATATACTGTTTGGACAATCTCTGACAAACAAATAATAGCAATGCAGTGAGTAGAGTACACATTTAATTAATGACATAAGTTTGGTGATAGTACAATAGCAAATTTTTCTTGGGCCAGTCTAGAAAGTTTTCCTGGGAAAGGAGACATATTGGTGCTGGAAAGAGAGCAAGAGTAAGATAAATGAAGGACAGAAGAGAGGCAATTTCAGGCAGAGACACAGACACATGAAATAACATGACAAATATAGGTAGTTAACCAACTTGGTATGTCTAGAACACTGTATGCACAGAAAATATATGGAATAGAAACTGCAGATATCGGTGAGACCTAATTCTGAGATTAGGAGGAACATTTCAGACATCCAGTGAATGTATGCTTGAACCTAGAGTCTTTATCATTCAACCAGAGAAAGTCCATACATGAAGGTGTGGTCAAATGTGTGAATCAGGTCCTTGCAGAACTTCAGTCAATAAGCAAGGTCTTCTATCTTTCCTCTTTCAATAACAACAATGTCAGTACAAAAATAATGATGCAATTTACAACTGCTTTCTTTCATAACATCACGCAAAAGGAGAGTAGAGTAGGTTTGAGTGTCAGACAGAACTGGATTCAAATGCTTATTCCACCACTGTTATATGGGGCATGTTACTCTCTAGGTCATATTTTTTCTAAAATGAGAATAAAAATGCTTCTCATAGATAAATAGTATGCAGATGAAGGAAATGTTGCTTATAGAGCTACAAAAATAACATTGCAGAGTAGGCCTTCTAAATATATAGGTTGAGAGCACCTAATCTGAACATCCAAAATCTGAAATATTCCAAGCCATTAAACATCATGAGTACCAACATGATGCCGCAAGCAGAAAATTCTACACTTGGCTTTAAGGGAATGGGCCACAGTCAACATTTAGCAATAAAACACTGTGTGAAGTTACTTTCAAACTATGTTCATAATATGTATATGAAACATAAAAAAATTCATGTTCAGACATGGGTCTCATTCCCAAGATATCTCAATTATGCTGTATATATAAACAAACATTATACAATCTGCATTATCTGAAATCAGAAGCATTTCTGGTTCTAAGTATTTTGGATAAAGAACCTATTGTTTGCATTTCCTCTGCCACATCCACTTTTTTCTCTCATTTACTCATACTATGGCACCTCCTGTATTTTTGATGGATTTAAATTGCTTGCAGGATGCTCTTCCTTTTCACTAGGGTGCCCTGAATTCTGTGTGGCTGAAGTAAAGCTGTCTACTTCCTTAATTCCATGCTGCAACACAGTCACTGGGCAAAGTACTTACATGTTCCTGAAATCAGGGGTCGCTCAATTTCTTCTTGAAGACAGCCTGACATTGGAGTCTAGAAGTCTTCTCAGATCCATTATCAGGTTGCATATTGACAATCTCCCTCTGAAATAGACAGTATGGTTCCCATCTTACAAACAAAGAAAACCACAAAGAGATTTCAAATGCAAAGCCAAATGTATTCCATTTACTTCAATAAAATTGCCTAACAATCTCCTTAGTATAAAAGGGAAGTGGCTGGGCATCCCTGATTCTTGTCTTGAAAGATAATAAGAAAAGATAGTGGTATTCTTTCCAGGAAATGAGATGCCTCTAAAATCAAAATTTGTCTAACTAGTTTTTCCAGTGAAGTAGATATTCTAAGAATGCTAAGCAATAAACACCTGACACCAGAGATAAAAGGTAGAAGATTTGCTAACATTGTTACATTTGTCTTGAAATGAACTAAAATAAATTGGGCACAGAACCACCAAGTATATAACAGGACCTTATCGTGAGTATATTAAAAAAAGTGGCTCTTCTTTTTCTGGTTAATAACTTTTTCATATAAAGTTTGATATATAAGATGTGTAACCAGACACACAAATGTTTATGTACATAAATGTGTCCATTTATACACATATATAACCCAATTAATACAAACCAGCTTGTTTACATTTTTTCTTTATTTTGGCTTAGGACTATAGCAAGAAAGTGGGAAGGAAGACACTTTGGATAATATGACTTTCCCTTCTCCCTCAAAGAGAGTAGAACTAGATTGAAAAAGTGAAATGAGGCCAGGAGTATACAGCGTGGCCAACACACTGAGTTAAGGAGCCATTGTGTTGCACTTTTTTCTCCTGTTAACTCCAGCAACAAAAGTATCAGGGTCCACCCATGTTATTTCAACCCACCTGTATAGTGTTCTCATAGGTGCCCCTCTGGTCCTGGCAGTGTGCACACTCTAGTCCCAGAACAGCCCAGAAGCACCAGACTTAGCTTCCTGGAAGCTGCCCTAAACACTGACATGTGACAGAGTGGTTGGGTAATCACCTCAGCTTCTGCACCTCCCAGACAACAAGATATGAGGTATGCTCTGTATAGTCTCTTATTAGGTTCCCATCAGGATAGAGCCCTGATGCCATGGTAGTGATCTGCTTGTCAATGCACACTTTATTGGTTATTACTCCCCATCCATGTCTTACTTTCCACTCTTTTACTGAGCTGCCTGAGAGCACTGCCCAAATAAACTACTTACCAAATCCCTATTTCAGAATGTGCACATAGGGAACTGAAACTACAAAAGTTTCCTACAGTATTTTCAAAGCCTCTAAACCAGATCTCTGGACTCTGAAGTCACCGTCTCTCCCACTGAAGAGAGAGTGATCCCTCCTCTTTGCTGTGAAGATTTAACTTCTCTTTCTCCTACTGATCTATGGCAAGAATTCAGTCATGTCTAGTGTAGTGCTGGGACATAGCAGGTGTTCAATAAATCACTAGTGAACCATCTGATCCTTTCTCTCTCTTCCCTCCAGATGCACATCCCTACATGTTCCACTTGATTCTGTAGCCTTGAAGTCTTGTTAAGAAGTTCCTTAGAAACTTGTAGAGGTGTTGGGCCTGGGGTCTAGAAACTCCAGGGAAGCTCATTAATTGGATCTGGCAATAAGCTTTTCTGTAACTGCAGATACACAGGTGGGCAAATGGACAGGCTTCGGGCCACTGGCACCCTGTGGCCAGATGGCTCATGACTAAGAGAAGTTTTTTTTGTTCTGGAGCAAAAGGATTTGCTGCATGTCACTCCCTCCCACCTCCACTATCCCTTTTCCTTTCTGGCTTCTCCTCTCATAACCTCTCTTCTTCCCTTGTGGGTCCTTCTTCCCTTAATATCTCTGTATATTTTGAAAGAAAATATTCCTCTGCTTGCTCAGGATGAGGTGGTCCTGCAGCTCAACTGTCAGACAGCCACACTACATGTTGTGCCAACACATCCAGTAAGCAGGAATGGTCCTTGGAATATCTCTTAAAGGGCGTCTCCAGAGTCAGGGAGTGATGGAAAGCCCACTGCCATGCAGCTTCAGTGTGTAGTCCTCTCCTACATTGTCTGAATCACCCTCTGACCCATTTCCTACTACCCCTCTCCTTCCCAAGGCAGAACTCCCAAATTCAAGCTGACACTGTACAGTAATGGGCTCCTTAAGAAAAGGGAAGGTCTTTTCATTCATGTCCCTCTATTTATCATATTTCTAGTTACACATAAGACATATTTGTGCATTGAATATATGAATAAGAAGAGCTTTCTATATCAAAAGGTCATAAGCCTTAAAATGTATACATCTTTTGGAGTGGGGAATGGTGATAATAAATTCATTAAAAACAGTGTTTTAAGTATAAAAAAGACACTCCTACATGAAGAGAAGAAATTCAAAAGGGAGAAACTTGAGGACAATAAAAACATGGTTTGCTTAATTCACACTTTTGTTCTAAGAAGAGGGCATGAAAATAGAATCCACTTGAATGATGCTGAGAAAGCAAGATGACATCCTCTCTCTGTGGAGCAGTTCTTCCTATTGTAATAAGATTAAGAACTCTAAAGTCAGACAGAATTTGATTGCAACCTACCTTTTTTGAGGTTGTTCATGAAAGACATTGAAAATGCTAAGATAAAAAAAAGAAAATGCTAAGATACTGTAGCTAAGGAGCCTTGGGAAACAAGTTCAGGCCTGTGAGCATTTCTGATTGGCAAGCAGTCACACTTTGTGGTTTATTTCAAGCCTCTTTGAGCCCAGTGGAGAAATAAATAGAAGGTCATTGTCATAATAATTACCTTCCAGATGAAGCTTCAATAGTGAGGACAGTGATGGTTTCTATTTGTTGATGCAACTTAGAAAATTGCCTAGAAAAATTCCTGGCAGGTATTACATCTCATTATACTAATTCATACATTTCAGGAATTTGATCAACTGATAACTCTAGGTAGAGATGTTTAATGAGATTCAGAGTAAAAACCATAAAGAAAACATACCAACTAGAGAAGAATGTTGACATTCCAGCACACCTGGTGGATACTGAGCCTGGCAAAGCTGGATCCAAGCATCTGAGAGTTCCAGATTTGGCAGTGCTCTAGTATCTTTGTTTGAGCTCAAGCCTGGGTGACTTGGAAACCATGTTTCATGTAAACTTTCATCCAAGTTCTCCTAATCTACTGTCTGAAGCCAGAACTCTCACCATTCTCCATCTGTTTCTTTTCAATATTTCAAAATGGGAAAAGATCCTCTTTGTTTAGAAAGGTGGGAAGAGTGGGTGCTTACTCACCATATGCCACACTAGGTGCTGTACAAAAATTATTCCATTTAGTCTTCACAACATCCCTAAGTACTTAGGTATGTAAAGCAATCTACTTGAGTCAGAGTTGTGTCAGGAGAATAGAATCCATCTAGGTATTTTAGCAGAAAATGATTTAATACAGATTGTTAAATGAAGGTAGGGGGTTAAGACCAGTGAAAACTACTGCTGGCTTTGAAGAAATTTTTTCTTTAATTTTTTTTCATAAGTGCGTGTTTGCTGTACATAATAATTACATTCATCATATGGAATTGGCACAACATAACACATCTTAATTCTGTTTTCATCTCCTGCCCCCTCCTAAGAAATCAGAGAACACTTGGCTCACAGAAAGTCCCTTCAATGATCTCATGTGCATCCCACATTGAAGTAGAGATTCAGTTCATCTGGGAGCTACTGCAAACATCAAGCCTATTATATGTCCACAAGAATGCTGTACTCACCTCATCCAAAGGACAATAAATGCTTCTCCTTATGTTTTCCAACTCTGCATGAGTATTTCACATTGGCAGAATCCAAAGCAGAGCCCTGATGACATGTAGCTTTCAGTGTTCTAGCCCCTATCAAACAAGGAAAAACAGAAACAAAAGCAGAGAGATACTACAATGTTCATCCTATGATGGAAGCAAGTGAACTTCTAAGAAGCTAAACAAGTTTTTCCAAGTTTCCTCTGCTAGTTAAGAGAACAATGTCTTAGTCCATCTATGCTTTATAACAGAATACCTAGGTAATTATACCCAGAACATAATTATAAAGAATAAAGTTTTATTTTTCACAATTTCAGAGAAGTCCAACAGCAATATGCTGGCAGGTTTGGTATCTGGTAAGGGCCAAGTCTCTTCTTCAAAGATTGTGCCTTGAATACTGACTGTATCATTCAGAGAGGAGAACAGTTCTCCTCACACGTCAGGAGAATGGAAGAGAACCAACTCACTCGCATAAGCCCTTTATATAGCAGCAGTAACCCAATCTTGTGGACAGAGCTTTCACGGCCTATGTATACCTCCCAAACTGCTCCACTTCCCAACACTGATGCATTGGCAATTAAGTTTCAACATAAGCCTTGGAAGTAATGAAAACATTCAAACCAGAGCAGATGGAGTTATCAATAAGCCTAGTCTCTCTATCTCTAGAACCCAAGAAAGTGGATGAAATTTTGATTGACCTGGAGGTACAATTTTCCAACTATAACCAGAGAGGACATTTCTGTGCTTGAATTGCTGCTCAGTTACCAACACTGTCAACCTGGGGCAGAAAATTAAGGTAGGTTTCCTTGTCAATCATGTAAGAGTCTATGAGATGTTTGTCCATAATAATTAGGAAGAGTTTAAGGCAATAATGTTAAATTCTGAGCAACGTTTCAAATGTAATCAAGAGGAGGAAAATTAAAGCCATAACTAAATACTCTTTTACATCCACCAGACTAGCAATACATGAAGTGTTAGCAAGGATCTAAAGACACGTCAGCTCTGAGACACTGCTGGTGGGCATATGTATTGTATGACCACATAGGAAAACAATTTGTCTTTATCTCTCAAATGTGTTCACAATCTATGATAAAGGCATTCTGCTCACAAGAATATATCCTACAGAAATTCTCACATTTGCACATCATAAGATAGAACACATATAGGAATATTTATAATAGCATTATCCATAATATTTAATAACATTTAAAGTAAACCTAATAACCATTAGCAGGATGAATAGAATGTACCACATGATGAACATTTATATACTGGTAGAATTACCACAATGAGATATAAGTAGATGTATGAACTTAAAATGTTTATTGCTGAGAGGAAAAAGTCACTAAATAGTATGAGTCCATTCATACAAAAGGCGAAAGCAGACAAAACTAACACTATTTGGAATGCATACTTGTAAAACCTATAAAAGCAAGGTAAATGTTAATTAAACATGGAAATAAATAGTTATTTTAGGTAGCCAAGAGTGGAATACAACCAGAGAGGGGACTCAGAGCAGAATGTCTGTGGTCTTGATGATGGTTTCTTTCTAAGTGGGATGGTGAGTTCAAGAATGTTTATTGCATTATTATTCCTTTCACTCTTCTTATATACATTCTTTATGTTTATATTTTATAAACAAAGAATATTATTGTCATTCTGGAGATTTTTAATTTTTCTTCCTTATTAGTATATGTTTGCAACACATAATATTTACATTCATCTTGGAAAATTGCTACATATAAATCTTGATTACTTTTACTTCCCCTTCCCCTACCTGCCCTCCTGTATTCTCCTATTCCTAGGTCCCATTCCTATCCACAAAGTATATCTCCTAGTTTCCTATCATCTACCTTTTATTTTGTACTTTAAATTATTTATATTTTGGGTTTCTTATATCCAGAAAACCATGCAATATTTAACCTTCTGTGTCTGATTTATTACATTTAGCATTATGGTGTCAAGATTTTCTATCAGTCTCTGCCTTTCTTCACCTTCACCAAACTACAGTTTGGTACTGGGGACTGTCTTAGTCACTTTCCCATCTCTGGGACAAAACACTTGTCACCTATAATTTAAAGGAAAAATGGCTGAAACTTTCAGTGGGTTTAGTTCATGGTCACCATTGGAGACCATCAATGTATAGCCTATCCATCTCATGTTGGCTTTTTAAATGCTGCACACTCTGAGACAATATAAAGTCTACTACAGGTACATGAACCAATCAAAAGAATTCCTCCTGATCACCTCACTTTTCAGCTCCACAATGTGGAATAATAAATCTGATTAGTTAAGAGCATGAATTTTTGGAACCTGGATTTTAATCCCAGCCCTGCCACTCACTCGTTGCATGACCTTGGGAACAAACATTATACACTCTCCATGTTTACCAGGCAGTTAAGTGGTACTTATGATACTATCTTTATGAAGATACAATGAGTTGGTGCATGTGAAACACTAAGAAGAGTGACTGATAAGTAGAGATTGTCACTTAATTGTCGCATTTTACTATTTCTTCTTACTTTTTCTCTTGCCAAACTATTTTATCACCCCTATCATTCTTGCTTGATACTATGGCTCAGTAATTACTGTATACTTGGTCTCAAAGTTCAACAACCATCTCCTGGAGGCCAAATCCAACTCACTGACCAATGGTCTGTTCCTGTAAATAAAACTTTATTGGAACACATTCATGTCCATTCAATTCTATATTCACTATGACTGATTTCATGACACAACAACAGATTTGAATAGTTGTGACAGAGACCATATGACTATATGGCCCCTTACAAAAAATGTTGCTGGCTCCTTCTTTAAAACTGTGGTTGAATTCCATTCTTCTGGCTTCGATCTTAGCCCCCTCCCATAGTCTTCTCACTGCATGCATAATACCAGATGGCTGCATTTCAATCTCAGACAGGGTGACTGATGAATCCAAAATAATCTTTTATTTTGGGGGTGAAGAAACCATGAAATCAAGTCCAGACTTTATTGGCCATTTCCCATCATGGGTAGAAGAATGGACACATTGAATGCTGAAGCTATTATTACCTCAATGCCTAAGACAGCAGCCTCGGTTAGGGTTAGGGTTAGGATTAGACTGTAGCACTAAGGTCTCACCACCTCCCATTAGCAATTTCCAGTGGGAGACTGTGTGATTACCTCACTTGGAAATAGAACATATGAAAACATAATAAACATACTGTCTGTATGTACCTATAATCACATACAAAGATAAGTATTAACTGTCAGGTTGCCCTCACCAGTAAGTGATCTTTTAAATCTTTAATATTACCTGCTTTATCCTTTAAATAAAACAAAGTCATCAAAGTAATAATTGTGAAGTCATATTATTCTTGAAATGGATCTTACAATGAAACAAGTTGGAGTGAAATAAGTAAGCATCTAATGTAATCCCAATTCTGCTGACTTAGTTCCCATGATCTCACCCTGCCAAGACACCACACCTACTTCACAGTTCTAAATGAGAAATCCTCCTGTGAGGGTGAAACATAACACAAAGACAAAGACTAAAGAAAAAGGAACTAGAAATAATGCAAAGAAAAGAAGTTTCAGCAAATCACCCATTTCTACCCAGGGAAAGAGAGCAAGAGTGCCTTCTTTTGTGTGCTATTTTGGTCACATGTGATTAATTGCCTGCCATGCTGTCAGGAGAACTCCAGTTCCATCAAGTTGGCATATTGGCACCTCTATGCATCAAAGCAGGGCACATTTCTGTGCAAAATCTGCCAAGGAGATGTACTGTGTGTGCCTGTGTGTGTGTAACACATGACCTGTCACTTATATTCCTTGACTCCAAAATACTGCTGAAATTCCTCTCCCTACACATACTCCCAGAGTGTGTGTGTGTGTGTGTGTGTGTGTGTGTGTGCGTACGTGCACGTTTTCTCATTTCATTCAGCAAGCAGGTATGAAAGTTGTTATACTGCCTACATAGTTACAGAAAAGGATCTGGTAAGTGTTTAATGAGGGGGAGGCGTGATGAAAAGGATAGGATGGTTAAATCGGGTAAGTTAGAAAAGAATAAGATAATGAATGTGTTGCTATGGGAACCAGGTCATATCTATAATCTAACACTGCTCTATCTATAACACTCTATATTCTGAGAAATGGGAAAATCCTTTTCTTTTTATTCATGAATATTATCTTTATAGAGATATTAACAGTCTGGTCAGAGTACTTCATTTCCCCACCTATTAGTGAAGCAATACATAAATGAGATATAAAACATGCCCTCTGGAATAGAAGAATACAAAAACTCTTTGTGAATCCTAAGAAGACTCTGTGATTTGCTTTTATTCCTTATTAAATAGACTGTCACATTTCACTTTGCTTCCCATAAACATCCTATCTTCCAAGCCTGCTAGTGGATAAAACATATTCACTGGAAACACCCAAGAAACTGATATATATCTGTAAAATTTGGCTTCATAACCAAATTAACTCCAAGTGTCTGTTTACAAAAAGCTCTTCAAGTAATCATCCCTGAAAGTTTCTGTGCTGCCTGATTGCCCAGGGTGAAATTTCCAACTCCTCTTTTGGCATTTGGAACTTAAAGTGATCTGTAAATACGTGTTAACATGCTGAAATATAAATAAAATTAAAATTCAGATTCAAATATATAAATCTAAATGAAAGATCAGAATAGAAGCAAGGGGAGACCAATATGCATTTGTGGCCATTAATTGTCCTAGTTGTGCCAGTTAAATCAATCATTTGACTTGCATGCTTCCAGTAGAAAAAAAAAAGGAGATGAGAGAAGCCTGAAGAAAAATACAGAAATAAGTAAAATACAGCATTCTTTGAAGTAAGCTTTTTATTCCCTCACCTAGAATGCAGATCTCCTTTGGGTTTGATGATGATTGTGATACACAGATTGACAACCACTTAAGAAAATGGATGGCAAAGTAAAGACTCTCCAACCAATGTCCAGATGGCAGTGTTATTGCTAAGGAAATGGGGCAAAACACTGAGGTGCTCCTAATTAACATAGCGCAGTGTGTCATCCCAGAGACCTTGGGCCCATTTATAGTCTAGAAAGGGCAAAGAATATTAATACTAACCAAACTTTTATCACTTTTCTGCACTTTTCAACTTCCTCTGCAGTTAATTTTTAGTCAAATGACTAAGTTCTAACCAAAGAAATGTGGGTAAATGATGTACTCTTAAGAAATCCAAAGTGGCCTTCCCACCATTCCCGGCCCAGAGGAAAGGGCTTTTGGGCTGCCATCTGTCCCACCACTCCCGGCCCAGAGGTAGGGGCTTCTGAGCTGCCATCTCACTGCTCCTGGACTACAGGAAGAGGCTTCCCAGACACCATCCGTACTGCTGCTCCTGGCCCCTGTCCCACCTACCCAGCTCAGAGGAGGTGAGCCGTGCGGATAACAAGAGCACCCCTTGCCCCCAGTCTAAATGAGAAAACACATAAACAAGTCTCAAAACCAGACTTCCAGATCACCTACAGCAACCCCAAAGGGAAATGAGATGGAACGCTCGGATACTCAACCACCTGGACCCACTGAACTGGCAACAAAAGGGGATCTGGAAAAAATGAAATCAGAAACAATTTCTCAGATAACAGGAGAGATTCTGCTCCTAGTGCAAGACATGATTAACAAATGTAGAGAGGAGCTGAGGAACATGATGGAATCCCAACATAGGAAAAATGTGGAATCCATAAAACACATGCAAATAGATTTCCAGGAGATGAAAAAGTCCATTGAAAGTCTACACAGCAGAATGAGCCAATGTGAGGACAGAATTTCAGATACAGAAGAAAAGATTGCAATTAATGACAAGGAAAAGAAAAATTGCTTCAAAATTATAAGGGACATGAGAAATCAATCCAGCAGCTGATAGATGATGCAAAGAAGAATAACATAAGACTGATTGGAGTCAATGAAGAAGCAGGAGAGAGTGCAGATGACATAAAAAAACTCTTCACAGAAGTAATGGCAGAAAACTTCCCAAGTAGGGGAAAAGAACTTGACATACAGATAAGTGAGGCATATAGGACTCCAAATAGCCTTGATCAAAAACAAAACTACACATAGGCATAGAA
>NW_004624788.1:12368826-12411186 GCF_000247695.1 Heterocephalus glaber | reverse complement strand
CCTAGTTCTTTGAGGTATCTCCCTACTGATTTCCACAGTGCTTGCACCAGTCTACACTCCCACCAGCAATCAGCCCTCTGCAGACAGGTAGGTCTGCCCATGCCCTACCAAGGTCCTGAGTCGCACAGAACATGCCGAATCAGCCCGCTGCAGACAGACAGGTCTGCCCATGCCCTACCGAGGCCCCCAGTCGCTCGGAATACGCCAAATCACCCCGCCGCAGACAGGCAGCCACCTGGGTTCCACACTACAAAGACGCAGAGGACACCAGACCAAGGTACTGAGTCCCGCTGTTCCCGGCTCAGAGGTAGAGGCTTCCTGGTCACCATCCCTCCCGTTGCTCCCAGCCCAGAGGAAAGGGCTTTTGGGCAACCTTCTGTCCCGCTGCTCCTGGCCCAGAAGAAGGGGCTTCCAGGCCAACATCCCTCCCAATGGAGGGTTTTTCAAGGGAGACCTCAGGCTGCCCAGACCCCTGCCTGATGTTATAATACTAATTTCTATTTATGTTTTTAATCACTTCTTTCTTGGATAGATGAGATTAAAATAAAACCATTAAATACAATCCATCAGTTCTATTAATGATTTTTTTCTATTATCTATCTACTTAATATTTAGAATACTACTTCCTACTATTGTTATTATTCAATATTTATTATTATTTTGTGCATTTCTGTATAATCCATTAAAATTTTATGATTGTTATATTTTCATGTGGATTTCATCATAAGCATTGTAGACTATAAAAATTTTGTTCACTATTTTCATAAAATTTTACTTTTGCTGTCAACCCTATTTCCTTTTATTTAAAATTATCTGTAAATATATGTCCATCTTCTAATTTTTTAATTTTACTTTTTAATTTGTTTAGCAGTCCCTAATGAAAGTCACATATTTTGATTTTATATTATTCTTGGAGTTTTCACATTTACATTTTTCAGATAGGTTTCATGCTCTTAAGCCTCTTATTTCCATAGAATCCTCCAAACAAAAATATCAATTAAAATTAGACTAGAAATGCACACTCTGGTCCTTGTGTTCACACATACATGCATGTTTGTGTGCAGGTGTGTATGTGGGCTCATATGTGTGTTAACACATGCATGCATGTGATATGGGAGTAGTCTGCAGCCACAGAGACTAAAAGATAACCAGACCAATAAGAACCAGGAAAAAAAATGCTACCTTGCAGAATATCTTCATTAGCTTCTTGACTCTTTGAAGAGTTGAAGGCCAGCATAACCAAATCCTGTAAAATATAGTGAGCTAGGTTTCCTATAAAAGCAGAGGCACATGGGCAGCATAGGGAGACAAGCTAAGAGACTCAGGAGTACAAGTGAAAACTGACTTAAATAAAAGATTGAAATCAAGACCTAATGACAGGACAACGCTTTTTTTTTTTTTTTTTTGCAAAGAGTAAAATAGTAACTTTATAGGAAAGAAACAGGACAGTGTCTTAACAATGGAAAGAAAATAATGGTTCTTCCAAGGGTACCCACATTCTTATCCCTAGAATGTATATTCTTTACATGGCAAAGTAAAGTTTATAGATGTGATTAAAGGAGAAATCCTTGAAATGAGATTTCCTGAATTTCACAAGTAAGCCCTATCTATCATAGGAATCCTTAATGGTGGGTAACTTTTTCCTAGCTGTGTCCGAGCAAGATGTGACAAGAGAAAAATGGTCCAAGATATGAAATGTTGCTAGCTTTAAATAAAGAAGAAGGATCCATGATTCAAGGAAGTTACGTGGCATTTAGAACCTGGAAAAGGAAAGGAAGCAGATTCTTTCCCAGAGCTCCTAAAAGGAAAACAGCTTCACCAACACTTTGATTTTAGCCCAGTGAAATTCAAGGAGATCTATTTCTGACTTCTGACCTACACAGATGTCAGATAATATACCTTTGCTGTCTTAAGCCACTAAATCTCTAATAACGTCTTGCAGCAGAAATAAGAAACTTTTTCATTAGCCAAATAATCAAAGCTAATAAAAGTACTTGTGAGGAAAATCAACATCAAGTAAAACCTAACATGATGCACTTAAAAGAACAATATCATATTTTCTTAATCCCTCCAGGGTGTTATTACAAAGTGATGTAACTGGGTAGCCTAAACAATAGAAATTTCTTCTCTTAGTTCTGGAAACTGGAAAGTCCACGATCAAACATATCTGTGCCTGGTGGGGGTCCATGTCCTCGCTTGCAGATTGCTACCTTTTCATTGTCTCTAGATATAGTAGGGAGCAGAGAGGACAACCATTCTGATACTGCAGAATTTGCTCTATGTCATATGTATATAGATCTCTAGTGGTCATATCTACATGAACAATTATAGCTTATCTGAATCTTTGAATAACCACATGTCTAACAGTTATATTTCCATCAACTTCACTCAGGATCTCAGAATAATTTATTCATAGAATCCTATGCTATTTACCACTTTTTTTTTGCTTAAATTCTTTTATTGGTCCATTTTAGGTATACAACACGTTTAAATTTATCATTGGATGCTTGTACCTGTACATGATGTATCTTGGTTCTTATTTTTTTCCCCATTACCTGTGCACCCTTCATCCCCTCCACCGTTCCCTATTTACATAGACTTTGTTTCCATTTTTTTCTTTTTTCATAATTTTTCCTTTCCCTTCTTTCCTTTCCCCTTCCCCTCCCACTTCCCCTACCCCTTTTTACCTTTTCTTCCTATTTCAAATTATCAATTATTCATTTTAATCATTTTAATTCTTATTTACACTTTCAGTTTCTCACACTAGAGAAAAAATTTGGTATTTACACACATGTGTCCTATTTATGGAACTTAAGGGTATGTCCTCAAAATACATCTATTTAGCTATAAATGTCTCTAGTTTCTCATTCTTTATGGCTAAGTAGTACTCCATTTTATTTTTTTAAAATCTTCTTTATCCAGTTTCCAGTTGATGGGCACTTGGGCTGTTTTCAAGCTTTAGCTATTATGAACTGTGCTGCTATAAACATGAGTGCACATATATCATTGTGATATGATTCTTTTAATTCTTTAGGGAAGATACACAGCAGGGAAATAGCTGGGTCAAATGGGACCTGTAGTCCTAGTTCTTTGAGGTATCTCCATACTGATTTCCACAGTGGTTGCACCAGTCTGCACTCCCACCAACAATGGAGAAGGGTTCCTTTCTCCCCACACCCCCGCCAGCACTTATTATTGTTTCATTTCTTGATAGCAGCCATTCTTTCTGGGGTGAGGTGGAATCTCAGTGTTATTTTCATCTGCATGTGTTGAATGACCAGTGATTTTGAACATTTTTTCACGTTTTTTTGCTGCTTTTACTCCTTTGTCTGAGAAATGTCTGTTCATTTCAGATGCCCATTTTTGAATTGGACTGCCTTATCCCCACAAAATTTTCCACTCTAAGTACTGTGCCCAGCCAGTCTGAGCTGCCTATTCATAAGAAGAATGTCCCAAAACTACCTCCCTCCAACAGAGGGTTCTGGCCATCTGCCAGTTTGTTGGCTGAGCTGAATCAATATTCTGTTTTTAGAAAGAGTTGCAAAAATAATGACATACCAAAAAAAAAATGAGATCTAGACATCCTGAAATGTTCCTGAAACATGTTGTTTTAGAATTCAATATTCCACAGAGAAATTCTCTCCTTTCTGCACAGAAAGATCCATGAGAGTGAAGATCCTAGGAGCTAGAATCCACCTGGTCCCCATTTATTTATACAAATTTAAAACATATCCAAAAGAACAGGGTGATTTTTCCCTCCAGAAATGCATAAAAATGTCTATTTTAAAGAAAGAAATATTTTAGGGTGTTTTCATAGGTTTTTGAAAGTGAGTTTAATTTGTTGGCTTGATAAAGAAGAGTTTATATTCTTAAGCATCCTGTCTTCTACTTTTTAATGGTCTGCAAGTGGAGTTCATCTGTTCCATCTGCCTACAATCAGAGATAACAGGGAAATAATGTCTAAATACATCACAGCTGTAAATGATGATTGTAGGAAGGGAACACAGTAAGCAAGCAACCATCCTCACACATCTGTTCCATCCTGAGGACAACTGCTCCCAAAGAGTCCACTTTGACCTTGTTGGCAGTTGTCCTGATAATTTACAAGAGGACCCATATTGGCTCTGGTCTATCTCACCTGCTTCATGCTATTGGCAGTCTACAGTGCTAGCATCTTGCTATGGCCCTGTTCTAAGAGACTCCTAACTTACTCTATTAAGAACTATTTTATATACTAGTCTTTCCTTCTTAATTACTTTTTAGGTATGCAGTATAGTCAACATAAAAATCAATAAATATGAGAAAGAATAAATGAGATTCAAGTGCTCCATGGAGGTCTCACCAAAACAAAAATAAAGCCATTCACTAAAGAGTTTTAGGTACATTAATTTCCTCTTCAGCAGACTTTTATGTCCCACCTACACCCACTTTCATAAACAGGAATCATTGGAAGACAGATGTGGGTCCTCTAATGTTGCTTGGCTAGTAGGTCCTGGAAGAAGAGGGAATTGTGTTTTCCTAGAATTTTCTCCCATGAGTCTGTGGAAAGCAACCCCACACATAGAAATACAGATGGATGAGATTCCTAAATGTTTTACACCAAGGCTGATTGGCCACCTTATTTATATACTCATCCCTCTTCTGAAGTCAGAGCCCATTCAGAACTACACAATGGCCTCCCCAGTCCTTAAATTTCAATCACTGGGCAATTCCAATACACAATGTTATCTCAGCTTTAAACACCAGGATCTATTTTCAATATCCTTGTGTAACATAGAGACATTGCATGTTAAAGATTAACCCGGATATTAAATGAATGTGTCCATTTCTTACCCATTCTTCTAGCTGTGAGTGGTTCACTGACAGGCTAATGGGGTCTAGGCTTTCCAGATTCTCACTTTCAAGGGATTTCAAGATAGAATGCTAGCTCAAGTCTCTAAAGCTTTAGAGAAATCCTATGTGAGTGTTTAGCCTAGATGCTGCAGAGAGTTTAGGTGGAGAATCCAAATACTTCAACCTCAATATCCCTCCAACTGAGGGGTCACGATCCACATCTAAAATTACATCAGTCCTTCCATGGAGTGTATTTCTCTCTTTCTATCTTGACTAAAGGACTGAGACAAGATAAACACATGTAGATAAATTAAAAGTGTAATTAGCAATTAAATAACTAAAACAATTAGTGGAAAATTTTTACCTCTGCCCTAGACATGTTTGGATAATAAGATAATTTTTTCATACAAAAGAACAAAATAATGAGATTTCTGATCTGGGTTTTCCTTACCTTTAAAGTCCATCTCTCAAAATCACTTCTAAGAAAATATGAAGCCTTGTGTCACTAAAATAACCAGTATTCCTTGTTTCCAGCATTACTTTTGCTATTAAAAAACAGAAAAAACTTAGTAGCTTATTCTTTTTACTATGACCAGCAGCAGCACCAATAATGGGTGAGCTCTGAAAGTATCAAACAGGAATGCAGAAAAATATAAATATCCAGAGTCATTTTCAGCCAAGGAATAATCAAGCAGCAATCTCCTGACATTGTGCAACTCTAGGGCCCTGGGGTTGCTAAGAATGGACTGATTGCTTGCCCTTGGGAGCCATTCTGCCTGTTTGACAAGGAGTTGTAGGACAATCATTATGCAATCTTTGTGGCTTCCAAAAGGGGTCTTATTTTGTTTTCAGAGTTCCTCAGTTAACAGGAAGGTATAAAATGACACTGTGCACCACCCTGTTGCATCTCAGCATTCAGGAAAACAAAGTGCTGAGTATTGTGAAAAGCAAAGAAAGAAAATGAGAGGCATTTGCTACAGTATGAATTCAAACCCCAACACTCCCAACACTGATCCTCTGCTTTTTCCAGCAATTTTTTTAAAGGACAAATTTGAATCAAAGAAACTGGTACACTTAAAGTCTGTTTAACAAGACTGGGTGATCTGCATTTCTAGAAGAATGGTCAACCCATAGGCCAGCACTCCCTCATTCCACAATGCTGCTTATCATCTTCCCTAAGGCTGTCCCAAAAAAAAAGTCAGAAAGTTTAGGCTGAAGTTTCCTGGAAAGGGTATTTACACTGTGATACTTAGTTTCCAAAAAACAAATATTTGAGAAACCTATGAAGAGGAATTTAGATGTATAATCCCAAAGGAAAATAAGTAGCTCAGGAAATCGCCACTATTTCAACATTTAGGAGAGTATATTATAAATTAGGGATGAAAGGACTAAGACCCAGAAATGAGAGGTCCTGTACTGAAAGATAAAATATTAAAGTCCTTGAAAATCCAGAACACAAAACAGAAAAAAGTAATAAAGTGTGCTATCATTTATATTTTGCTATCATTTTATGTTAAAATAAAGTTTTATTTTAAAAACATTCACCAGGATGGCTAAAATGAAAAGAGAGAATGAATACTAAGTTCAGATAACATGGAAAAACTACAATTGTCATAGTATTTGTTGCTAGTGGTAGTGCAAATTGGTACAGATACTTCGCAAAACTATTGTATAATATCTGCTAAAATTGATTAAGAGCCTATACAATGACCCAACAATTCTAGGAAAGTATCTATCCCAAAAGGGATAGATTATCATGATCACTGAAAGACATGACTAGAATATTCATAGCTTTCCTTACTATCAAAAACTGAAAACACTTCAAAATCTATAAGCAGTGGTTAATGAATTATAATATAATTACACAATGAAATATTATGCAGTAATAATAATGAATAACCAACTATACATAGCAATATGGATAAAACTTATTTACATATTTTGATAAAAGATGTATTAAACAAAAGATGACATACTACATAAATCCATTTATACAAAGTTCAAAATAAAGAATCTTCGATAGTGTTAGAAATAAAATGCAGAATACTTTTAGACATAGGCATAAGACATACTTTTGGAAATCTGGTAAGGTTGAGCTTTTTTAACTGAGTATTGTTTACATGGATTTACTGTTTGTAAAAATTCATGAAGGTACACACTAAAATTTTCAGGAATTTTTCACATGCATTGAACACTTCTATAAGATAGCAACTTTAAAAATTGATTATAGAGAAAGTGATGGATATAGAGGGGGTTTTTTGTTTTTTGGTTTTTCTTTTTTGGTACCAAGGATCGAACTTGGGTCCTTGTGCTTGCGCAGCAGGCAGCACAACCACTAAGCTAAATCCCCTGCTCAGATACAGAGGTTTTTAAAAATTCATTCTACAAAAATTGTTCTGGAAGAACTAATAAACAGTAGCAAGAATTCAAAAAAAGAAGTTTGCACTAGAGAAAGTTTACTAGACATAATTAAATTATCAGATAAAAAGAATAGTGACCTACTCTCAGAAAAATAAGTAAATAAATAATAATGATTGCCATAATCATATCCTTCCAAAGTCACTGAAATTCAAGGTATTTGGAGACTTCCACTTTTGGTAAAGGTGATTATATAACTCAGAATGACTCGCCTACTGCAGACTAGTGGAAAAGCTGGACAGAGCACTTTTTACAAATATACTGGAAGGCATTGAAAAATCTGAAATACTAGTAATAAAAAATTATTATCACAAGCTCCAGGAAAAATAAAAGATACAAGGGGATGAGCCTTTCATGAGAAGCCACTTTTGATGTAGGGATTTTTCAAGTTGCGAAGGCAGTGGAGTGTGCTCTCAAAGTTCTGTTTCTTGGCTTGGATGAGGAGTATATGAGTTCTTGTTTTGTTTTGTGGATTTTTCCATACTTGTGTGGTAGCCAAGAATGTGTCTCAAAAGGAAGTATTAAATTAGTATTCAAGCAGAAAAAAGAAGAGCTGGTCTTAGATTTATACAAAGTAATAATATCAACGCTAGAAAGTCATGAATAAGTAGTTCAAAAACACTTGAGTAGTACTTCAAGTATAAAATATAAAATCAGCATTCTAGTACAGATGAGAATGACTTATAAATGCTAGGATATATGAGCCTTTCTTGCAAAAATTGCTAAATGATGAAATTCTACTAGCAAAGAAATATATCAAATATAAGCAATATGAAAAGTATAAAGCAAGGAGTACTTGTTAGCATTAAATTCATTTAAATATAAAACAGTCTAAGGAACTGTGAGAATTATGAGGTCATGGGTTCCTTTAATTTCACTGCAAATTTATCTCTGCTAAATTAAAGAAGGATTATGTTTAATATTTCAGTAAAATAACATGGTTTATGATCTCAATCATATTGATCCCAATCATATAATCCCAACATATTTTGCTTTCTCCCTATTTCTGTCTCCCTTTATTGATTAATAAAGGGATTTTTGAACTATATTTACAAAGATTAAAAACAATAGTTTCTGACTAGTGGAATTTGGGGCAATTTTCTCCTTCCTTACATGTTTCACTTCATTGAATTTTTATTGAAAATTAACATATACATTTATGAAAATAGTCATTCTTTCAAAAATAAAAAAATAAACTGGGAACAATATAAACAAAAATAGAGTCTATATACAAAAGTCAGTAGGAGAGAGTGTCTCCCTTAGCAACACTGGAGGAGATATTTAAACATAATCAGCATTCAATGAACACATAATTTAGCAATCAACAAAATAACTGCCAGTCAGCTTGTAAATTATTCATATTTTAATTTTTCAACTGTTTACTCTTTTCAAATATTTATTTCCCCTTTCAAACAAACACATTCATTCAGGAACCCAAAATTAAAAAAGAATAAAATTTTGTTTCAAACTGAGTTTAAATTACATATTGGAAATTGAGGCTCAACAGAAGGAAGAAATATCTAATAGCAAAAAATATAGTCAAAACTATCTTAAATGGCTACAGTTATATTCTTTACTAAACATAATTTGTTTTAAACCAGTGTTTCTACCTTAACTACCTACTCTAAGCACATTCTGTCTCCTGAACTAGGCCAAAAGTTTCTGTCACTTTTGGTGTTCTCTTTTTTATTGTTCATGACATAGTAAAAGGCTGCTTTTATAACTCTACCTCTAAAAAATCCAACACATTCTCCAATCCACCCATTTCTATTCCCTCCGAAGTTAAGCTCTCATCATCTAGCAAGGAGACTGGCTACCTAATTCCTTCACTTCTATTCCTACCATTGTCATTCATTCCTTGGATAACTGATGAAAACTACCATAAGTGAGGCCCTGTGCCAAGCCTGGACAGACCACATGATGAGTTTCCTGCTATTAACTGGATTAAAGTTCTACAGAGAGACAGGGAAGCAATGGGCCACAAAACTCGGCATTATCTGGACTGGGGCAGTCAAGGACACCTTCCCTAAGAGATACATGAACCTCACACACATGGGAGCCACTACAGAAAGAGAGAGCATGGGGTGTTTGAAGCAATATCTAGTGAAGTACTCAAAAAAGAGAAATGAAGAGAGTAGAGAGGAGGTCATAATGACAGCCAGCTGATCACAGTGGAACGTACCCCAGACTGAAGAGGCACCAACAGAATTAGTCCTGACAGGATTCAAAAAGAACATCACTGTCAGATAATCTTTCAGAAAGATGGAACTGATTTTTCTTATTCAGATTGATTGTCAACACACCTAATAAGGAGAGACAAGACACTTAGATTAGTAACGCACACTTGTTGGTGTATTTGTGAGGGTTAGAGACTGGGGACTAGGTCCCTAGTCCCTTCCTCTCTGGCACTTTTCCTGTGCTCTCCTTTCAGGCCACCATGAAAGGATCAGCTTTGCTCCACCTCGCCTTTTTGCCATAATGTTCCTAGCTTGAAGCCATCTAACCACAGACTAAAACATCTGAAACCATGAGTCAAGTAAACCATTTCCTCATTTAAGTTGTGTACATCAGGCATTTTGTCTCAGCAAAGGGAAAGCTGACTAATGCACAGGCGCTTAAGACTTGTCCATCATTCAAGTATAAGCACTTTTAGAATAGATAGCAATTATTTTCCCATGTTCTATTACACTGGTGCACACTGTTCTAATGTCTATACATATTATTCATGATGATGAGGAGGAGATGAGAGAAAATAATAAAGAAATGGGAAGTTCTATTTTAGCTCATCCATAATATATGTTAAACTGAAAGACCTAGTATATGTACATAAGTCCCTACACAAGTGTGATCACAAAAGTTACTCTGGTTAGAACAAAAAGGCTTTAAAAATTTAGCCATACAACACTAGGTTTTATTGAAGAAGGCAAGCTTTATTTCATAAAAACTAGTGTATGGAAGTTTCAGACAGATTTAAAGTTTCTTTCAAAGGAACATAAGCATTCATCATTTCTGAATGAATAAGTGAATGAAAAATTAATAATGAAAAATGAAATATAAATCTTTTCTGAGATGGTCAAAAGAATGTTGATAAGGCCTTGTAGACTTATTGTAATGAACTAAGTATCACATAAAATCAAAATACTGATTTAACTAAAAAAGTGAAAGTCTTGGAAGTTCCAAAGTACTTAAAAACACTTTTGTCTTTAGTAAAGAATTTCATTGTGATTTTACTCCTGCCATCAGTTCTTGAAAAGATCTAATCATTTCAGTATGCTTTCCTTGTAGATCTGTAATGTATCAGGCTTGGTGATTGACCCTAGGATGGGAGGAAGTACAGAGTGGGGCCTTATCTGTTCCCCAACCCTCAAGAGCACTGCAATCCAGTCAAGGCATGTAAATTATTGCATATTCTGACTTCTTGAAATCAAAATAACTATGGTCCATTTCCCTACTCAGTGATTCACTGGTTCATGTGCTGATGGTACATTAATGAACTGAAGACAGTGGAGTCTTCTGTGGGGGTCAGATGTGAACTATGACAGAAAGAAGACTCAAACTTCAATAAAGACATGTACAAGACACCATGGGGCTGAGCTGGTGCACCTTAAGTCTGTCTGTGGATATTATGAAAGACACCCCCAAGGAGATGGGTGTGTGCTAAGTCTTGGATACCTAAGAAAGGTAGTGTAAGAAAGGGCAGGTGGATTTGAAAGGTGATGATACAATTAGCCTATCCAGAGCATCTGGCAAGTAGTGTCCGGAAAGGTAAGTAGGATCAAGTGATAGCCCCAGAACATTTTAGGTTTTGCCTTTATTTGGTTTTTCTTTATAATTTTTATTTCTGCAGAATATTTTTATTTTATTTTTAATTAACAAATTATATGTATTTATGAAGTGCAATGTGAATTTTTAACACTGATGTATGGTGTAGAATGACTGAATCGGGCTAATTTACATGTTCGTCACTTTACATGCTAATCATTTCTTTGTGGTGAAAACATTTTAGAATCCATTGCTTTAACAATTTGGAAATATACTGTACAATAAATTATTACAACTATAGTCACCATTCTGTCCAATAGATCACACTGAAACCGAAATTTTGTATCCTTGAACCAAGATGCTCTTTATTTTGTTTACCCCTCCCTCTTACCTCTGGTAACTCACATTCTACTCTCAACTTCTGTGAGTTTAACAATTTTAGATTTCAAATGTGAATCATATTATGCAGTATTTTTTCTTTTGTGCATGGCTTATTTTACTTAGCACAATATCCTCCAGATTTATCCATGTTGTCACAAACGACAGAATTTTCTTCTTCTTAAGACTGAATAGCATTCCATTGTAGCTATATACCACTCTTTAAAATTCCTTTCATCCAGTATTGGGCACTTCAGGGGTTTTTTTGGTATCTTGGTTATTGTGGATAATGCTGAAATAAACATGGAGCACAGACATCTTCAACATACCGAGTTCATTTCTTTTGGATATATATGCAGTAGTGGAAATACTGAATCATAGGATAATTTTATTTTTAATTTTTTGAGAAACCTCCAGACTGTTTTTCCATAAGGATTCTACTACTTTACATCCCCACCGAGAGTTTTCAAGGGTCCCCTTTTCTCCACATACTTGCCAACATTTGTTACTTCCATTTTTTAATATAATAGCTGTTCTAATAGGTATGATTCACATTATACTTTTGATTTGCAGTTCTCTGATGATTAGTGATGTTGACTATTTTTTTACATACTTACTGGCCATTTGTGTGTCTTTCTTTTTTTAAAGAAATGTCTATTCAGATTCTTTGCCTATTTTTTAGTCTAACAGTTATCTGCTTGTTATCATAGTCTATGTTTCATATATATCTTAGTTTTGTCATATTAAAAGTTTACACTGGCAGGCCGGGGATTTAGCTCAGTGGTGCCACCACCTGCCTCACAAGCACAAGGTCCAGTACCAAATAAAAAAAAAAAAGAGTTTACACTGGCAAGAGTGGGGAGTCAGGACAGCAAGGGATGGTACTGAAGGCAGAGAGCACTTTTTAGGAAGTGTCAAGATGGATCAGATAAGAAACGCTGAGGTCCTGCTTGAACCTGGCCTAATGCTCTTTTATAAAGTGTTTGGTTCTTCTGTCTCTCAGTAGACCTTGTTGATGTAAATAGCAAACTTCAGAAGTTATTAAAATCAGATAACTTGTGCTTTGATTTTCAGCTCTCTACTTTCCGAGTGAGCTCTCTGCTCAGACCATGACCACTAGGGAGGAAGGAGAGGAAGGTGTTACTGGTTTGTTTGGCTCTGGTAATCACCACAGTGTGTCTAATCTGTTTTAAGTCAATGACCTTTAAAATTTACCTTAAAAACTGTGGATCCTTTCTGTTGGAAATTACACACATAAAATTTTAATTATTCAAGTGTGTTCAAGGATGACCAAGCCTAGGCTTCTATATTTAACTTGAAGATTTGGTGGACAGTGTAGTGAATAGCACTTTAAATGAATGAAGAAGAAAGGTCAGCACATGCTCATCTTGCGAATGTGGACATGTTAGTTTGGGCTGGACAGACAGAAACTGAGAGACTAGCTCTCCAAACCAAAAGTTTCAAGTAAACTGAAGAGTAACTTCCAAGTCAGAATTACATAAGCAAGAGAATCCTACCTTAAGAAATAATACTGGAGTGAATCAGCTATATCTACATGATGCAAGAGAAAGGGAAGTTGTGTTTAGGTATGCATTTTCATACATGTGACAACAAAAATATTAGGGACTTAAAACTGATAGAAGTCTATTTTTCTTTTATATCAAAGTCCAAGCTGGTAAGAAACCTCTGTTATCTTAAATTCATCTTTGACACAATCTTCTATCTTGGCATAGCCCAATCCCCTACTCTACTGTTGCTCTGCCATCCCTATGATGACTTGTTCAACCATACTCTGAAAAGCAGAATGAAATAAGCAAAAGGTGGTGAACCTCTAATTCCAAAGACATATCTCATAAATCACACAGCAACTCTAATATCCCATTGTCCAGTACTTAATCATGTGGACAAACTCAGATGCCAGGAAAGTGGAAAAATGTGCCTAACTGAAAATTATAGAAAAAGGAGATAACTGGCAATTCTATAACAAAATACCTATACCCAAGGCTTGTATTTTATAAAGAAAAGAGGTTTATTTAGCTCCCTTTTTGGAGACCAAAAGTCCAAACAGGAAAATACTGGGTCTAGTAATCACATCATAGCAGATTGAATCATGGTGGGAGCACGTGTGGATGAGATCCTATGACAAGACCAGAAATAAGAGAGTGAGAGGGACCAGTCTTGTTCTTCTATGCCAACTCACTTACCTGGGTTCCTACAAGAACTGCCTTAATCCCTTCTCAGGGCCACACCCCCAGTGATCTAATGACTTCCCACTAGGATCTACCTCCCAATATTACCACACTGCAGATCGAGATTTCAACATACAAACCTTTGAGCAACACACTCAAATCATATCCAAACAGTAGCAGTAAATAAAAAATAACTTCCCAGGTTTTTAAAACCTATATCAATATGGTGAAATATAAGACACTCATCCTCATCTCCCAACCAATATATAATCAGTGAGGAAATTTTGGAAATGCAGCACATTTTGGAAAAATGGACCCAACCAGCATACACAGAAGATTCTATGCTATAACTAAAGAATGAATATTCTTCTGAAGTATACAAAGAATATTTTCTAGGATAATCATAAGATGGTCCACAAAACAAATATTAGCAAATTTAAGAAGACTGAAATTGTATAAAGTATATTTCAACACACAAGTTTTTCAAAACTATAGTTCACAATAGGAGAGTATTCAAAAAATCTACAAATATATAGAAGTTAATTAGTACATTCCTGAGCAAACAATGGGTCAATTAAGAAATTAAAAAGAAAATTTGAAAATGTCTGGAGACAAATTAAAAATAGCAAGACAACATACTAAAACTTATGACATGAAGCTAAAACAATTTGAAGGGAGATCATAGCGATTAGTACTTACATCAAAAATGAGGAAAAAAAAATCAAGTAAACTGTTCAATGATACATCTTAAGAAATCATAAAAAGAAGCACAATCTAACCCCAAAACCATCAGAAAGAAAGATATAACAATCAGAACAGAAATAAGTGAAAGAAAGACTAGAAAAACAATAGAAAAGACAAATGAAACTAAGCTTTTTGAAAAGATAACATTTACATGGGGCTGGGCATACAGCTTAGTGTTAGAGCACTAATGTTTCATGAAATAAATCAGGTACATAAGCTTAAATGTCACACGGGTTTTCCTATATGAGAAACCCAAACATAAAGAGTAAAAGATAGATAATAGAAGTATGGAAATAGATTTTTTTCAAATGGGAAGGGGATCAAGAGGTGGAGAAAGAGGAGGAGAGGGGATGAAAAAAGAATTAAGATATATTATGTAGCAAGCACAAGGACCCGAGTTTGATCCCCGGTACCAAAAAAAAAAAGATCTGTTATGTACATGTACCAACTCCCCACAAGGAATATAAATATTATGTACTGCTAACATGTACTAATAAAAAATTAAAAACCAAACCAAAATTCAAACAAACAGAAATAAACTGCACAAAGCCCTAAATCTGATATCCAACACCAAAACAAAAAAAGTAAATTGTTAGACTAAGACAAAAAAAAAGAAGATTCAAATAAAATCAGAATTGAAAGAAGACATCTTACAAATAATGTCACAGGAACACAAGATCATAAGAGATCATTTTGAACAATCATGAACAAAATTGGACAGCCTGAAAAAATAGTTAATATCCATCCAAAGACTGAAATCATGAAAAAAATTAAAAATCTCAGCAGACAGTAACAAGTAAGAACATTGAAGCTAAAGAAAAAGAAAACTCCTCAACAAAAAAACACCCCAGGAACGGATGGCTTCACAGTTAAATTCTACAAGACATTTAAAGAAGAGTCCCAGTCTTTTTCAAACTTCTGAGTAAAACTGAGAAGCAAGAATTTTCCCAAGGGTTCAGGGTATAGGTCAGTGATAGAGTATTTAGCTATCATATATGAGGGTCCTGAACTGCAGAAAGTAAAATAAAAATATCTCCAAACTTATTTTACAAGCCCATCATTACCCTGATACAAAAACAAGACAGGCACACCCTGAGAAAAATAATTACAAGTTAATATGCTTGATGAATATAGATTCAAATAATATCAATAAAATAAAACAAACCAAATTCACCAGCACATTTAAAGAATTATTCATGGTAAGTGAGATTTGTCCCTGGAACAAAAAGGGCATGCAAATCTAGAAATGTGATGTAACATAAAAACAGAATGAAAGACAAAATATGCAATTACCTCAATAGATGCGAAAAAGTATTTGACAAAATTTACATTCTTAATGATAAAAACTTTTAATAAATTACAATAGAAAGAACACAATAAAGACCATATATAACAAACTCACAACATGCTTCCACTCAATAGTAAAAAATTGAAAGTTTTTCTTCTAAGAGCAAAAACAAGTCAAGGATGTCCACTCTTGCCACTTGGAATTCCTAATAATAGCAGCTAAGCAAGAGAGGGAAATAAAAGGCATCCAAATTGGAAAAGAAGAAGTTAAACTGTTTCAGTAGATGGCATGGTCTTACATATAGAAAACCCTAAAGACTTCATCAAAATAATTTGTAGAATAAATAAATTCAGTAAGGTTGAGAAATGTAATGTTAAAACACAAAAACAAATAGCATCAGTAGCATGTCAATACACTAGCAACAAACTATCTGAAAAAGAAATCAAGAAAACAATCTCATAAAATAAAATGTTTATGCATAAATTTAACCAAAGAGGTGAGATACCTGTAAACTGAAAACTACAAAATACTAATAAAAGAAATTGATAATACAAAGAAATGAAGAGATATTTCATGTTCATGAATTGAAGGAATTATAATATCCAAAGCACTCTAGAAAATCAATTTCACAGAAATGGACATACCAATCATATAGTTTGCATAGTACCACAAACGACTCCACATACCCAGTTATCTTAAAAAGAATGAAGGTAGTGGTATCACAATATCTGGTTTCAAAATTTTTATTAATCAAAACATCATGATACTAGCATAAAAGAAGACATATATTCCAAATGAATAGAATAAAGACCCTAGGAATAAATCCACATATTCATGATCAATTGATTTTCAAAAGAGTTGCCAAAAACACACAACAGGAAAAAGACAATTTCTTCAATAAATGGTGATAGGAAAACTAAAAATCTACATGCAGAAGAATGAAATTAGACTCTCATCTTACAATGTATACAATAATAAACACAACAAGTTAAAAATTCAATGAAAGACCTAAAGTAGTAAGAGGAACAGAAGAAAACAGGGGGAAAGGTACAAAAGATTAGTTTGGACAGAAATTTCTTGGATATGTTCCAAAAATCATGGGCAACAAAAGCACAAATAGACAAGTGGAATTGCATCAAACTAAAAAGTTTCTGTACATTAAAGGAAAGAAGCAAAAGAGTGAAGAGTCAACCTACAGAATGAGAGAGAATATTTATAAACCATACATCTATTAAGGGGTGATTGTACAAAATATATAAGAAAATCAACTCAACAGTAAAACAAGAACAACCAAAACAACACTTAAAAATGGGCAAAGGACCTGAATTGATATTTTTCAAAAGAAGATACACAAATGCCAACAAGTATGTGAAAAACTCCTCAACATCACTAGCTCCTGGAGAATATAAATTAAGTGGAGAAAAGACCAAGAAATGGAGGGACAGAAGAGGGAATCAAGGGGAAGGGAGCATAAAAAAATTAAAATGTGTTATGTACATGCACCAACTCCCTACAGTGAATCATTATGCACTGCAAACATGTACTGAGAAAAATTTAAAAATTTAAAATATAGTAATGACACATTACCTCAAACTGTTAGGACAGCTATTATAAAACAGGTAAAAGGTAACAAATGTTGGTGAAGTCAGGGAGCAAAAGGAACCCTTCCTGATGTTGGTGTGACAATAAGTTAGTAAAGCCATTATGGTGTTTGTACTAATAGAGGTTCCCAAAAAATCAAAACTAGGACTATCATCTGGTCTAGTAATTCTAGTGGGTATGTATCCAATCAATATAAAATTAGTATGTCAAAGAGATATCTTCACACCCATGTTCAGATAGATAGATACATAGATAGATACATAGATAGATAGATAGATAGATAGATAGATAGATAGACAGATGATAGATTCCTCCATGTTCTCACAAATAAAAGGATTTCATTTTTTCCTATTTAGTCTTTTTAAAAATGAAATCCTATTATTTGTGACAACATAGATGAACCTGGAGGACATTATGTTAAATGAAATTTCTTCAGCACAGAAAGACAAATACTATAAGATCCCACTTATGTATAGAGTATTAAAAAAAGCCAAACCCATAGAAACGAAGAGTAAAATGTTGATTACCAGAAGCTGAGGGGTAGGAATGGGGAGGATTAGAGAAGACATTGGCCAAAGGACACAAAATTTCAAATAGGAGAAATAAATTCAAGAGATCTATTGTACACCAGGGTGACTACAGCTAGTAACAACATATTGTATACTTGAAAATTTCTAAAGGAAAGTAAATTTTATCAGCACAAAAATAGTAAAGTATGCGAAATAATGCATATGTTAAAGAGCTAAACTTAGCCATTTCACAATGTATGTACATATCTAAACATGTTGTACATTATAAATATACATAATTTTAACTTATTGTTTTAAAAAATTAAATTCTCCAGTTTTCCCCCATTTAACCACAAAAATTATTTTTAATACATACCAAGTATCAAGAACCCTTGCCTCTTGGCCCAGAGTATCAAGAAGCACTGAAACTGACCAAGATATTATTGGAGACAGTACCAAAAAATGATGCTAATTACACACGAATTAGGACATAGTTATACCATATCACCAAGAGCAATTCCAGACGAGAAAGAGTAAGGCACAAAGATAACAGCCTCACTGACTGCTGAAACTACATGATAAATACTGGTAAGTCCAAGAAGAAGGGCAAAAGACATAATAGCCTGCAAGGATGGGTAGTTGCTCTGAGAACCACTGGGGAAGAGACACTGGATTTAAGGATTGAGACAGAATAGTAATTGAAATTTTGAAGATCCTTTGACAATAGTAAAGCTGCTAAAGTCTGGATCACGTGAATGGTGTACTTGGGATATCAATGTGTCAAGAAGGTAATAAAACAAAAACCTTTCATGAGGCCTGATTTCAGCTAATAACTCTAACACACAGCCAAGACATATACTCCTGCTTTCCTTGTGAAATTCTAGAGTTCATAGTGAACTTTGCTCTAAAGCACATTCATATTTCTTAGGAAGTAGGTCCTACATGAATGACCTCCTGACAGGAACACAATCTAAGAGATTCGGTTACAGGTTCTTACTTTCCTTCTTCTTGGCACTGCAGCCTCAGGCAAGTGAGTCAGGATCCCTGCACTTCAGTTTATTCCTTACATTAAATATATAAATTAACTGGGTGAAAGTGAATAACTTCACAGTTCTAAATCACCTATTCACCTTAAATCCCTTACTAAAGTTTTTCATGTGTCATATCTCTTGGCAACTACATTCCTGGGTATTATATAACTGTGTTGCCATGCTAACAGAGATCTTTTTCCTAATTATAATTGCAAGGATACAAGAAAGCTCATATATATACATATATATATATATATAGAGAGAGAGAGAGAGAGAGAGAGAGTGTGTGTGTGTGTGTGTGTGTGTGTGTGTATATATATATATATATATATATATATATAGTATATATATAGTAACTAGGTATGGTAGGAAGCTTTTTTATTAGTCCTAATAGTATTGCAGTTGATTTTCTTTCATTTTCAGGAAACTAATATCACATAAATTTAATAATTATTTAATGAGTTAGAATGGCTCTATATTTTCAAAGTTCATTACCAGTCCTACGAAAATCAAATTTCTCAATTCTTAAAAACAGGTTTCCACTCACATTTCAGCTGTGTTATTAATCTCTTCAAGTAATTTTCCATAAGAATATATGAAGATTGTCACATCTTTAAAAATACAAATTCTCTTGTTTTTGTCTTAAAGTCCAATAAGTATTGGTGTATTGTCTTTTAGTGTCTAAAGTTTCCTAGGATGACTTACTACAATACAAATTCAGTGAAGGCAAGGATCCATGTTGGCTAAGTTTTGAGCGCCAAGTAGAGTAAGTGGGACCTCCTCAGCACTTTTATACATCAGACTTTGTTTGTCTATAGTGCTCTAATAAATCAATATTTCAGTTCGAATCAACAGGAGGTGACTTCTCAATCACATTATCTGTTGGCCACAGGTAGGCCAAGCTCCACTGTACAGTTGCAGCTCTTTTTCAATCTTTTTTATTCCAGAATCTTTGCTAATATAATAGAGAAGATCCTGCCTGGAACATCTTTTCTCCCAGAAGAAGGAAAAGACAAGAGCAGGACCACAAATAAAGCTCACTCATAAGTCTTCTGTTCAGATTTATCACAATGTTTCTGCTCATAATCCATCTGCCAATAGAAACCACGGGCCTCATTCTAATAACGACAGAGGGGTTTAGTCTTCCTACCGGAAGGCACTGCACATCACATGGCCACAAGCAGGGATCTATTAGTCCTCTCATAGGTGGGATAACAAACAGGGAACAATAACACAATCTATCACAGTGCTCAACCATACATGTTGAATAAATGCATGACTGCTTGCCTTTTTTCTACATAAACACTCATTGGATTTGTTTCTTTATTCCTGAAATTCTAAAACATCATTAGGCTATAGCTGAGAATAGATGACTATCCGTTTACCTTGTTTGCCCATTAGTACATCTATTCTTATCTTCAGATTTATGTTTTTAGTAGGAATTTGTTTTATTTTGAATGTTAGGGAAATGTTTATTTGTATTGTTTGTGAGATGAGGTCTCACTATGTTGCCCAGGCTGGCCTTGAACAGATCATCTTTCTGCCTCAGCCTCCTGAATAGCAGGGATTACAAGTGTGTACCATACCACTGAGGATAGCAAATATATTTTTAATATTTTTCCTCAATTTTGCTTTTACAGTCCTGTCTGTCTTATTATAGTTTTGCTACAAAGGCAATGGATATCCTGAATCTATTTTTCAAAAACATTTTCTTTTACAAAGTTTTAATATCTTCATTTTTCTCTGAGCTACAAAAAATTCTCCAGCAGCTACTAAATCTATTTTCTGTGAAAGGCATCATTGTTTATTGTTTTATATAACAATTTAAGTTCTATTTATGATTATCTTACCTTAGGAGGGTCAGGAAAAAAGAAAGCATGTGTCAAATGGCATAGGACATTTTTCAATAGATTACTGTATGCTTTTTCTCCTAAAGGAGAATTAAAATAAAAATTATATAACCATGTTTGTGTTAGATATTAAGTGTGTTTTAGTTTGAAATGTGCAATAAATCAGTGAAACCTGGCTAGGTATTTGTTTTTATTTTTATTATAAGTAGGGTCTCTGTAATCCCAGTTTGTCTTTGTCCTAGTACAATTATTAATAGCTCTTATTTTTCACTCTCAAAAAGGTCTTGGTTTGAAAAATAAATTACACAGACACCCTCATCAGTCAACTTTTGTCCCTTTTTAAAAACAAATAAGTTAAGCATAATTAGACCCCACCCTTCCAAATATTCTTAGGAGGATATGTCATTGGAAAACAATTTTGCTCTTCTGGCATTACATTCTCAAGGAAAACAAACTAATACAAATCTGGACCTGTTTTTGTTGAACATGACCAGGGGAAAAAAAATCTTATGAAAAGGTTGAGCTGTAGGCAAACAATGAGGTTGGTGCATTTGATTAATATAGCCACATTTCCCTGGTCTCTGCAAATGATTAAAAACAGTTCCTGTGCAATAGACCCATGGTCAGGCCTTTTCCATTACTAGAGAAAGTATTTGCCTTCCATGGTATTCACCCAGCCATGGGCCAGAGTATGTCTTCCTTCTGTGCTCACAACACCTAACAGTTGGGATTCCTTTTCTTTTGGTAACTTCATGTTTTATTTCAATTCTATCTAGATAAACTTTTAGAAGGTCTCATTCCAAATTGAATTCCCTCAGTAAGCTATCTGGGTTAGTCCAGAAGTCATATTTCAGCAGCCTTCTTTAAGGATATTTTATAAAAAATCTCCCACCACAATTTTTGTGTCTAAGAACTCATCCCTATTTCATGAAAGATAATTTTTCATGATTCTCGACTTTTGTTTATTAACTCAATATCCTCTGTGATCTCATTTAGTTTTTTATTTTTATTTATCCTATTAATGTCAATAAGTTTGTTTAAAATGGACTATTTGTCCAAAATGGAACTCTTAAATTTCATTATTGTTTTGATGCGAGGGGAAAACCCATCTGAACGTTTAAGTAAACACTCATTCCTTCTGGACTTCTGCTTGGTATCCTCAAGGTCAACAACAATTAAACTATTACAGGGTCATCTAAAAGTGATTGACATGTTTGAGTGTACTTCCCCAAAGTGACATTACTACGTATTCACTCTCCTCTCAGTCTTGTCCTGGCTTCTCTTTTACATCCTAGTTTATGTTCTAAGAAAGCTCATTGTGTTACAACCCCTTTTTCACCCTGTGATACAATACTGGAATCACTGATGATAGGATTATATAGATAAGTATTACAGGTATTTAGATAATTATTATATGTATGTAGATAATTATTATATTGTAGATAATCATTATATTGTTGCTGTGTGGTTTGGGGAAGTTGATACTGTATAAGGGTGAAAGATGAAGACAGTGTGATTATTAATGGCCATTACTTTTGTTTCTACTTCTGTTTAGGTACTAACCAAATTGTTGACAATTTGAGAGATTAACTGAAGAAAAATTTGCAAAGAAAAAAAGTGTAAGTTTACTGGAGTTATTTTTAACTTTGAGCTCCACTTCCACACACCTGCTAAAATTGTGGACAAGATGGGGGACATGTTGTGACAGTCTCTGGGCTAAAAGACCTCAAAGGAACTTAGGAGGAGCTTACGGGCTCTAGGATACTCTTAAGGAAAATGAAAAGTCTGTGAGAATGTTTCATCTAGGGGATCTTTCCTCTATTTTAGACAATCAGACAGTCAGAGGAAAAACAAATTTTGATTTAAATTTCCAGCAGGAAGCATAAATGTGTAGATCTTTAGATTAGACTGTCCCCACCTGAAAAGATTGGCAAGTCACCCATAAAATTGTGAAGATGTTAAAGCCTAAGGAGGTTAACTGCTTTACTCCCACTGACTGTTAGTCAGTTAGTGGAAGAATTAGAAGTAGCTCATGGTATTGTAATTCCTACCCTATATTCTCATTGCCACATATACTTTTCCACATTATTCTGTCATTAATGGTGTTTGTCCATGATTGTCTTGCTAAGCAAGTGAGACTCCACTCAATAAGAGTGATGCTTAACTTCCAGATTGCCTGAGCTACAAACCTGGAATCACCTCTGACCACTTAGGAGGGACTAGTCAAGCTTGTGTAATACCTGCCTTCCCATTTCCTACCCCCCATATGTTATTCTCCTTCAGGGCTCACATTTGGAGTTGATTCCTGTGATGGGATTTAATGGGTACCTTTTCTTTCAGTCTTTCACTTTTCCAATTCTATAAATAGGCCATAATTTGAGTTATAATTTTTTGACTTTACAATGGTGCAAAAATAATACACATTCAGTAGAAATTATATTTTGAATTTTGCACCTCGACCTTTTCCTGGAATAGTGATATTCAATGGGACACTTCTTGTGATTCAAGGCAGTGGCAGTGAGACACAGCTTCCAATTGACCACAATATCACAGCAAATAATTGATACTCTAATGTGCTGTGTTCTTAGCTGTGATGTTCAGTAGTTTGGATGTATTAAATGTAGTTTTCAATTTGCAATATTTTTAAACTTATATTGGGTTCATCAGGATATGGCCCCCATAAAAAATCAAGAAACATCTATACTACCAATAGCTTTATCTTCTTCTGGAGTGATTTAGATCACTGCCTTCCTGAACAAACTATTCTAGATTCCCATGAAAAACTTAGCACAGACTTCCAGGGTCAGAACCTCAGAGAATTATCATCTGTCACAATTTCTCTTTAGCATCTCTACACACTGGGCACTGGGGCCAATCAGTCTTTTCCAGGAAAAAAAAAGTCATGGACCCTTCCAATGCCCCAGATCTTGATACATATTATACCTTTATCTGGGTAAAATGCTCTTCCTTTTAAATTATGACTATTTGAAACAGTACATTTAATGTAATGTGGATGAAAAAAATTCAGTATTTCACTCCTCTCATTCCTCTAGATATTAGTGCCTTGAGAACATGCACCATGGAACTCCTCCCCTATGTCATCCATTTTCTTGGAGAAGAAGCTATAAGCTCCTATGATATCCGATAGCCAGCCTGTCAGTGAACCCTGGGTGACCCATATACCTTCCTTCCATGGTATACCCAGCCAGAGAAAAGTAATCAGGGTCACCATTACAATGAAGTGCCACCATGCATACCTGTCACCATCTATCCTTTCCCAAAAATCAGTTATGTGCTCAAATCAAAGAGAAGGCCTTTTGTCAACTGTGTACCACACCAAGAAAAGAAATGTCTGGCCAAAGAGACTGAAGCATAGTGACATGCCGGGAGGGTCTCAGGAAAAGAAATCATCCAAAAGTTAGGTGATTTTTCTCCCACAGAGTTTCCTGAGACCATTGGCAGGAATAAGAGTCTTTGAGAAACAAGAGTTGAGGTAGAGGAAGTCTCCTCAAGGAAAGGATCCTTCTGAGGAAGGGCCCTCTTGGAAATAAAAATCTAATGAAAGAAATGTCCTCCTGGGGGCAGCATTATCTGGGAGAGTTGTTCTCATGTGGGAAGAATCCTCATGGGAAAGTCCTTGTGGAAACAGCATCAGTAAAACCCTATTAGAGGGTTTCTCATGGATGAAGGATCCTGGTAAAGAAAAGGGGAAGGAGAGGACATAAAAGTAATTAAGTGTGTTATATACACATACCAGCTCCCCACGATGAACCTAATCATTATGTACTGTAAACATAAACTAATAAAAATAAAATTTTAAAAAAGAAAGGGTTCTTAAAAGGGAAAAGTCCTAGGGCCTGGGATTTAGCTCAGTGGCACCACACCTGCCTCAAAAGCACAAGGTCCTGAGTTCAATCCCTGGTACAGGGAAAAAAAGGGGGGGAAAGGTCCTTGGAGAAGTATTTTTAGAGGAAGGATTCATATAGAGAAGAGTTGTCCTGATTTTAAATTTTATATGAGAAGTATTCTTGTGGAGAATAAGCTCCTGTCTATGAATAGACCTTATAAAAACTATGTATTCCTTTACCAGGCCCTTTCTCCATGAGGACCTCTTCCATGAGGCCCTTTCCAAGTACAGTAGTAGGTATAAGGATGGAGCTACTGATTTCCATGCTTAAAAATTACGTCAGAGGGCTTAGTGACAGCAAATTCCCATTGAACATATACTATTCTCCAGGCACTGCCTGGCTGCTTTTACAGCAGTAGTTCATTTGATCCTTTTAAAATTCCCAGGAGCTAGGTACTATTATCATGTCCATTTAACAAAGAAAGATAAGGCTAAAGAACAAGAATAAATTACTTGCCTAAAATATGCACCTTGAAAAAACAGAGCCACATTTTGAACCTATACCCAAGTACCTGACTCACTACAGTATCCTATAAAAAGGCCAAAGGCATATCATTAACCTTCCTCAGAAAGAGTCAGAAGTTATAATCCTGGGGTCATGACCCCACTATTCATTGGACTTTATTACTCCTCCATTTTATTAATTCCAAAATAGCTCCTGCTCAGAGGGGTAAATAACAAAACTCTAAACATAAAAGTTTGGGCATTTGTTTCAAAGGCAGCTACAGAAATTGGGTTTCTCTCAGCCAAGCTTTGAAAAAGGAAAACTCAAAGTTGCAGTGGGAACTGGCTATTATGGAGAAGATATAGATATGTATAGATATAGATATAGATAGATATAGATATATAGATATAGATATATATGGCAGCAGGTCCTTGCCAGACTGGTACAAGGAAAAAGTCAGATCAAAGAGCTGGTTTAGGTCTGAATAGAAGGAGCTTCCAGAGGAACTCAGCAGCAGCTCCTCTCTCATGCAGAACCCCAGTATGAACCCAATCTGGAGACATTGGCTGAGGCTTCTCTGAGGAAACAAGGAAGTGCCCTAAGGGGGAAGGGCCCTCATGTAGAAGAGAGTCATCCTGATTTTAGAATCCCTGCAGCCAAACACCAGACCAGAAAACACATCTTTGTCTTTTCATTTAGACTGTGCTCCTGCTGAGGCCCTACCTAAAGTAGAATTCCAGATGTTGTAGGAATAGCCCACTGCTTGTTTTTTTCGTATCCAACCAGTGTGTTTCCTAAAACACTTAACCAACTGAGGCTTCAGAGGTAAAGCAAGGAGAGTACACGTGGGGAAAAACAACCACCAGGTGACAACCCAGAGAGTATTTCCTTTGGGCCATACTGATCATGGACCATCAATAACTAAGGGAAGAATTAATCCCAAGGTAAGGCAGATTACAGATTAAATGACAAAGTGTTTAAGGCTACAGTCTTAAATCTAAGTGGTGGATATCTTTGGTTCAGCCCTCACCCCAAGTTCTTCCTTTCATAATAGATAGTTAAAGCTATGTAAAGATAAACAATAAAATAAAAGAGAATTGTCCTGAATTACCTAGCCTGCTATTATCAGAAGTGGGAGGCCGAGTCTCTAATTTATTTCATTTTTATCCTTGATGTTCATAACTTCACGAGGATAGAATTTGGTAATAAACATCCTGCTGCCAATTCTTCCCACCACTAGAGGATGTACTCTTTCTTATTTTCAGGACAATTTTCCCACTAGACACTCAAGAATTAAATGAGAGAATAAGAAAACTCAAACAAAAACCAAGAGAAACAAGAAGAAATAGAAATGGCCTTTAGGGGGTTAAAATAATGGAGTTCATCAGCATAAACTTAAAAATAGTCATGTTCAATGTATCCTTAATATATCAAGGGATATAAAACATGCAATTGAGGGGAATTATAAAACAGAACTAAATCAACATTCTTGAACTGAGCATCCAATTGGCTAAAATAAGTACATTATGTACAGATTTAGCAACTAGTGAAAGAAGAATTAGTGAACTGGAAGCAAGTCTAAAAGAAAATATCAAAAAATGAAAAGGAAGAGATTAAAAATTCAGAACATAGATTACAAAAAATATGTGAGAAAGATTGACATAATGAGATTTGAGACAGGTTGCAGAAAATTGTATGAAGCAAAACTTAAAGAGACTATAACTGAAAATTTTTCCAAATTGATAGAAAACCTCAAAGTACAAGAAAGCCTAATCAGAGTGATTTTTAAAACCTGAACAGTTAAGGACCTCCTGATAAAATCAATAAAAGGTAAATAAAAGAGATAAAAGTAAATTAAAAAGATAGTCTTTAAAAGAGGGTTGTGGTCTTATGTGGAGTCAGATGGATCTCTACCCAGTTTGTTTCAGATGCCAAGACTGAAGGTGCCATATACATCAAGAGAGTACAAAAGCCTTCTTACTTCAGTATTCAACAAAAATATACTTTAAAAATGGAGGTGAAGTAGAAAAAGAAAAACTGAAGAAATCACTCAGTAATAGATCCATACCACACTTAGGGAAATAACAAAGGATGTTCCTTGGGTAGAAAGAAGATAATCTCATGTGGAAGTTTGAAGATGAAGGAAGTAATGAAGAACAAGAAAAATCTAAATGTGTGTGTCAAATGCATATCTTTGGCACAAAATAATTATAGGAATAATTGTTTTTATGTGGTTTAAATTATACAGGGGATTAACAACAACAATTTAGTTAAATTGATAGGACATTAAATGGAGTTAAACATTTTAACATTGTCCAGGAAGAGATTAAAAGTTCTTACTAAGCTGCACAGTGGCACACATCCATAATTCCAGCACATAGGAGGCTGGGGTAAGGGGACTGAGAGTTGAAGATCATCCTGGACTACACAGTGAGATCCTGTCTCAAAAAACTAAAAGAGAAATTGTTCCTAGTAATATTAAGCTTTCATAAGTAAGCTATATATGTTGTGATCTAGAGGAACCACTACAACACATACAAAAATAAATGAAAAAAATCAAATGGATATGGAAACAAGAAAAGAAAGTCATCTATAGACGTGTGTGTATGTGTGTGCATGTGTGTGAGTGTGTCTGTGTTAAGAGGGTTTTAGTGAGGTTTTTACTGATCTCAGTTTTATCCCAAGTAATAGTCAATACCAGCAGGCAATGGTGTGATATACATAAAGTTCTGAGTAAAACATACGATGCAGTAGTCATTTTTCAAAGCCAAATGAAACTGAGAAATATTCTGAAATATTCAAGAACTCAGGAAATCCCAATCCTATGAGCACTTCATAAAATATGTTATTAGAATAATAAAATATACATTAAAAAGTAATAAATCAAAATAAAGAAATGAAATGGAAATGCCAAGGTTAAAGAAATGTTGATGATCTGTTTAAAAATAGAAGAAAAATAGACAACTGTAAGGATTACAGTTAAGGAAAGTCTCCAAAAATTATAAAACAACATTAAAATTTTGAGATAATAAAATTAGAAATATTGAAGAGGGATAAAAAAAGTATGTTTGATAACTTTTCACCTTTTATAGCAAAGATTTTCATATATACAGTCTGAAGTCAAAGTATGGTCCAAATACTATTTCAAAATTTTTCATAATAAAGAATCTTTTAAGAATAAAAGTTTTATAATAAGTGAATGCATACCTTAGACATAGCCAGTTTAAATACAATTTATGTTGTGTTTTTTTAAAAATGTATTCTAAACCTCTACCTAGATGCATAGTTTTCTGTGTATATGCAAGGAGAGATGTTTGAAGTTAGTTTAGTCAGAATTTTATTATTTCTGGATTTTTTAATCTCTAAGAAGTGGAATCTGGAAGAGCTTTATCTTTTGTAATCTTTTCTCTGATCCCTAAATGTTTTATGATAAGCAAGTAGTATTTTTTTAAACAGTAAGTCTTTTTATAAAAAAAAGATAAACAACAAATGAGAATAACATTTGCAACATACAACAAGCAAAGTTAATACAAACCCATCTAAGTATCAACAGGAAAAAAGCAAACCACCCAAGAATATGGGCAAAACACATGAAAATGTAATTCACTAAGAAAATAATGTGGAAAACTAAATGACTACAACATTCTACTCTGTTCATTATCGAAGCATAAAAATTAAAAACATAAATAATTTACAAATACTTAATCAGTTTGGTGAAAAATGGAAACAATCAATCTACTTTTGGGGAAAGTGTACAAATACCTGACTTGTGCTTGAGGAGGCTATGATTCCTAGTGTACTACTTTTACATTTTATAGACATATTTTGGAAGAGACAAACTGTACTGTACACTTTGAAATACAATGAGTTTTAGGCAACATCAGAACTTTCATGAGATATCATGTAGGGTAATAAAGATCCATGTATAGGAACTCTTTTGAGATTCTAGTTTTCTTCCATCCTTGAAGGAGTTTGTGCTATTTCACAGTGGTTTTCAAAGTAATTTTATTACCTTAAATCAACAAAAGCAAGCAGCATGTTCATATACTACTAGTGGAAGCACAAAGGGTATAATCACTTTGGAGAACTGTTTGTCAGTTTCTAATAAAAATACATCCACCCTACAATCCAGAAATTCTACTCTTAACTGTGTACTAAAGACAAATGATTATATAAGTTTATAAACCCTTAAACAAGATTATAATAGTTTTATTTTTAATAGTCCCCAAATAGAAGAAACCCAAATATCCATCAATAGGAGAATAACTAACTGTGATTTATCTACACAGTGGAATAGTATGCAGCAATTCAATGGAATGAGCTACTGATATATGTGACAGCATGCATGAATGTGACAGACATTATTTTTTTTGGGGGGGGGGATGCCCAAAGAAATGAAAGAGCACATGCTATTTGCTTCCTTATATATGAAGTTTTAAAGTAAGCACAATCTATCTATAGTGATAAGTGTGAAAATAGGGGTTGTCTTTGGGGGAGGGGCCCATTGACTAGAAAGGGGCACGAGAGAATTTTCAGTGGTAAGAGAAATGTTCCATACCATGATGTGGGTGTTGGTTACAGAGGTATATGCAAAAGTTAAAATTCTTCTAGTTATAGATTTAGGATTTCTTCATTTTATTTATGTAAATTATACCTCAGAAAAGCACTGTTGGCTTGGAAGAAAGGCCATTTCTTCACATAAAAGGAACTGAATACCAGCTGCTCCCTATCCCTATCCCTATCCTCCAGCCCTCACACCTGCTCACCCCACACTTAGTAGACTTCTGGTGGCCTGGGAGCCACCCCAGCCCAAGGAAGAACTGAAGAGCTGCGTGGATTCAATCCAGAGAGAGAAAGAGGTGACTGACCTCATTTCATTACTTGGGATGGAGCTGTATCTATGCTGTTCGGGAAAACAGCACAAATGTAAACGAGGTGTAAACTGCTTTCACATCTCATTTAGGGAACAGATGAGGCGTGAAATGCATTTCACAGGCACAAGTACTAGAAGGGTCTGCTTAGCACAGTGCAATGTTGAACATTTGTTCCTCTTCCCTCAGGGATGCGGGATTATTTCTGAACATGGCTACTGTAGGGTAGGAGGAGAAGGGGGCGGGCTGTGAGGATAGAATGAAGTCCTCTGGTTATCTCATGTCCTTATGAAGCCCTCCTTCTTTTCTCTGCCTGCCCAGCTCCTACATAGCTGTTAAGTCCAGTTCAACTGCCATATCCCCCCCTACTCACCACTCACTCTCCAGTGGCTCTCTCCCCTGGACATTCACAGCACTTAGCTCAGCACTCAAATTTGTTACTTACTGCCATCTGTCTTATACCATAATGTTAGGGAATGTGTATCGTTCCTGCAATCCAGGGCTTGGAGTCAGTAGTTGCACAATTAACCTTTAAGGAGTTAATGTTAACTGAGACAGAATAGATAGAGGGAAAATAACATATCCAGGGATGGCACTGTAGCAGTCAAACCTTCTCCAAGCACCCAAAGGAAATATCAAGTTCCAAAGACTACTTAAAAGCTTAGAAGATTTATATCATTGTATGTCTCTCAAAGACACATATGCATACCCTGTAGGGCAAGCTTACTTAAAAAGGTAAATGAGGGAGTTGTGTTTTTGATCACTGAAGCAGTATTTTGCTCCCTTCTATGAGAAAATCTTTGATATTCCATGTTGATGATTGTTGTCTCTATCACCTATTTCAAAGTATTTGTCTGGTTTCATAGGACTTTGCCCAATACCAAAGGCAGATGCTTTGAAAAACAACAATTTGGGCTTATATTCCCATTGCCCATGCCTGATAATAGTTCAATATGTCTCTCTGTGACAGTGGCAGCTTATATACTGAATGTTCACTCTTTCCTGAAAGTAATTAAAATGTGGATGAGTCCAAGCTAGAACACATTGAAACTATCATCTTAGAGCTATTTCACTTAGAAAATTCCAGTGAACTCAGGGAAATTGAGGTGGTAACAAACTGAGAAATAAATACCTCAGTAAAATTCAAAAGACCTAAAGATCAAACCTAGCCACAAACTTGACCTTGAAAAATTGATTAACACCTCCAGACTTTTATTTTCTCCCATGTAAAGTATGATGAATTCTGGAATGAAGTTGTACTTGTCCTATGATTCAGTGGTTACTTTCCTGGTAATATATTTCATCTAGCTACCCTGATTCAGATGCACACACCAAAAAAATATTCATTTCCACATCGCTTGTAAAAGTAAAAAGTTGGGAACAATCTGGATGTTCATCATTGTGGGCCTGGATAAATAACATTTGCATATGAAATGGGCTCACATATCCTAATTAGCTGGATCTCAAAAACAAAAGATTGAGTGAAAAATAAGAGATGCAGATTGGAATTTATAGTATAATAACACTTAGGTAAAGAAACGCTCAAAATTGAGGAGAATGCAAATGAGTATCTGGGATGAGGAGACAAAGATAACATGAAATATTGACTAAAATAAAGAGGGACTATATACAAGTACAAAGTAATGATAGAGCATTAAATTGGGGTTCAGCAAAATAGATAGAAAAAGATAGGCAACAATTTCCAGGTGGATAAGGTTGTACTTTCTGTGTTTTTCTCAAGTTAGGACCAAAAATCTCAAGAATTTTCAGGAGCTTTAAATATGGTTTTTTATTTTGGTGGGATCATCACTATTTTTGTAAAGAGGCTAGGCCCCCTTGTGTTTAAACAATATATGTTATACATTGTTAGTGATAGATTGTCACAGATTTTGCTCAGCATTGACAATGAAAGTATCTTTTATTGCTAATGCAATGTTAATTGAGATCATGCTAACATTTAATTAATTTTAAGTACAATAGATCATTTGTCAACAAAGGGGGGTAAAATATTAATTGAAACATATGTGAATGGTTATTTTCTGGGTGTAGGAAGCATCCCACAATTAAAGTTAATCACAGTGTAATTAATTGATTTTAATTGATTCGAGATGGGTTCCTATGGCAAAACATAAGTCTGTCAATAAAACTTATAATTAAGCCTCATTATGAAAAGCAAATTTATTAAGGCAAGCAGCAATGGGGTGGAGCAATAGCAAGTTGCTTTCCTCATAATGCAAAGGAAACAAAACCAGCAACCCTGAAAGGATAACCATGGCACAGAGATTGGGTATTCTAGGAAGGTAGAAGAGAACCCCAAGAAAGTCTTTAGGCTAATGTGGAAGATATACTTGGGTCCAGAAAATGGAAATTGGTTTTTCAAAGCTCTAAAGAGGAAAGGGTTGAGTAGGAAGCTGAGTCCAGAGGTGAATGGGGAAGGAGATGAGACCAGCATCTCCATGTACCAAGTATAGAGACAAGTAAGTCCAAAGATATACCTTGACATCTCCAGGTGCATACATACGGGGTATTTTCAAAGGCTACAAAATGCACTGGAATGGTCAGGACCTGTAAGTCCTATGAGAAAGGAATAGAATGTCCGTACAAATGAAGATTAGGTTGGATCCCTTGCTAGTTCACATCATCACAGCTCTTAAAGCCTCATGGGCTCTGGACCTCAGTCCTGATTGTTGTCCATAAATACAGATGCCCACATTGCACTCTTGGAAGTCTTACTCAGCATTCCCAGTTCTGCATGTGATTCTAATAAGCTCAAAGCCAATGCATTCATAGAGAGCATCTAAAGCCTTCCCTGATGTGTTCCCCTCAAGTTCTATAACTGCTTCTCCTCCACTCCCTGGGGGAAGCCTGGAACCTGTTAACAAAGTGCTTTTTAGTAGGTGTTGCATGTGTGTATAAAAGGTTTTTTGCATTTTCTCCAAAGTAAAACCATGGTACAGTTAATATATCTGATTTTTGTCCTCAATTCTTGGAAAAGGACTTCAAAATTCCCTGGAACTTCCTTAGTGGTAGAAGTGACTTGGTTGTGCCAGTGAGGTACCCATATGGCAGGAGAACCTCTACAGAGCTTTAGGATGAGGACTAGTGACCAGAAAAGCTAGCTACCTGCTTAGCCATTTTGGAACTTTAAATGATCCTAATCTCCAGTTCAATCATGTAACCAGTAGCTTAATCTACCCTGCCTATGAAATGAAAGCCAACAATAGCTCTGGATATTGAGGCCCAGCAGAGATTCCTGGCTGGTGAGTGCACTGATGTGAAAGAAGAGTGAGGCACCTAGAACTGGCAAGAAGAGGGCATGGAAGTCCCATGTGCTCCTCCCTGACCCTGACCTTGCCCTATGCATCTTTCCATTTGACTGCTCCTGGGTAATACATTGTATAATAAAACTGTAATCATATGTTAGCTTCAGTGAATTCCATGAGTTGTAGCAAGTTATACAACATAAAGTAGTTGAGGAACCCTCCAAATTTATAGACAGTATATCAGTAGTGCTGATGGTTCCTGAGACTTGCAGCTGACATCTAGAGTAGAGACAGTCTCATAAAGGAATTTGACCTTAACTTCTGGGATCTGTACTAACATCAAGTAATCAGTGTCAGAATTGCATTGACTTGTAGGACCCTCTGGTGGCGTCAGAGAATTGGTGTTAGAACACAAAAGCTTGAGTCAAGAGTTTGGATCCCGTTCTTAAAAGACTTTCCTAAAAAGCAAAAGTAAAGGAATAGGAAGTGAGACAAAGAAGTGAGAAAGACTAATACATTAATCACTGGTTTACCTCTGTGGAAAACTAGGGTCCAGTGCTTTTGGAGATGCTTTAAGGAAACATGAAGGATGCATCTACAAAGACAGAGATCTCAAGGACGTCTACCACTGATTCTTTTCTCAATTTTTTAGGGGTTGCTCCAGGGGAGATGAGTTGTTACTCCTTCTACCACTCTGGCTGTACTTGAGAAAAGCTAAATTCCTTTGTTGGCTTCAGAGAAATTCCTGCCGCAACAAAGCAGAGAGTCATGGACTTACAGTCTTAGTGTGAGATGCCAGAAACATATAAGAATCAGAGGTTAGAAGAAAGTGATTTGGTTCATGACAAATATTAGCTGCACTCATGAATTTCAATGCAGCTTTTTTGGACTAGAGTCATAAACAAATCATTTGTTAGGCACCACTGGAGCTTTAGAATGTCTTTTTCATCCTCTCAGTCCTATGCATGACCCCAACAGAGGAAATAACCCAAAGAAATACTTGAAAATAAATCACCATGATTTTCATTGCATGTAACACTGGTCCTCTTGTAAGAACTGATCGAATTAGGAATGATATCAGTGCAAAAGAAGCTAATCATTGAACCAGCCAGTGGCCCTTGGCTATAATAAGGAAGAGGGTCAGGCTTTCAGTGTTAGAGCTGGAGTAGAAACATAGTAGAGATAGCTGAGTCTTCATGATAAAGATTCCCTGTTACTACAAGATTGTGCCAAGGTGGCCTAAAGAAGAGCTATCTTGGAAAAAGCAAATATCTAGTTCCCAAACTACATCCCAACATTCACAGAGCTCTGAGTTATGGCTTTGCTCGTGCAAAGGATTGAGTTTTTTCCTGACAACTATGCAATAGTACTACATAGAAGCCAGCCTGACCAAGTGCTTTATTCCTGGTCAGCACAAGAGCCCAACACAACAGGCTGCTTGCAGTGGAAGTAATCCCTAGATACCCAGGCTAAACCCCATGAGAATCTGCATTGTATACCTTAAAAGGTATTCTTCTCCATCCATACCAATTTGAGGCAGCGATTTCCAACAAACAGTATCCCAGAAATGCTTATTAAGCCATGCTTTGGATGGAGAAAGCATAGCTAAAAAAACACTACTCTCAAATATGGGTAAGGTGAGTTGCATGGGTGCTTGTCAAGAGCAAAATAAGAAGGATAAAGTAGACATAAACTTTGATCAGTTCTGGAATATTTTTAAAGTATATATATATCTCATGCATTAGAAACGACATCAAAAATAAAATTCCCTTCCTAAGACAAGTCACAACTTTCATTCTGCCTTTCATAGCTAAAGCAATTACACTTCCTTATAGAAGGATCAACTTTAATAACATGTGGGAAATTGACATAAATCCTAACTGTGTTTTTCTCTGCATGATAACTTTGCTCTTTTATATTGCAGCCAGATTTTCACTATACAGTGGACAACTTGCCAAGCCAACATTCTTCCAACTTTGGGATGATCACTATAGACAGAAGATATGCTATTACGGCACCCTCAGCTTGAGTCGTTTGCCCAACCCTTTGGCTAGAGGTACATGATATGATACCAAAGGAAGGTGTGCAAAGAGTAGGGAAGTAGTGTTCAAGTTCAACAAGCATAATAACCTCTGAATATGTGTACCATTTTCTCCATTTATTCATTCCATAAATATATTTAACACCTAATACAGACCAGACACTATACTAGGTACAGAGATGGATGAACAAAACCAATAGAGTTCACAGCCTCACAGAATTTACAGTGTAGTGTTTCTAGTTAACTTTTGGGACAAACTACCTAATCCTTCAACTTCAGTTACCACATCTGTAAAAAGATAATAATATTTACCTTGCATTGTTATTGCAGGGAAAATTAATGTGGTATTCAGGGCTCAGCACTGGCAGTTCAATCTGTAGTAATGTGCCCAGGGGTGGCAACTGTGGTGATCCTATTACCTCCAATTCTGCAGTGAGATTTTAGAACTTTTTCTGGCTGCACAGCTTCCAAACACTATTCTTTAGCTTTGCTTGAGATTTCGTGCAGTCTAATATCCCTTAATAAACTGCCCTTCTGTTCTAACCAGTTTTTATTGTGTGCTACTAAAAACCTTAACTGATAAAGAAACTCCTTAATAAATGGTAACTATAGTTACTAATCCCTCAGCTTTTTGTCCCTTTATTAAGAAAAGCACATCTGAGAGCCATGTAAAGAAGGCGCCTAAAGAAGCAGTCCTACAAATTAAATATGTCCCAGCCCTGACTGTGACAAAGCTGAAGACAGCTCCCAAGTCTGATGGACAGGCAGGATGAAGAGTCCTTTGTCATTTTCCAGAGACCAGAGGAAATGAGGCACTTCTGCCTTCCATATATAGAGGTGAAATAATGACTTCTCCAAAGGGGCTTTCATGCACTGCACTGATTAAAAGTAATAAGATGCTGCTGCTTCAACTCCAGATTTAATTTCAAACACTTAAATGTGTTATGGCCTTTCAATTGAGTTCTGTGTGTTCAGTGGAATGGGAAGATAGGAAGCTTAGACATTTCTTGTCATCTGGGAGGCATTAAGGGGGCCATGTAATCCACATTCCTGACCTTTAGAGGATAAATGCAAGATGTGATTGTCCTTTTGGCCCGTAACCTTGACCTTGGAGGGCATAAGAAGTTTCCATGACCTTGGTGGGTTGCAAGTGGTGTCCACGTGAGGAAAAGCCTCTATAAACTATTAAACAGAGCATGGCATGAGGAATCTATCAGATAGCCCTTGAAGGATAGCTGGGCTGCTTCTTTGAAGTCTACATGGGTCATACTTTGAGCACCTACCTGAGAAGAAATGCCTGTTTTCCCAGAATATCTGTTTGGCAGTCTATTAACTTGGAAATTTACTTGGTTTCATTTCTTCAGCCAGCCCCATCCTCATCCAGGCTATGATTCTATATTATCCCAGGGTCTCCCACTTGTATCCTGTGATATTTTAGTTTCAGTTTCTTCATCTGTAAAATGGAAATGGCTTTATCTAACACATTGTACTTAAGATACTAAGTGTATTAAGTGTAAGTATTAAAATGCTTACATAATGCAAAACCAATTAGCCATAATCTCAAATTTAAAACCAATAATTGCAACTAGTTGTATTATCACTCTTACCCTTACCTAACTAGGAAGCAGGGCAGAGTTAGGTTTCATGTATGTATCACTTTTTGACTTGGCCTTCATGGCTCTGCCTCACCTCTTGGCTTCCATCTCTAAAAAAAGAGAAATGAGAGAAGACCAGAAACAATGGCTGTGTTATCACAGGTCTAAACTCAGGCAGAGTTTGCTGAGAAATGGGGAGATGCCTGACCCTGGTCCCGGTCCCAGAGAAGACAGTCCATTTATAACTTCCTCTAGGTTCTTAGTTGCTGGTCCAGTCACATAAAGACACCTCCTCAGCACACTGAGCTGAAACCATTCTCAGAGTCTTCACAGGGACCCAGCCCTCGAATGACAGGAAACAGACTGGGGAGTCTAGGATAGAGTGTGAACACTCTTCAAAACATTCCTGACTTTAGAGTTTATTTGGTGGTTAGTATGAAGCCATCCCTTTGAAATGTAATCTCCAGCAAAGTTAAGGTCCTTATCCCCCCCACCCCTGCTCTGGGGGAAAGTGGAATCACAGCTTCCACAAGTATAAATAAGCAAGCATAGATGGCCTAATCACATCAACCACCTTCCCCCATAATGTCCTCCAATTATTTTTCATTAACTCAACCTAGTGCTTAAAATCCTTCCTGCCTTTTTCTTCTGGTGGAGTTGAGCTCAATCCTTCTCCTCTAATGCTATGCTCTTGAATAAGGCCTTTCTTTCCTGTTTAACTTCATGGTGTTTCATTTTTCTTTGGTAAGAGTGGTTAATGGAACCAATTAGAAGCTATTATAACTTTCCAAGAGAACAAAGACATTAGAGCTAGAAAATGTGATTTCAATGAGGGAGAAAGGAGATGTGTTAGCTTTCTATTATTGTGAAAAAAATACCTGAGATAATCAACTCAAAGGAAGGAAGGTTTATTTTGGCTCATGGTTTCATAGATTTCAGCCCAAGGTCTATTGGCTCCATTGCTTTTGCTTGTGGTGAGACAGAACATCACGGTGAAAAATACTTGGTAGAGCAAAGCTGCTTCCCTATGGAGGTCAAGAAACAAAAAAGAGAAAGAGAAGAGGTCACCTGGCTCCGATATTCTCTTCAAGTACACACCCCCAATGACCTAACTTCCTTCCAGTAGGCCCCACATCTTAGATGTCCCACCATCTCCCAATAGCACCCCAGACTGGTGACCAAGCCTTTAATACATGAACCACTGAGGAACTATAACAGGAATAAAAGAAAATTTAGAAGTTAGAGTAGCTTTTTGCTATGCTTAACATCAGGGTGGTAGCACTGCTACTCTCTACCTGTCATGGATGTTAGGAAGGAAACTGGGCTGGCTGGAATGCAAAAGTAAAGTGAGAAGTTTATCTTTAACATGTTGAGTTGAAAATTCCTCTAGAAAAGATAGGTGTTCAGTACCCAGAGTTATATATGAGGCAGTGACCAGGGTATAATATTAAATACATATTTTCATGGTGAATACATTTATTTATCTTCATCATTTCAAAAGTGCTGCATACACATAGTAGAAAGTTGGAACACTGATAACTGCAATGTAAAAAACAAACACACAATCCAATCGCCACAAAAATGGAAGACACCATTTCCATTTAGAAATCATCTGTGCCTAAGGTATTTGTGTGCTGGGAAGGAAGAGGTAATAAGAGGAGTCATTATAAATAAGGCAATAATGGGTATGTACAACTGTTAAGCAGAAGCTGTGAGGATACGGAGGGAGGTGGCAATAACTCTAGGAGGAAAGCAATTGGGAAAAGGTTAACCAAATAAGCGTTATTTAAGCTGGAGTACAAAGTTTGATAACCATAGAGTGAAGAGTGATAAAGATAATGGAAAGACAAGTCATGGCCTGGAAATAGAGGTTTTCCCTAGATCATCCATTAAAAAAACTCATATCCATAGTTTTAATGACCTTCTGCAAGACAATAAAAAAGGGGCCATAACATGATCTTAAAAAAAAATAACCATCACGTCACCACAAGTGTATTCATAAGACCTGTAAACATACTGAAAAGATATTCAACTTTGTTGACTACTGAAGACATGCAAATTAAATCCACAATCCTCTATCAAAACATGCCCACCAGAATTACTAAAATTAAAATACCAAGTGTGTGTGGGTAGGTTGTAGAGCAACTACAACTCTTGAACTTATTGCATGGGGATATAAATTGGTAAAGCAATTTTAGAAAGAGTTCAGTAGTATCTACTAAATTTAACTATATACCAACCTATGAAATAGCAATTCTGCTTTCAAATATAAACAATGAGTTTACCAAAATATACATACCAGAATGTTTAGCACAAATTTTATATCACAGCAAAATTCATGATAACCTCAAATGCAAATGTCCAATAGTGGTATATTCATGGGAGATAAAAGAGTACCTCGTTTACTTTCCTTGCTGTTGAGACACAACACCTGACACCTGCAATTTAAAGGAGGAGAGGTTTATTTTGGCTCACAGTTTGTAGAGATTTCAGGGCACAGTTGCCTGGCTCCGGGTAATACGAGGGCCTAGGCCAAGGGAAGCTACTCACTCCACAGTGGCAGGAAGCAGAGAGGTTCAAGGGAGATCAAGTAGGGGAAATGACACCCTTCCAGGTCACACCCACAGTGACCCACCTCTTCCAACCAGACACTACCTTTTAACAGCAAATCAGTTTGAGACCCGCCATAATCACCTCATCAGAGCCTCACCTGAGATCACATGAGACTTTGTGCAGACATCTAAATCTAAAGAATGAGAGAGAAAAAGAGAGGGCCATGAAAATGATAACATGAACAAATATCACAAATACAATATTGAGAAAAAATTAGCCAGATATAAAATAGTGTATGTTGAGCTTTTTCACTTGTGCAAAGTTTTTTTTAAGCAGTTAAAATTAATCTGATTTTAGAAATCAGGATAGTACTAACACCTGATGGCAAAGAAATACCGTAAGGGGTACTAAGAGATTTAGGGGAGCTGGTCATGTTCTTTATCTCAATCTGGATGCTAGTCACTCCATTTGTTCACTCACAGAGTTTCACTCTGAAAACTCCTCAAACTGAAAGTATATGATTTCTGCACACTTCCCATGCATATTACATTTCTGTGACACAACATTACAGCAAAATAAAAGTGAAAATGGACTTATTTTTTCTGAGATGCAAATTGCCTGTGAGATGAGCAACTCAGAAACTAAAATTTGTGTTTCATGACTGTCTGTAAACTCTAGTCTTAGAAGCCAAGGACTAGAAAGAAAAGTGTATGGAGGAGCACAATTCCTCAAAAGAGCAAAGAACAGGGGTCCAATAAGAAAGGATGAAAGAAAAAAAAATCAAACCATTTAAAACAGGGACAACACATGTTTACAAATTCTGCAGACTAGAAACTGACAGAGAGAAACAGAATAATTATTTTAAAAATTTAATATTTGTATTTTCCTAACTTTTATATAAAATATAATACAAGTGAAAACACTTAGAACACATAACCTTCCAAGGAGCTCACTTCTCACCACTTGTATTAAGATGGGGTTTGGACTGCATTCTGAGGCCCGTGGAGTTGCCCATGAGATATCTGTGTCCCAGCAGAAAAGAGCTCCAATAAAGGCCCAGAATTCTTAGACACACACACAAAAAAAGCCTTCCATCATCCTCCACTATTCCCTCCTCTCCCATTTATCCCCTGGCCCTCATCTATGCCTCTCTCTGATAGATACTGAAGTTGGCACACCCACCTTGATGCCTCCATCCCTCCACCTCCCTGCCTTGCTGTCAGCTTTTAAATGCCTCTTTTTAGTGCAGATGCCTTGACAAGGAGGTCCAGAGGCCCTTGGGTTCAATGACCAAGGCCTCCACCCTGCAGGCTTTGATAGAATTTGAGTGGAATCCTGCATCATCCATCACTGTCAGGTCTGGATGGCACTGAGTTATCACTGCACTAAGTACAAACCCAGCTGCTCGGATGTCAGAAAGGTCTTTGCAGATTTGCCTTTCTATTTCAGATTCCCAGAAAAGTGACAGTTCTTCTCTCAAGTTAAAAAAAAATTTGAGGTCAGAGGGTAGGATATGGAAGGAATGCCTGTGCCTTTCCAGAGGTACATGGCTTTGGAGCAGCTGAAACCAGATCCTGAGGTCTTGATGAGAAACGAGCCTTATTTTCAGCCAAAGTATGGAGCCAGAGAGCAGAGGCCCCTTTAAAGAAATAAGCTTCCTCTTAGAATGTAGATATTTTCTGTCCCTACTTGAGCCCATGGGTGCATAAAGGCCATCTTTGTCTTACAACAGTCCAGCTCCTGTGTCAAGAGAACTCTAGTCCATTGGGTCTCAAAATAAGTAAGTCTCCTTATTACCAGCATTACGGGGAACTCAGTAGAAATTCATATTCCCGGGCCTCATCAGGAATTTGGTTGAGGGGTCCAGCAGTCTGTTTTAACAAGCTCCAGGTGATTCTGATGCAAGTTCAAGTTCAAGAACCACTCATCTGAGTCTATGAAAATACACCATTTACTTGCCTTCACTTCTAATTTAGCCAGGTGTTCTGAGAAATGGAGTATTTATGCTTTAACCGCCTAATGACTGAGGAATGGAACTAGATTAGATCTCATGTGAAAGCTCCTTTCTCCTTCAATATCTCTGATTATATGGCTTCAAAGTATCCTAATGCTTTTCATAGGGTAGAGCTAACAGAAGGTACTTTGTTGTTCAGTCCAGGTGCTGATTACACAGCCCAAGGAATCTGAGCCAATCCCAGAGCAATAGCAGTGAGCAAGCAGGAGTAACAGAAATCCTAGGGCATCATGGTGTCCAACACTGATGGATGAGTCCTCACAGCCTCCTCACATGACCCCAGTGTTTCTGAACTTGACACATCATACAACATTATAATGCCACAAGACAAGGATGGAAGAGATCCTCCCAATTCCGTAGATAGGAAGCCATAAAAATGAGGTATTCAGGATCCTCTACCTCCGTTGTTCCAATCGCCTTTTACCTGCCTATCTTCTAGACCTGTGGCATTAAAACCAGCCTATTTAAAATGAATCTGCCACCACCTGCTCCAAAGAGATTTATTCTCCTGAATTTGTCCCAGACTGAATGCTTGCATCTGTCCAAGGTTTAAGAGCTTATGTTAGGAGAAATTGAACATTATCTCAGGATAATGTTTTCTTACTATACTTAAATTTCCAGAGGCATTTACAAAAATTAAACATCAGTAGGAAGCCAAGTCCTTTACTTATGAAGCCAGCAATAGACATTGATCTCGTGATAATGGTATTATTTTTCTTATTGCTCTTGTCAGTGTGCATTTCATCATCATTGGCTTAGATGAGTACAGGATGGCACAGGAATAGAATGTTTATTGACTTGCAGTTGCTCAGTACAGTGTTTTTTTAAAAAATTGTATGTATGTAATTTTACATCCTCTAGAAAGCTAGTTGTGTGCATTAGAGTGTATTAAACTCTTAATTAATTGGATTTTTGTCTTAAATTCTTTTATTGGTACATTTTAGGTATACAATACATTTACATTTATCTTTGGGTGCTTGTACCTGTACATGATATATCTTGGTTCTTATTTTTTCTCCATTACCTGTGGGCCTTTCACCCCCTAAACCCTTCCCTATTTACATACT
>NW_004624788.1:12335461-12364213 GCF_000247695.1 Heterocephalus glaber | reverse complement strand
CACCTCATTTCCCCCAGAAATTGCCTTTTGTGGGGTGGAAGTCTGGGTTTGTACTTGCTTAAATGCCTTCTCATTTTTGTTTTTGGTACTGTCCCTGGTTTAGTTCCTGGGTTGATATTATGAAGTTGTTTATTGCAAGTATCTTTGTTGGTCTATATAAAACCCTTATGGGATGATTGCTTCTCAGAGGTGTCTACCAGATATAGCTGGTCTTTAGGTTTTGAGTCTCTAGTGACTCTGAGGCTATCTCATTTTCATTATACCAGAAAGGAAAACTGTTTAGATTAATCACGACATCTTAGCCCAAGTCATACAATGAGCAACACCATAGTATCAAATACCTCTTAAACAATGACAATTTGTGGTAGTTATTAATCTATCACCTTTAAAAAATAAAGGGCCTCCTTCAAGGTGTGTCTCTGCTGTCACAATAGACAATGTGGACAGCAGTGTGCAGTTATAAGTCAATGAGTCTCAGTAAGCTAGTCCCAGACCCGTGAGATTCAGGCAGATTTCTGGTTGCAGGTCCCAAGTTGAGCTCCCTGTCCTTCTGCAGGGTTGCACTCTGCAAGTTTCTACTGCAGGTTTCAGCTGCTTTTCCCCTGAAGAAAGTCCAGTTTTCGATGGGAGCTGATAATCCCTCTGACTTACCGATCACAGTGGTCTGGTGTGCCTTTATTGCAGAGATTCCCTTCACTTTTGCAGTGGGCTTGTTTTCATCAGGGAGCCTAAGACAGGCACTCTCTCTGTTGTTCACTTCTGGAGCTCAGGACAATGGCTTTTTTCCCCCTGTGCCTCTGCAGTGTGTAACCAAGTAGCTGCACAGCCAAAAGGCCAGAGGCCAAGGTTAGGGGGTGTTGGAGGTGCCCGCATGGCCCAGCCATCAGCTGGTGGGCCTGCCCGGGGAGTCCTTCTCACCCTGTCCTGGTGGCTGGTGGAAAGCTCTTAATTGGTTTTTTAAAAACTTTATTTTCTGAATTTTTTTGTAATGTGATACCATGGCCAGAATTTTATTAACATATGTAGAATCTAGTCAGTCATCTTCAAGTTAAGATTAAATGCCATTCAAGCCACTTACCATAGATGAGGCAGATGGATTACTTAGAGCCTTCTGTAAATTAGTCAAATTAGGTGATTTCATCTATAAGAAAAATAGACCTGGCTGAGGGCATTTGAGAATCCTCACTCATTCTAGACTCAGATATAAAGGAGCCTGGATCAGTGTAGGATAAATGAGTCCATCAAACATTGTGCAACTGCAGCTTGTCCAATTGATCCAAGGGGAGTCAGAAAGAGTTGGCCCCGGGTCAGCAGGATGTGAACTTGAGAATTCAGGTGAGAAAGAACCCTTGTGTACAGAGGTGCAGAGCATGAGTGCAGAGCCTGGTCAGTCTCTGTGTGAAAAGAAGCAGAGAGAGTTTAGCACTTAGGAAGTGCTTATAAGGCCTGAGACTTCTCCTTTCCCCACCTTACACACATATGGGGGCCAAGCTACTCAGAATTAAGATCTTGATAAAAGGAATTTAGAAGAAATTATGGTCAAGGATGAGAGAAGGAGAAATATCAGCTGGCTCTGTAAACAAGAGAGCCATCTCCACAGCAGTGCATCCCACTGATGTGACCTTTGAGGCAGCGTCCTTTCTCTGCCAACTCCAGTCCCTCCTGCATTATGGATCTCTTCCCTGGGCCCTGGCTGGAACATCACTTCCTCCATCTCTTATCTAGTCAACCACTTCCTTTCAATCACATCAGCCTCAAAATAGTTAAACAGACTCAAACCTTCCCCACCTTAAAAATATCTTCCCTCCACCCCACATTTCTTGCAGCTTCAGCCCTTTGTCCTCCTCCTCACACCCAAAGTTTTCCAGAAAATTATCCGTCTTTGCAATCTCCATATGCTCCCCTCCCACACACTCCTCAATTCACTCAGCTCTGTCTTCTACTCCTACCAAAAGCTTTAAAAAGACACTATGATCATCGGGTAACCTCTCTGTTGCTGAAGTTCCAGGACATGTTCAGTCCTCATCTCACTTGTGACCCCAGCAGTAGTGAAGACCATCCTTTCACCTTAGATCTTTCCTGGACTCCTAGGTCTTCATAGTCTCTTGGCTTTCTTCCTCCCTCCAATGCTGCTCCTCTATTTCCTCTGCAGGTTCCTCTTTCCCACCCAACATGCAGGGATCTTATAGCCTCCTGAAGCCAGCCTTGTCTGTCCTCTCTCCTTAATTCTCCATTCAAAACAGTGACACATCTTAATTTGGACCCATTAGTATCTGTTTATTCAGTCCACTTCTGTCTTTACTCCTCTTGCCTGTTGAGAGTCACAGTAGCCTCCAGAACAAAGGAAGGGATTTGCCTAAAATCACACAATCACACTAATTAACGGTGCCTGGAAGTAGCACCCCTGGCCTGTTATGTTTCCTCATCACTCTCATAAAATCATACTCTATCAAAAAAGGCAAGAAAAGAAACAATGACTGCTACATCATGCATTATCAAGATGTCATTGAGGCAAAACAGGGGGAATGTGAGGTCTCTCTAAGCATCTTTGAGTTGGCAGGATTAGAAAAACAGAGACAAGATTCCATATGTGTCCTCAGAAAACCTTCCTGAGGACCATTCTCCTAGGGGTTTAAAAAAAGAGCTTCTAACTTTCTCCATCTCTTCTGGGTAACAGAGGGGGCTGATGACAACTGAAGAAGGAAGGAGACGGGCAAGACTTGAACTTCAAAGGTTTGGCTGCAACTGTCAGCAAGAGGTGAGAACAGCAGACAAGAAAGCAACACTCTCAGATAATCAAGCCATAAGGACTGTCATATGCAACACTGAGCAACTTGCTCTGAGTGGTTCCAGGAGGCAAAATAAAACTCAAGAGGAGAAGTTAGTGATTGACAGATTTCAGCCCAATATGAAAAAGAGCTGTCACAACTGTCCAAAGTCCCAAGAACAGGACTGGGCCAGGAGGGACATTTATATCTACTCTTCATGGCACTTTTCTATGGGTGTTGTCAAAGAGACTCTTGCATCCTTGTATCAGGTGAGTAAGATAATGCAAGATCTCGTTTTCACACCATACATCATGGCTGAGGTAGTGCTCTGTGGCTTGACCTTCTCAATAACACTAAGAGACCACTGAACAAATATTATTCCAGATTTATAGAAAAGGAAATTTAGACTCACAAATATTAGTTAAATAACCTTGATCATAAATCAAACTAGGGGAAGATCCAAAATTTTATTCTTCCACACAACACAATTTTATGAAACACTGTTACATTGTATATACTGGGACAGATAGTAGACAGAGATTGAAAAGGTAATCCCAAACCTCCAAAGAGATAATGATTAGAGGGGAGTTACTCATGTAGGCCTATTAATGTAGAATGAGATGAGATGAAGGCTAATAAATTCAAGAAGCTTATTGAATACAGAGGTGAGACGTGTCACAAGCTGGAGAGGAAAGAAATGGTCAAAGAATGTGTGGCCAGAGCCAAATTTTGAAAAATCAGTAAACAAAAGTTAACAGTAGTTGGGGTGCTGTTGGTGAACCACACAGATCTCCCGCACCAGGGCAGCATACCCCTTCTCCAGCTGCAGCGACTGTTGGCTGCTGTGGTGCCCCAGGACAACTGCTCCTGAGAGCACCTCACCTACATGAACATCTGATCCCAAATGCTGACTGATGGGAGGGCGCAGGGGCACCTGCCTCAAATCAGGACAGTCTCTGTGGGGCAGTTCACACTACCGAGCTTACTAAGGGACCAATTGAAATCACATTCTCCCTTAGCTTTTACCCCTACCTTGTCCCTCCTTCCCTTTTTCCTTAACAAATCATATGAATCCCTGTCTTCACCTCTGCTTCTATGAAACACGACCTAAGTCTCCAGGCCAAAAGAAGAGCATATCCCATGGTGCATATGTGAGAGAGCACACTGCAGTACCCAACAGCAGTAGGCTGGAAAAGAGGGGTGCACTACAGCGTGCGATGATATAAGCATGGTGTGTGGACAGGGCACAGCCATCCACCCCAGCTGTGATCAATCACTCCGTGGTGACATTTGCTATTCTAGATGGATTCTTTAAATATTGTATTTCAGAACATACTGTATAGAGGCCACGAACTGAGTTTTTAGAGAAAGAAGTTACAAATAAATTCCTTAATTTATTCAGTGGCATTTCACAAAGCAGGAACAAAGACAAGCCCCTTGGAATTTCCTGATTCTCAGACCACACAGCCTCTATGTAACTCTCCACAGACTCCACATGAAGAAGAGCAAATTATCTCGGTAGGCTATTTTTGTCCCCCCCACTACCACCATTTCATTGGCTCCATCTGCTATTCCTGCTTTCTTTCTAGCCTCTATTCATAAGGTCTTGCCCCTGGGTCTCTGTTAGTACTTGGTTTTAATTCTAAAACTTTGCAAAGCCAATGAAGCTCTTTAATCAAAAACTTGGGCTGCCAAGGAAAGAATGCTAATTGGAAACTTTTATTTTTAGAGGTCCTGGGGAGTTTAGATGTAGATATTTTTCTTTTTTCTATCATGTCATTAGCACAGTATTTTTTCTCAAGAGAGGCAGAAAATAAAATTGTCCCAAATATGAGAAATTAATCCAGGAAATACAAATTCCTAAGCAAAGGCGAGACCTCCAAACTAAAAAAATACTAATAATGGACAATTGGAAACATCTAAAAGCTGATTATATTTTCCTACAAAAAAAAAAAGGACTAGGAAAAGTAGAGAAAAAAGATTCCAACTTCTCAAATGGGGCTTACAATTTGGGTTGGATACCAAGCAAGGCCAGCCCCTCCATCACCATTCTGGTTCAGGGTATAGCCTTACCTTTCACACAGTCACACAGATGTTCTATGTGCCAAGCCCCTCACTACTTCTGAGAACTATAGACCAGAACAAGACATGGTCTTTGTCCTCAGAGCCTAAAAGGAAAAACAGATACATGAACTATTCACAGCAGTTACCTGAGGACAGAGAAAAAATGTTACTCCCTTGGGGAGTAGAAGTAGGGAGCAGAATAGATTTCTCTTTCATGGACTGTGGAGAACTTATGTTTCCTTCCCAGACATGATCCCCATTTAAAACCAGAACATCAGCCACATGACAAGATTCCATTTCTGTCTCTATTTCTTTGGTTATATCAACAGAACAGCTCTGACTATGGCCAAAATATAGTCTATTTGAAGACTCTATGATTATTCATGGAATATGAGAAATGGCTGAAGGACTAAACTTGAACAAAACTGGGAATGAAGCAGGTCTGGAAATTGTGATGCATGTAACACCAGCTGGTCAGAGTTCCACTGCAGTATCAATGGTCTCCAACAGATTTCTTTCCTATTTTTATATCACTTTTGGGGGAAACAGCACCTGATTGGGTGAGGTAAGGGCATAAGATGAACTACTGTGCACATCTCTACTCCACACTATAGGAAGGGTGAAATAGTCTTGCCAGGAGAACAGATGCCTTCAGGATCCAATATGGGCACACAGGCCAAATGAGCCTGCCTGAAATATTTAGTCAAGAATTGATTTAATCAGTTTCCAAAGGCAGATTTGGAATCCACTTCATCAGACAAGATTTTTACTTAAAAGGTCTAGATAGTGACTAAGAAATTCCTGGAGGTGGCCAGGAATCAGTATCTTAATAAGCAATCAAGTGGTTCTACCAACAGAAGGCCAGTGAAACTGGGCCATCTCTGATGAGGTCTTCTATTAGTGCTGAATAGCAGCCAGCACTACAGATGAACTAAAATGTTTGGTTTGGAATCAAAGTACCGTAAAAAAGATGATTTTTGTCACAGTTTCTGAACTGTCCATATTTAGTTATTTTTTTATTCATTGCATTTACTGGTACATTTTAAGTATATAATATGTTGACATTCATTATTGGGAATTTGTAACTCTACATAATATATCTTGGGGTTTTTCTTTGTTTGTTTGTTTGTTTGTTTGTTTTGCCATTCCTCTGCCCTCCCTTCAACCTCTCCACCCCTCCCTATCTATAAAGACTTTGTTTCCATTTTTACCTTTTCTCATATTAATTCCTTTCCCTTCTTTCCTTTCTCCTACCCCTCCCACTTCCTTCCCCTTTGCACCTCTTCCTATTTCACATTATCTATTATACATTTTGATCCTTATTTACACTTTCAGTTTCTTACACTAGAGAAAATATTCAGTATTTACACATCTGTGTCCTATATATTTCACTTAAGAGTATCGCCTCAATGTGCATCCATTTATCTATAAATGCCTCTAATTTCTCATTCTTTGTGGCTGATTAGTACTCCATTTTATATAAAAAAAAATACATCTTCTTTATCCAGTCTCCAGTTGATGGGCACTTGGGCCATTTCCAAGCTTTCACTATTACAAACTGTGCCGCTATAAACATGGGGGCACATATATCACTGTGGTATGATTCTTTTAATTCCCAGCAGGGGAATAGCTGGGTCAAATAGGACATCTAATCTTAGCTTTTTGAAGTATCTCTACACTGATTTCCACAGTGGTTGCACCAGTCTACACTCCCACCAGCAGTGGAGCAGGGTTCCTCTTTCCCCACAGCCCTGCCAGCATTTGTTATTGGTTGATTTCATGATAGCAGCCATTCTTTTGGGGGTGAGGTGGAATCTCAGCATTCTTTTCATTTTGCATCACTCAAATGACCAGTGATGTTTAACACTTTTTAATATGTTTATTTGCTATTTCTACTCTTTGTCTGAGAAGTGTCTTTTCATTTCAGATGCCCATTTTTTGGATTGGGTCTTTAAATTTTTGAGGTCTGACTTTTTAAAAGTTCTTTATAGATTCTACATAGTAAACATTTTTTCCCACATTGTGGGCTGTCTCTTCACTCTGTTGGTGGTTTCTCTTGCTGTGCAGAAGCTTTTTAATAAGATGAGATTCCAGTTGTTAATTCTTTGTGCTAGTTTACGTGCAACTGAAATTTTGTTCATGAAATTTTTTCCTACGCCAATGTCTTCCAGAGTTCTACCTAGCCTCTCTTCCAGGGGGTTTAATGTTTCTGTTTTAATATTCAGATCTTTAATCCATTTCAATTTTAGTTTAGGAGATGGTGAGAGACATAGGTCTAGTTTTAATCTTCGGCAGGTTGAAACCCAATTTTTCTAGCACCATTTATTAAAGAGGTTATATTTCCTCCAGTGAGGATGGCTGGCTCCTTTGCCGAAGATGAGGTGGCTGAGTGTGTCTGGAGTTATTTCTGCATCTTCTAATCTGTTCCACTGGTCTTCAGGTCTGTTTCTTTGCCAGTATCACGCTGTTTTTATCACTGTAGCCTTGTAGTATAGTTTCAAGTTGGGGATTGTGATACCCCCTTCCTTATCTCTGTTGCCTAGAATTTCTTTTGCTATTCTAGGTCTCTTCTGGTTCCAAATGAATTTTTGGATTGTTTTGTCAAGCTCTGTGAAGTATGCTGTTGGAATTTCAACTGGGATTGCATTGAATTTATATAGCAGTTTTGGAAGTATGGCCATTTTCACTATATTGGTTCTTCCAACCCAGGAGCAAGGGATGCCTTTCCATTTTCTTATATCCTCTTTGATCTCTTTTTTCAGAGTGCTATAGTTTTCAGAGTAGAGGTCTTTGATTTCTTTTGTTAGATTAATTCCTAGGTATTTCATTTTTAAGAGTATTATGGTGAAAAATACTTTTTCCCTAATTTCTCACTCAGTGAATTTGTTATTCATGTAAAGGAAGGCTATTGATTTTTTTTATTCATTAATTTTATTGGTACATTTTAGGTATACAATATGATGACATTCGTCATTGGGAATTTGTACCTTTATGTGATATACCATAGTTCTTATTTTTACCCATTCCCCTGCCCTCTCTTCAACCCCTCCACCCCTCCCTATTTACAAAGACTTTGTTTCCATTTTTGCCTTTTCTCATATTCATTCCTTTCCCCTCTTTCCATTTCCCTATCCCTCCCACTTTCCCTTCCTTTTGCACCTTTTCTTCCTATTTCACATTATCTAAAGTATAAATAAGGATCAAAATGTATAATAGATAATGGAAGGCTACTGATTTTTGTGTGTTGACCTTGTATCCAGCTACTCTACTGAATTTGGCTACTAAGTCTAGAAGACTTTTGGTGGAGTTCTCGGGGACATCTATATAGAGTATCATATTATCTGCAAATAATGACAATTTAACTTCTTCATTTCCTATCTTTACTCCTCTTATTTCTTTCTCTTGTCTAATTCCTGTGACTAATGTTTCCAGAACTATATTGAGCAGGAGTGGTGATAGTGGACATCCTTGTCTTGTTCCTGATTTTAGTGTGAAGGATTTCAGTTTTTAGCCATTTAGTATAATGTTGGCTGTTGGTTTTTCATAGATGGCTTTTATCAGTTGAGGTAGAGACCTCTATTCCAATTTTTTGTAGTGTTTTTGTCATGAAGGGTTGTTGGATTTTGTCAAATGTTTTTTCTGCATCTATGAAGATAATCATATGGTTTTTGTCCTTGGTTCTGTTAATATAGTGTATTACATTTATTGATTTGCATGTGTTGAACCATTCCTGCATCCTTGGGATGAATCCCACTTGGTCAGAGTGTATGATCTTCTTGATGATCTTCTGCATTCTGTTTGCCAGTATCTTATTGAGGATTTTTGTATCTATGTTCATTAGGGAGATTGGCCTGCATAAACTGCACATATTTAAATCCTTTAAAACCATATTCTAGGGCTTGAGGGAAAAAAGTCTGAATTCTTCCCTGTGCTAGCCTCATCTTGCATATTGCTTGACCTTAGAAATAAGAAGCATAGAGATATGACTGAATCTCCACTGTTCTCTGTACACATCCTCACAGCTGCCCATGAGGGTTTCTACCCATATCCAGCAGCACTCAGATCTCCCTGGTTTCAGAAAAAAACCCAGAAGTGATGCTACACAGAAACATATTGGACCCTCTTTTGCATGTCATGCACCTAGAACAATGTCATTACCAAGTTAGATTCTCTGTGTATTTGCTGAAGGATGAAAGGGAGGAAGAAAGGGAGGGAGGAATTTCATAGTCACCCTCCAAAATTCCACTAGAATATTAATCAACTGACCACCTTTTCATAAGTATCCAGAAAAAGCAGACCAAAGGAACCAATACATCTGACCAAAGTAGCCTCTGACTATAAAAATAATATTTTAACCTGTGTTAGAGAGGCTGTAGTATTCTTCATTAATACAATCAACCAAAAAATTTTTTTAAAATATGTGTGTCCAAAACCCTTTTTAAAAATGGCCTGGAAATTTAAAAATTTCCAAAACCGATCAGTGCTAGATTATTTATTCTTTCTTAATCCATGGGCGGGGGGGGGGGTTAAGGAAAAATTCTTTTCTGTGGTCCTACCTTCTGATTTAAACCAGGGTGTAAGTGGGGAGTGAGGGATTTCAAGGTTTAACAATAGTATCCAACTGAGCTTTGCAGGATTGCAAATAAAAGATGCTCTGTATCCTCAGGAGCACTATTAGTACTAAGGTCTCTCAGCTCCTATTGTTAAAGAACATTCATTACCAAGCTCTCATATAAAATCCTGAGAAGGAAGCAAATATGAGTCTGCAATGTTCTCAGTAGTTCTTATGCAATTGCCTCCTGGGGCTAATTAGAGCTGCTTTTGTAATTCACTAGCTATAAATTCCTTCCCATGCTCTCATAGCACTGGGAGGTTAGCCACCCCAAGTCCAGGTTTTCTGCTGATATTGCAGATCCACCAATGACCCAAAGTTGACGGCAATCCCTCCAATAACCATCTTATGGTCAGTAACACTCAGACATCTATAGTGGCTTTCCAATTTGTTAATTATTTTCCTGTTCTCTGCTAATCAGGTTAAAAGATAACTTCCCATACTGTGTTAGGCAGCATGTGCTTTATACTTAGGTAATTTATTTTAAATTGGTTTGGTACAGACTTTTTACTCCATGATGTCTGTAAATCTATGAATTCATTTCCTCACCTACCCTCTTGAATTTGATCAACAAATGAAAATGACTATAAAGCTTACAGAAGTACTTTGAAAGTACAGACTGAGAGAACCAAGCCAAACTAATTCCATAACTGGAAAGCAAATATTTCAAAAGGTTCTTCTCTGTAGTGGGAAATGGTAGAACCCATAGTTACGCAAAATCTAACATCTGATAATGTGGAAGAATATATTATACTCATTTATTAAACTTCTGTAAAACATCTTTATTTTTTCCTTTTCACATAATCTTTCCGGCAACCCAGTGGAGACAGACATCCATTAATTGTATTTTAAGAGGTGGGAGAGAAGAGAATTAAGGCTAGAAAAATTAAGTAACTTGCCCAAGATCACACAGCTGGTAAGATTTGAACCTAGGGCAGTTCAACTTCAAAGTCAGAAACTTTTCTATATTTTGAAATCCCTTTCCTTTGACCTACCAAGCAACTAAACCAGAAGGTGATTTGAGGCTTTAAAAAGGATTCTTTACTTTCCAAAAGGATTCACAATAGGGTTCCTTGAAATAGTGAACTTCTCTATTGTGCTAGAAATATAATTCAAGCTTTAAAATTTCTATTTACAAGAAATATCTCTCTACTACATCTGCTGTGTAAAGCAGAACAAGGTTCTTAAATAGCCACTTTCTTTCTTTAATTGGAGCCCCAAAGATGTAGGGTCTATGAGGTCAAGTATCCTGAGATAATGTAAATTTGGTGATTGGAATAATGTGTGAGACACAGTAAATACTCAAATATGTTATCTTCCAGTACAATAATTTTTTTTCAGATGTCTCAAAATCCAGTATGTGATAGATTGCAAAAATGGCTATAAATTCCTCCCTTACCATCAAGAAATGGAAGGTACTTTTTCACCCTTTGAATCTCATGACCATGTGTTTTGCTTTGGCCAAGTGGACATTAGCAGATCTCATGCACTCTGAGACTTAAAAGTACTTGAATAAGTACTTGCTGACTCTCTGAGACTGGTACCCTAAGTCCACCATATGCTTCACATCAAGCTAGTCTCTCCAGGAAAAGCTGAGGCACCCCAGCCCACAAGCAGCCAGACCCTGGCTGCCAACCACCAACCATTAGACGGGGGGGTTGCTGTAGACCATCCAACAAATCTTCCAGTTGGTCCAGTTGGCTCACTTGCATAAGTGAGCAAGGCATGATCAGCTGAGCATAGGCAAGCCACAGAATTGTAAACTAAATTAAAAGGTCCTTGTTTTGTATTACACAATTAAAGAATCAATTTTACATAATAAAAATCACCCAATAAGAAGTCCTAATGCATTTTCTGTTTTACCACTATGTCTTATGAATACAATACACAAGAAAAACCCACAGAATGACAAGAAGTAAAGCTAGCAAAGAGAAAGAACAAGGTGTCCAAAGTATGAACCAAGGTGCTGGAAAGTTAACGAATTCTGAAAAGCACATTCATGGTTAGCATTCAGCTCTTCTCTCTCCCAGTTCACTGATTTTTCCACTACACCAATCTCTTTCTCTGAATTTTTGAGCCTAACTGGACCAATTCCATGTTCCCATTGTAGTCGATAGCCCCAGGGGAAGAAAGTCAAATGGAGTTTTAAGTTAATAATAAAAGAAGAATTTTTCCAGTGTGCTTCTTCATTTCTCCTTCTCTCTTAGATCTCTTTTGCAGGTTACTCGAGTCAGCTAGCAAACTAGGAGGGAAATGTGGATGAAAGGACAGACAGAAGCTATAGTGATACTGTATGACTGGAGGGTGTTTTTCACCTTCAAAGCACATTGACCATAAATTACAGGATACAGTTTCTCAGCTCACATTTCTATATAATGTCTACTTTTGAGGTCCCTAGCAGAGGAGAATATGTTATATTAAAAAATGTAACCCAAGAACATTGTGTTCCCCTGAGGTGGAGGGGAAGGAAGTGGGACACTCAGGAGCTATCAGTTTTACTGGTCAGGCATCAAAGGTTCAACCTTCCTCACTGAAGTGAGCTGAGTCTGCTCTGATAAAGGTGAGAAGGTGGGCTACCCTCTTCCTCAACCATAAAAGCCTATTCACTCCCCCAACCCCTGCCAAAATCAAAATCAGTTAGGTATTTAGGTTCAAGCAATGTAATCCAACACTCACTTCCTGAAACTACTGTTCAGAAATGGGTGGACAAGAAACCACAGCTAATATTCAGCAGCTACACACCACTACAAGTCCTTCACATATGTAAATACCTCCATATTGAGGAGTAAATGGTGGTAATGCTACCTAGTTAATAATGTAAATTCTAGTATATGTGGTTTATCTCAGAAACCACAAACTACAATGTCAAAAATACTCTTCTATTTTAGGTCCAGGATCTTCGGCAATCCAGTTACTGGGTTTATTTTCTTTTGCCTGATTTCCTTGTACTTTTGTTTGACATATAATAATTATACTTATTTATGGGTACAATGTGATGTTTTAATACATGTATATATTTTGTAATGGTCAAATCAAAATTATTAGTGTTCTCATCATGTAAATATGTATCATTTCTTTGTCATGAGAATAGTCAAGATCCTCTCTTTATGAGAGTTCATCTTTCTCCACACTATAGTCATTCGCTAGCACTTGGGAATACATCCCCCTGCTTCCGTTGACCAGTCTCTCTCATTCTCTCTCCCTCCTACTCTACCTAGCCTCTTTAATCACTATTCTACTCCTAACTTCTATGAAATCAACTTTTGAAAATTCCACGAGTGACATAATGTGGTATTTGTCTTTCTATGCCAGGGTTATTTCACTGAGCAGCCATGCCAAATCCAGGTTGATCCATGTTGTCACAAATGACAAGATTTTATCCTTTTATGGCTGTATAGTATTCCATTATGTGTATACTCCACATTTTCTTCATCATAATATGTTCTCAGGTGACAGAGACTACAGTTAACTCTCTATCTAGGATGTTCTGAATAGTGCTGCAATATACATGGCCATGGAGATGTCTCTTTGGCATTCTGATTTCATTTCCTTTAGATATACAGTATATCCAGTAGTGGGATTACTGGATTGTATGATGGTTATATTTTTATTTTTTGTGGAACTGACATACTGTTTTCTACAATGGCTATACTAACATATTTACACCAGCGGTTTTAAAAACTTCACCCTTCTCCACATCCTTACTAGAATTTTTTTATAATAATCATTCTAACTGGGGTAGGGTAATATTTATTTTAGTGTGGTTTTTATTTTCTTTTCCCTAGTGGTTAATGAGATTCAGCATTTTTTTTCATACAGTTATTGGCCATTTACGTGTCTTTTTTTGAGAAATATCTATTCAGGTCATTCATTAGCTCACTTTTTAATTGGATTGGTTGTTTTATTGTTGTTTGATGTTAAGTTGTAACTTTTTTTAATGAGTTAGGGATTTGCCTTCTTGTTCAAAAGGCTTTGAGTGAGAGAAGCAAGCCATTTGAATAAGCTAAGGAAAATCTTATTCATACCCACCGAGAAGAAACACTGAATCTAGCTGGGCTCAGGTAGTGAGTGAGGAGATGGTCAGGGAACATGCCTTGACATATGCCAGTACAGGGCTTTGGGGTGAGCTTGAGGAGTCCAACTGTCTCTCAGTGGGAAGCAGCCATTCCAGATACTGTGAAATGTCTGCAAGTGGGACCTGCCCAGGACATCCCAGCAACTGGCCCTGTGAGCCCCCAGTGCCTTCTCAAGTGACATCGTGGCAAAGAAGTCTGTGTCAACTCCACCAATACCCCAGCTCAGATTAAACCCACCCAAAAAGACTATGGGTAACCACAGATCATCTTTCTTTTTTAATCCAACTTCCTCTTGTTGCTCTCACTCTGCCTTTGTCCCACTTCATGGAAAACACCCCAACCAATTGCTTCCTAGTAAACAGTGCCCATTCTCCTGGGATTTGCCCAGGCAGGGCACTTTCATATGGCCTTCCCACCACAGAAAGGCAAACCAAAAATCTGGGTCTTAGCTCCTGCAACCATGAAAAGCCAATTTGCCTACCTCTTGGCTCCTCCTCTGTGCCTGTGGTTACCCCTTTACATCTCTGCCCTCAAAGCACCACTGGCACAGGGCCAGAACCCAGATGGTTCTAATCTGACTAACTGTGGGGGAGAGAAGAGTAAAGACATGGAGACCAATAGAATGCTCAGTGCTAAAACAGGGGCAAAGGCACAAGCCCACAGACAATACCTGTCTGCCAATGACAAACACCATGGAAAAGGTATTGGAAGCATCGATGCGGCTGTCAAATCATGGCTCAAGCAAAGCACTATTTAACTATGAATGCTATAGCAACCAAAACAATGTACTGACAATTTTAAAAAGCCAACAGACACCTAGGAAATCATATTGATGTGACAAAAAATTTCTGTTACAGCATATGGTACTTTGAAAGAAAGTTTTAGATCATATAAGCTTTCATTTATATATAGTAGAATATAATATATACTATAGCACATCAGTACACATAATATTACATAAGCATATATACATAGTATATGTAGATATAATTTAGTATATATAGTTTAGTTTGGAAGTAAAAGAAAATATTTTTATTTTTATATTACATACCAGCTCTTAAATATTTTAGCTATAAATACAATTATCTAACTGATGAAATAATTATATATAAGATATAATAAAATAAGACATAATGATCTTATCCCACCCACAAGTATGAAAACTTTAGCATCATGGTGACTCACTTCATAATACTTACCTCATTCCAAACAATTAGTTTAAGCCTGTCATAGTAAATCTACCTCCTTACCAATCACTGATTAAGGAATGGGCATATAACCCAGTTCTTGGGAATCCAAAATCACATAAGACTTCCGGGAATCCAGGAAAAAGTAGTCTGACGTAAAGAAAAAAACACCAACACACAGCTGTTCTTCTGGTGCTGTTAGAAATTAGATGATTTGAAGCTGCTGAGCCCACCAAGCTGCCAAACTGAAGTCAAAGCCAACCCATTGAGGAAGGCACAAACAAGAAGTACTGAAGCAGCCAGGGTCAGCACAAACTGCATTGGTGGGAAGTAAGGTTTCCCTCTTCCTTGCTTGTGTCAGGGTTTTCTACTCCTTGGTGCCCAAGTAGCTAAGATGACATAGGATCTCATCCCTAGACTCCCATGGAGGCCTGTGGCCGTCTCTCAGGAGACAGTACCTCCTAGAAGCTCACCTTCACTTTTTCTGTTTTCTTGCGCCTCGATCCTCCTTTTTCTTCCCACCTAGTTTCCACTTCTCTTAGTGATAGCCTCCAACATGGTTGGACGTTTCCTATCTATTTTCCCAGTTGTTGCTGCTTAAAGGAGGGAGCAGCTCCCTACCATGACATAGAGAAGGAAGGAATAGGTCATTATTCTGGTGTGATGTGAGTGTGGAATGTTCAACACACAAGCAGGCAACATTCTATGGATAGTGACTATTTCCCTGCTTGCTCACCTCCTCTGCTTGATTTTAGTAAAACAAATATGTCTGCTTCTAGGGCTGTAATGTCCTTGTCTAAAGCTGTTTTATATTCCCTTAGCTCACAGGGGTAGGAGTAGAGAAACAGGGTGCAATAAAAAAAAGAAAGAAAATATACCTCTTCTATGCCATTTCTTACAAATATGAGTATTATGGTTTGTGACTAGATGTCCCCCCAAAGCCTCATGTGGTCACAAGCTATTTTAGAGGTGGCTAAATCTAGACAGTGCAATTGATTTATGGTGGGGCTAGGCTCAAGCGTACTAGGATTAAGGGTGTGAGTGCTACCCACCCTAAGTGGTCTGAATAAGATGAAGGGGGCAGAAAGATGCTATTAAGGCCCTCGTTGCTTTTGATACCATGTGGGCACCATGAACTGTTTTTCCTCTTCAAGCCTTGTCTGCCATGCCACTCTGCCTTGGAGCCAGCTGGTTATGAACTGAAACCTCTACAAACTGTGACCTAAATAAACTGTTTCCCCTTTAACTTTAGGTGTCAGGTATTTTGTCTCAGCAACTATCAAAACAGAATTAAACACATTAATATTGGTGTTTTATTATGTTCTATCTGGCATCAATTTTTCCATGAGTTATCCATTCTAGTAAGAGATTCTTCCTTTCTCCAAGTTCTCTAGGTGCTTAGAAAGAGTAGTCCTTACAGCAATGTGTTCAGGAGGCACTTGGAGATTTTTAATGACATGTACAAAAGATGTTTTTGTTACTGTTAGGGTTAAAAGTATCATCTGAATTTTAACACCTTCAGGGATTTGTCGATATTGACATAACTATAGCAATTGCTACTGAAGTTGAGACAATCCAAGCCAATAAACATGAAAGGGCAGTTACTAAAGGAGCAGCCCAATTTCCTCTTGGGAAGTTTGTGAATGGAGCTAATTTAAGAAGTTCAATGAAAAGTAAGAAATTTGGAATTCATTAGACACAATATTTTCAAAAATATAGTCATGACCTCTTCTAAGTAACATAGCTCTTGTTCATGCCTCTAGGATAATGTCAGGGAACATTCTGGTAAATAATGACAAAAATATTAATGGTGGAGAATTATTGGATGTCCTGTTAAAAATACTTAGGGAAACCCACCAAGAACAAAATGATACACCTCTGTCTGCAGAAATAATAAATTCAGTTCACTTAAGTCTGGATGGTGATATAAAGTGCTGAGAATTGTAGGTATAAACATGATAATCTATATCTAATATACTTCAAACTCCCCAGCTGCTGAGTTTTCTTATTCCTATGCACTGTCACCATACTGCCAATCTCCAGAAATAGGAAGAGGGACATATCTTAAAGATAATATTAGTGGAATACCGTGTATGTACACAGGCATCATTCCTGCTTCAGCCTTCTCTCAACTGAAGGAATAGGAAGGAAACAGAAATATAGAGTCACAGAGAAGGCAAGAATTTAACCTAGTTCTCAGACTCTGAGGGCCACAGTAACCAAGTCATGGACCACCTACCCTTTCCTTCTCAAGTCATACACTGGGATATTTTAATCTAGTGAGAATTGGACTTGCTCATAAAGAGATGTTTCCTGGATTATTGTTTGTACTTGAGGTGCTTGTAGAAACAGCAACAGAAAGAGCTCAGTTCCCCCAAATTTATCCAAGAGAACTGTCTCCTAATCTCATATTTAGGATGACCTCTAGAAATATTGACAAGATATGTGCATATTTTTTCAACACTAAATTGGCATTTTAAAAAGCATTTCACAGGCACCAGTTTCCTGCCAATGACTTCTGATAAAAATAAGTAAAAGGAAAAAAGTTTTTCTTACTCCCGAAATACAGCTTTCATGCAGCAACTCCATCCTCTGAGAGCTGGGAGCTCTTTGATCCTCTTAAATGAGTAAAATTTTGAAAACAGTCAGAGATAATGAAGCCACTACAATGAACAACTCCTCAAGAGAAGGGTGAAAATAAGGACAGAGAGTTGGCAGGCCCTGGTGGTAAGAAATCTCATCAGAAAACTAGCAGCAGGGACAAATGATGTGGATAAATCAATCAAGAGGGAAGAATACGTACTAGGCAAGAGTCAGAACATTTCTCCTCGTGCTTCAGAAGCCCTTAGAGGGACAGCCTCTCAAAGCAGATAGGGGTAGACGTCAGGCATGATGAGTATAACCTGTGTGCCTTTCTTTCACAAAGCCTCACAAGGTCTTCACTCTATCCCTGCTGAGTTTTCTACAGCAGAAATTGCAAGATTCAGGCCGTAGAGATTTCTCTAATCTCCAGGGATGATGGTCTGTACCATTTAAAGTAACACATCCTCGGCAACAAATAAGTCTAAAAATTAATAATAGAAGCACAATAGAAGTTCATACCTTGTTCAAATAACAGTGGTTGGCAGAGAATTAGTGGTCCACATGGATATTCAGGGAGCCACTTGATCACAGATCTTCAACACACGGCTCCCAAGATCACCTCGAAAGTCATCTCCATTCCAGGCAGTCGTAAAGGGTAAAGAGCATGAAGGAACTGATTTGGGATTGTATAAGCCAAAGTTGGAAGATGTGTGTATGATTCACTTCCCAGTGCATTGGCTGGAACTCAAGTCACATGAGCACTTCGGGAAGGCTGAGAAAAACAGGTGACCCTGACACTAAGCAAAAGTATTTTGATAAGAACCTTTGTCTTTGCTGCAGCACTAAACTAGGGGCAATTATCAGACTGAAAATTCCTAATAGTATTCTTAAAAATTTATGGTGCCCATAAGAGGAAAACAAACTCTAAACAGAACCTTTAAAATCCAGCTGCACATATTATTTTGTCCACGTAGAAAGAGGAGACTATGAAGGTTCATTTCTTTCTGCCTTGGGGTCACCCAGGCTAGGGTTTCTTAGTCAATCCGCAACTAACTTGAGAGTTCAGGTTTCTTGTTGGGTCCACATACAAATCATATAAAATACCGAAAATACTTTTTAATAAATAAGAGAAATATACCACAAAATATATATTCTGAAGTCTAACAACAATGAAAAATAAAAAGTAAGCACAAAAAATTGATTTGTTCAAATATAATACTGTTATTTATCTATTCAGGCAAACACCATAAGCCTGATGTTGATTGGACATGATGAAAAGTGAAGAGGCCAGGCAGAATTTTCTTCCCTCTTAGACCATAGAGGGTTTTTTTTTCTTTTTAATGTGCAACATGCTATATTGAGAAAAGCCTAGATTTTGGATAATAGAGTAGGCTCCCTGAACTATCAGCTGTGTGCCTTCAGGATCCCCATCTATAAAAATGGGAGTAACATTAAAACAAAATATTACAAAGAACACAATCTAATGTCAATACTACTGTAGATCAATAGATGCTAGAATTAGTAGTAGACCCAGGGAAGCTTAAAAAACCATAAAATACCCACTTCTTTGAAGTGTGACAAATTGTGGAAATGTGGGGTAAAATAATTCTCCCTAAATTTTAAGTGGCAGAGAGCATATAAGGTATAATAGGGAAAGGCTTTTTCCTGGGTTCTTTTTCAACTGACAAGTTTCCTTTTGTCCCTGAAAGTAATTCCTCCAGAGAGCTTCTGTGACTCCACTAGACTGGGTAACTGTTCCTGAACTGTCGGTTCCACAGCCCACCTACCAACCTGTGTCTGTTGCTGCCACCACATTCATCAAGAGGGAGCCCATAACTGTTCTCTCATCTTAGCAGTGAGGACATTTTTTTGGCAGGATTGTGTCTTACTTACATCCTTGTCAGCTTGACAAACATCTGGCACTTAGCAGACCATTTATGGAGAAATGAATGAGTGTGACGTCCCCGTGATGTCTGGACAGTTGTTGGGGAGATGTTTGTGCTCTGTGCACTATTACAGATGTTGGAGTAGGAAGGAAGCAATGTTCACATCTACTAACTCCAGCTCCTCCCAAACCAATCATTAAAGTCCCCATCAGAAAGCTTTTAGCCAAGACTTCTGACAGCTTCCTCTAAGATATCATGGAAAAGACTGACAGCTGGATTGAGAGAAGCATGGAGGATAAGAAGGCCACCATTCCTTTTCATTGACACTATATATATATATCTTGAATGGGATTAATTTTTTTCCTTTTCACTCAACACTGAAACGGGGCTATTCTCTTAATAGTTTGTGTCAGCTTGCTTTCTACAGTAGCTCTTTAAATTGCACTCACATGGTAATAGTTTACATTAGAGCAAAGGAAGCAACTGGAAAAAAATACTGGATGAGGAAAAAGAGAAGAAAGGCACTGGGCAGAAAAGCTGTTGGATTTGTTCTCATCTTCTTTCTGAGATTATTTATCATTAAAGCACATCTTTTTTCCAGACTTGAAAGATTCAAACAAAAGCTAACAAATCACACAGTAAACCAGCGATAAGCTTAACAATTACTCCAAGCTAGAAGATGTATTTCTTATGGGAAATGCAATGTGAGTTTCTGAGGTTTTTAAATTCACCTCAGGATGCTCCTGGGCCATGCTGCCTGTAACAGGAAAATTCCAAGCTATTTGCTACTCTCTCCCAAGTGAGCTGGGCATCATTATTATATGATCACTGTTGTTGCTTAACATTCAGTGACTATCCAGCGGGGTTAGGTACTGTTCTGATTCCATTAAAGTCACTCCTGTCTTCAACCCATTTGCAGCCCAGAATGACAAAAAGAAGAAACACAAGGAATGAAATGTTTTAGAGATATGTGGTAATGCTTGACATGGCTTGCATGCTTGGGCATGCAACTTCCATAAAGAGGGAAATTTCCCCCTCAAAAGACAAGTGACTTTAATAGTCAGGCCATTTCACAGGTGAATGGTAAAGGCCAGGCAGTAAAGGCATTCTCACCCCCAGAGCTATTACAAGTCAGCGAGAGTGTAGTAGCCTGTATCAGTTTCATTTGAGGAGGATAACCTTTACCGCTTTTTTCTTTTTGTTCTGGCACATAAATGACTGGTTAGGTTGAGTGTTTTGTCAATACAGGCAGCAAACAAGGCAATCTAAAGAAAAATGAAACAGTGGATAGACAGAATGCCAGAGCTAAGGAGAGGAGGAAAAACAGAGTGTCTTGCTATGGGGTCACACACCTATTTAGTAACAAAAGACATCCAAAAGAAAAATTCATAAACATGTTCTCCCCAAAATCCAGTTTCCAGCCTTCTGCTACTACATAACTCCCACTCAATATGAGAGAGGGAGAGAGAGAGAGAGGAGAGAGAGAGACAGAGACAGAGACAGAGAGACAGAGACAGAGAGACAGAGAGAGAGAGAGAGAGAGAGAGAGAAAACAGGAAGATTTCTTTTAAAAACGAATTGGGGATAGAAAGTAGCAGTCCACAAGACTTCACACATGCACTTGCATTTCTTGTCTTTGTAGATCTCCTGTGATAGGAGACTCGTATTTGGTGTCCTAGAGTGCTTGAGGAAAGTGAATTCTGTCCATCCTCTCATAGTTTTAAGAAGCAAAAGTCAATGGGCTTTTGCACTGATATTTTTCCTTTGGAATATGAAGGTCTGAATGAGGGTTTTGATTTTGAATGTTTCAGTGTTTCTGAGAAGCCTTGATTACATTGTATGGTGTAGTCACTGGAAGTGGAAAACTGGCATTACATATATAGTATATATACATAATATATATAATATACATAATCTCCTTTATTTCACTTACCATCCCCATAGAATTTGACAAGATTTGCTAAACCTGAAAGGTTTTCAAGTCCTAATTAAAACTGTATTTATGACAGTATTCATAATTAGCCTGAACTGCATTCTGTAGTCATTTCTCCCAAGTTTCTGGAATATTCTTTTAGATTTTTTGTATGTGCAGCAACTTACATGTCTGAAGTTACTTGAAGGCACCACTTTTAAGAAAGCTTACAATTGGGACCTCTACCATCCCAAATCCTTTGTAACTCCACTTGGATATTTTTGCCATAATTATAAAAGGATAGTTGAACAAATAGCATCACCATTCTTTGCAGTGGCACAGGTTATCAACTTAAGTGGAGTTTACCGGCAGCATCAAATGTTTCAGCTTTAAAAAATAAAAGTACAAGTTACATGTTTAGTCCTAGAAAATTTGTCCAATATGTTCATAATGATGGCTGTGGTTGCTACAAAGTGCCTCGGTTACCTTTAAACACTGTTCGTGTGTCATGTATGCAGATGGAAGGGGTGGGACTGTGCACTCAAGTTGGGCTTTAACTGTAGTATTTGGCAGAGTTGCCTTCTACCTGCCATCTGAAGAGAAGTTCAACCTGTTTTCATATAGAATCTATATACTAAAAAGTTTCAATCTGTCAAACAGCCTTACTTTGATCCAGCCTCTTCAGATATTCTTGTGCAGCAGTGGCTCTGTGTGTAAATGCTATGCACTGAGGATACACACACACACACACACACACACAAAAAAAAGTTGTGTACAGGATAATGCCTCATACCAATCAGATGTCCATTTGTTACTGTATTTGTTAACAACCCTTTATCTCTTAGTGTTATAAACTCCACTTAAAACTCATTAAAAAAGTCTCATTCTTGTCAAAAAAAAAAAAAAGAAGCAAAAGTCATCTGGGACATAGTCTCTAGGTCTTAGCTTATTAAAAGTAAAAAACTGACCCAGATGGTCATATATAGAATTTATCTCATTAAAATCCCAGAGTAAACTGAAACCAAGGTGATTAGGGAGAAAGTGATTTTTCAGAAAGCTCTGAAAAGATAGCTTGTCCCATTGAGATATAAAAACAGAAAAAATGATGAATGGATACACAGGAGCAAAATCGGAGAGAGGAAGGCAGTGGGCTTCTTGTTACATAAAATTCTGCAACACAATCCTCAATTTGTAGAGAGATATCCGGTTCTAGGGTTTGGCTTTCCTTTTGGTACATAGATATTAGCTGAGGCAACTTTGGTTTTAAAAATGAAATAAAATTGGCTTGTTACTGATGTCACATGCTGCGAGAAATCCATGCCCTACTCAAGATGGTATGAATTCCCTTGCAGCTTATCTTCTCAGTCACATGAATCTATGTTGGCTGGCAACTCTACATCTCCCTCTCATTGTCCTCCCTCTCTTTTCCACCTCTCTGTCTGCTACTAATCCAGGGCTATAACACCCTGATTTCTCCAAAGCACCATTTACACAGTATGACTTTCATAATTTTACTGATTCTTCAGAGTAAAAGCAGGTCATTATTACAGTCATCAGAGTACAAATGAACAGACAAACCTGATAGTTAAATAACCCCCGTGCCTACACAGTACAACAATACCTGCTCTGTGCCTGACTCACACACCTGCCAAAGGGCTTTCCTCCTCAAGCCCAGTAGTCTCTTGTGGTGCTCTTCTCTTCTCAAATTCTTTTAGCATGTATCCGTTTACAAAGCTTCTTTTAGCTTCCTAATCGTTTTTAGCTTTATAATTGATATACAAAACACACACACACACACACACGCACACACACACTTGATGTACGTATTTTGGTGAGTTTAGACATATGGTTACACCCATAATACCACCACCACAATCAAAGTACTAAGCCTAACTATACCAACAAATACTGTATTTTCTTGTCTCTTTATGTGTTAAAAATATTTAACATGAGATCTATGCTCTTGATATATTTTAAAGTACACAATGCCATATTTTTACCTACAGGCACCAAGTTGTACAGTAGATCTCTAGAACTTATTCATCATTCATAACTGAAACTTTGTATTTCATTACTCTTTTTAATTTTTAGCATAGGGAAGTTAAGCTACCTACAGCTTTTCTGAGTATACCAAAGGATCCATTAGGATATAATTTTCAACAATTCCTAAAGCAATAAATTTTTCACTCAACCATACAATCCCCAATTCCCAGTTACTATCTTTGTTCAAATTTCATTACTTCATGATTTAGCAGGATTCTTCCCTGCTTCTAGTCTCTTTCAGTTTTAATTTAATCTGATGCTAGCAGATGCATCTTCTAAAAACCTGCTTGCATGCAGTCGCACACACCTCCTTCTCTGACACCTTCCATCTCTCCTCACTGCCACTCACATTTGCCAATACATTTCCAAACTTGATTTTCTGAAGAAAAATCTTGAAAAGCATGAAAAAATGTCTCAATATATCACCAAGAGAGAATCGATGTTGATCAAAAAATAAAACTGTAATTAATACACCATTAAACAAGAGCTCTTAAGTGCACATAGGTCAAGAAATCATTATGTTTCCCATGCATAATAGTAATTAACACAAGATATCTGTGGCACTCCACATGCTTCACGGATATAGTCTAATTAATTACACAGATAAAGATATTACAAGTCTTTCCTTTGAATATCAGCGGGTTCATTAAATTTCCCATTTGGTTAACAAAGTAATTTTCTGGACTTCTGAATTTCTGAGTAGGGTGGGATGAAAGGAAAGAGCAGCAGAAATGTCAAATTAGAGTTAGTCTTAGTCCTTCCCAGTTCCTGAGAATCTTAGGAAAATGTTTACAAGGGCCCCTCTGACTACAGCTTTGCTCCTGGGAAAAGGGGTTTGAGAAGGTCAGCTCAGCTGTCATCGACTCCTGCCTTTAGCCCAGCTGCCACTCTGACACAAAGACCCTGGGGGTGGACGCACCTTGACTACCAGCACTACCCCTGACTAGTACACTGCAAGAGGGAAGGTCTTCCCTTGGGGTAATGAATTCAGAATCGTTCTGAAGCCAGTCTACATGCTGTGGTTACCAAACAACTCCCCCATAAGAGAAAATGCTACAAACCTCTGACAGGCTCACATCACATTCTAGTTCTTTGCTCCCCTGGATTTTCATTCCTGCCCACACATAGACCTTTGCTAGAACTTTAACACTGTTCTGTGACAACATTCAAGAACCTGGGGCAAGACCCACAATTTTGGACATCTAGCTCTGTTGCAACACATGAGATTGGAAGTTCTGGCCTACTTGGTAGCTAGGCTGATAGAAGTCTACTTTTACTACTAGACTAAGATTGAAATATTGAAAGTTCCTAATGAAAACCATTGAAGACCATCCCTGCCATCACTGCCTTATCACCAAGCAGTGTAACAAGGGCTAGATAACTGCTGTATTGAAGATGAGAACATCAACTAAATTCAGGTGAATTTACAATGCCAAGATTTACGCAACCTTAAAAATCAAAGGGATTTTGTGGAAAGGCTTGAACTCTGTAACCAATTGTGACTGGGCTCAAGTCATAAGTCTTCAAGATGAAAGGAACAAATAAGTTTAAAAGTACATGGCATAACTTCAAATTTGGGATATTTCTTTAGTGCCATTCAGCCAGTGACCTTTACTACTATTATAATCAGGACTATAATCATGGTATCTAATGTCCTATGGTGGCACAAAGTAAAACAAATATTTTGGCTGTGAGTATTAAGAACTGATCTTAATTTACATCCACTTGAGACACAGGAAGGTTTTCATGAGATCTTCTAAGCTCCAAAATTTTAAAATCTACACTAATAGTTCTCACAATGTCATGCATCCCCAATACACCTTCACAGTCACCACTGTTGTTCTTTGATGTTCAAAGAATAATCAGAATTAGTTTCTGTCCTAAAGAGAAAAAAAATAGATACTCTTTACCATTCTCCCTGTAGTCTTGATTACAAGAGGACACAATTGGATTCAATGTCTATTTGTCAACTAACAAGAGGCAATGTCAAGGAACTTCATTCTTCATGAAGGTAACAACTCCTAAAGAAATACTGAAGTGGAAGAAAAACCTAAAAGCTTTGTTTCTCTTCTGAGTCCACTGAGAGTTATAAAGTAATATAATATTGGACCTATATACTATAATGAACACTAACCCTCAACATCACATCAGCTCTGTGAAACAAGGTTTTGTTTTCCAACAGAGAAAACTCAAGCCCAGAATAGCCCGAATTCAAAACAGTTCTAAAGAGCTTTCAGCCCAGCCAGTAGACTGTGAGGAAATAGTAGTTATTTTCCCTTCTTCCATCCATAAGAGGGAGCTAGGCACCATTAGAGAGCATTTCCTGGCCTGGAGCAACTGTGGTCTGGGTGCTGGGGCTTAAGTGCATGCAGATATGAGAGGATGAAGTCAGAGCCCTGAATAAAACCAGGGGAGCCCAGGTGCTATTGAGAATAAGTATTTCTTCACCCTGGATCCCTGAGCTTTCTGAGAGACATCCATCACCAAAGGAGCCTGTGGCAGAAATAATGCAGTGGCCTCACTCACCCTGTTTGTCTTCTTTGTCCAGAATCTCCTGTGGGGGATTTAGCTCAGTGGTTCCACCACCTGCCTCGCAAGCGCAAGGTTCAGAGTTTGATCCCCGGTACAAAAAACAAAAACAAAAACAAAACAAAACAAAACAGATTCTCCTGCAGCTTGGTGGAGCCATGTGATTTACTCCTATGTAGACAGAAGCGATACATGCTAAGGCTTGATCCTAAGACTGCCCTTACAATCCTACACATTCTCTTTCTTTACCTCCAAGCCAGAGGCAGTGAGTCCAGGGGTGTCTCCAATGCCCCAGAGGATAGAAGAGTCCTAGGCTCATGAATGACTGCATGGAGCAGAGCATCAGCCTCCCTTATCTGCATTGATCTGTGACATGAATGAAGATGAACCTCTGCTATGCTAAGCCAGGAAGAATTGGAGGTTTTGTGTTATTGCACCAAGCCCATCCTAATGCAGACCTTTACTCTTAATAATTTCACCACTTAGGCAGGGGTTTTGGCCTCTCTAGCCTTTCTTCTCACCCCTCCAATGAACTCTCGTTGTCTTTCCACTGCTCATTAGCACTTCTACCTCAGCCTGCACTGAGAAAATTAAAGAAGATGAAATTTAAATCAGTCATTTTTTTTTCTTGTTAGCAGCTCTGGTCTTAACACAAAGCAAAAAAAATAAAAAATAAAAGTTCAGTGGAGTCAGAGAGGAGGTTGAAATTATTGCTGAAAAATGAGGCTTCAAAATCATCTGTGGATTTTGGTTTTCTGCACTCTTTCTTCCTTTAATTAATCAACAACTGTCTCCATTGCCAAGGAGCACAGTATGGAGGGCCACTCCTGCCTGCATATTTTTCTGTTCTCTTTTTTGGAAGTGTGAGTTCACATCCCCCATGAAAGCTCTGGAAGTGAATGCTGACAGCCACCAATGATGAGCAGATGTCACCACATGTCACCTCTGCCTCTGCTGCAAAGCAAAAGGTCATAGAATGCTATCAAGCTAGAAACAATCTGGTCTTACTTGGTTATTTGCACAGGAGTAAATCAAAGGCCCAGAGAGGGAAATTAATTTTACCACAGCCACACAACAATGTGTAAGACCACCTCTTGCCTCCCAAGTAAGAAGTTCAAAATATGCACTTAAAAAAGAAACGCAAGAGGTCTGAAAATAAAATTTAATGTGTATTAAAAGACAAGCAAAGAATAAACTAAAATATCAGAAAGCATCTGTAAAAGAGTCATGCATCCCTGAAACAGCATTGTTCAAACATCTTTGGAAGGAAGGAAGAAAGGAAGAGAGGGAGGAAAGGAGGGGTGGGGGGATGGGAGGATTAGAACTCTCTGATTCCCAGTACAACTACCCTGTGAGGTCATGGCCCCATGTCAACTCCACACAGTCTTTAGGGTGGTTCTTCTCAGATACACTTGATGCTGAATCTCAAACATAAGATCTTGGTATAGATTTAAAAATCCCCAGAGTTATTATCTACATGAAAATTGGCACCCACTGTACCTTGAACCAGAAGTAACATTTCAGAAGAATTTTCTACAGGATACATATGGAGCAAAGACATTCCCAGCCAGCTCTTCACTTCTAAGTGGAGAGTTGGCAGGTTAGGATAGAGAAAAAAAGTTGAGATATTCCTAATCTTCCATCCTTAAGTCCTTCCTCAAAGATCAATCTGGGAAGCAAAGGTTTTAATCCAAGAAAAATCACCTATTTAAACCCATCCAAAAGATATATTTGAATAGGAATCAGACCTGAGAGTGTGAGTGGGTACACTTTAACTGGCCATATCTAGAGCCAAATCTTCTAGTATTTAGAAGCTTCTCCCCAGGATCAGATAATATTGCTCAAATCTTTCAAACTCATTCTCATATCCAGAGCTCTGGAGACAAATATTGGGGAACTAACACTCCCAGACCTCCTTTTAGAGGTGAATTTTGTTTTTTTAAGAGAGCCATGATATCAGATTTTTGGAAAGGGGCAATGATGGAGGATTAATCTTAGTGAATGACTGAGCTAAAGTCAGCCTCCACTTGGGTCCATGTGGTCTCTCCCTGAGTCAGTGTAATTCTCATCCTACATCTGGATTCTCAAAGACCCTGAATCAGTCAGAGACCCATCAGAGTTCATTTCAGATGAACAGTTCAGATAAAGACACTTATGATGGAATTACAGAAATGTGGAAAAGTTTAAGGAAAGAAAGGAGGATTGTTGTAGCATTTGGAGCCTGACAAAGCAGAACACTAGATCCGTCCTGCTGCTCCCGGCCCAGGGGAAGGGGCTTCCGGGCCGCCATCCATCCCACTGCTCCCATCCCAGAGGGAGGGGCTTCTGAGTCACTGTCCCACTGCTTCTAGCCCAGAGGAAGGGGCTTGTGAGCTGCTGTCCCACTGCTCCCAGGTCAGAGGAGGTGAGCCACGCAGGTACCAATACCACTGACCCTCCCTCTGTGTCGAAATGAGAAGACAAGTAAATAAGTCTCAAAAGCAGACTTCCAGATCATCTACAGCAACCCCAAAGGGGAATGACAAGGAACACTCTAATACTCAACCACCTGGACCCCTGAACTGGCAACAACAGAGGATTTGAAAAAAAAGGAAATCAGAAATAATTTCTCAGATAATAGCAGAGATTGTGCCCATAGGGCAAGACATGATTAATAAATCTAGAGAGGAGCTGCGGAACATGATGAAATCCCAACATAGGAAACAAATGGAATCCATAAAACAAATCCAAACAGATTTCCAAGAAATCAAAAACTCCATTGAAAGTCTACACAGCAGAATGAGCCAATATGAGGACAGAATTTCAGATATAGAAGATAAGATTGCAATTAGTGACCAGGAAAAAAGTTGCTTCAAAATTGTAAGGGACCATGAGAAATCAATAAGCCAGCTGCTAGATGATGCAAAGAAGAATAACATAAGACTGACTGGAGTCAAAGAAGAATAAGCAGAGAGTCCAGATGATGTAAAAAAAAAAACTATTCACAGAAGTAATGGCAGAAAACTTCCCAAGCAGAGGAAAAGAACTTGACATACAGATAAGTGAGGCATATAGGACTCCAAATAGCCTTGATCAAAAAAAAATCTATACAT
>NW_004624788.1:12288994-12331701 GCF_000247695.1 Heterocephalus glaber | reverse complement strand
CACTGTGGAAATCAGTATGGAGATACCTCAAAGAACTAGGACTGGAAGTCCCATTTGACCCAGCTATTCCTCTGCTGTATATCTTCCCCAAAGAATTAAAAGAATCATACCACAGTGATATGTGTGTACCCATGTTCATAGCAACACAGTTTGTGATAGCTAAAACTTGGATGCAGCCCAAATTCCCATCAACTGGAGACTGGATAAAGAAAATGTGGAGTTTTTTCATAAAATGGAGTACTATTCAGTCATAAAGAATGAGAAATTAGAGACATTTATAGCTAAATGGATGCACATTGAGGCGATACTCTTAAGTGAAATAAATAGGGCACACATGTATAAATACTGAATAGTTTCTCTAGTGTGAGAAACTGAAAGTGTAAATAAGTACTAAAAGATATAATAGATAATGTGAAATAGGAAGAAAAGGGGAAAACAGGACAAGGTGGAAAGTGTTTTCCTGAAGTTCAGTGCAGGCTGGACTATGGAAGGATCATACAATAAGGGATGTTGTCATGAGTGTCACAGCTACAATGAGAGGCATGGGAAGGGGGTGAAGAGGAGGGAAGAGGAGGTAGCCTCTCCTCATGGTCTCCAGGACAGGTCTTATGCTGAATAAAACCAGCTGGAATCCAAAGAGTGAGGGAGCCCATTGGGATTGTCCATGTAGGTCAGCATCCCACAGCAAAGAGCAACGCAGAAAGACTACATAGGAGAGCAATGAAAGAATAACTGGCTCAGACTCCTACCTTATTGTACCTCCTAAGCTCCTCTTTTCTTCCCCTTCCAAGTTTTCAGGCTCTAAAATTAGCTGTTTCTCCTTCTCCAATGTAAAACTCACTTTACCCTCAATGTGGAAGAATAGAGCTGTTTTAATGATGAAAATGACTAAGTAATTCAGACTAAGGAATGAATATGATTTAATGTATATTTCAAATAGCATTTAGTTTATCTTATTTTAAAATAAATAGAAACCATGGTGCTTTACTGTCATTACCTCTACATCCAATTCTCTTACAGATATCACTAATCAATTATGGAGTACTTTGAATCTAGATATGACATAAGAATCCTTCCTGACACAGTACTCTAAGAAGTCATTACTAATCTGATGAGTTTAAACTTATCGGCTGACCTTGATGCAAATATTTCTCTGATCAAAAGCCCTGTGTTAAGTAAATAATTTAAGTTTGTGAATTACACACATTTTTGGATGCACTACTACTTGAAAAGAGAAGCCAGATTTCCTAGGATTCATTGGACAATGAAAAAGAGTCACTAAATAAAGCTCAGAGAAGGATGCCTTATCCAGTGTCCTCTTGCCACCACCATCATTTAATCTTAGAAATACTTCCTCCCTCACAGCTCTTCAGGTCTTTTTTTCTCCCTAAACTGCTAGCTATATCTCCCTAAGAATTGGACTACGAATAACTGTGGAGTAGTAGTTTCAAGTCTCTTCCTTTCTCTGCTTCTACCCAGCCTTACTCAAGAGTTCTAAGCAAGTTTCTGCACTCCCTATCCCAACAGGAAGTGGTAACATGGATAAAAAGAGGAATCTGATGTATGGCCAAATCTGGCTAGGTGCTCCCCATATCTGTGTCCTGCTTCTGTGCCAACAGGTAGACTTTATCTCCCCATACCATGCAGTTAGGTATGGACATATGACTGAGTTATAGCCAATGAGAATATGAATTTAAGGTGTGTGCTGCATCCATACTGATTCTACAAAATCATCCAAAGGAAAGCCTACATTCTCTTTCTCATTTTTACAGCTATTTCAGAAGATATACTGAAGAAGACAGAGCCACAAGAGGGAAGGAGCCTGGGTCCCTGAATTGTTACTTAGAGGAGAGTAATCCATCAATTAGAAGCATCCATTTAAATTTTGCATGAGTAGAAAAATAAGCTTCTACCTTGTTAAGCCTGGGCCTTGAGGGATTTAGCTATTACAGCTACTAATGTTACCTTATCTTAACTAATCCACACTCTATTCTTATGGCAACCAATTAAATTCTGGTGCTACTTATTGTACTGTCATGAGCAGTGACTGAAGAGCATAATCTACTTCTTAGAAATTAAATATTCTAATAGTTTTTGAAGGACATTGTTTCTTAGATGTCTTCGGTATGTCTCAGTCAGCCCAACTGAAAACACAGATTTTAAAAATTTAACACATATTAATTGTACAAAGTAGTGGGCTTCACTGTCATATTTTTATACATGCATACATTGTTCATTGATTATGTCCATCCACTCTATTTTTACTCAGAGTTCCCCTCTTGACTCCATACTTCCCAATTCCTAAAAGTCCCTATTAATTTATCTCTATCTCTCCTCCTCCATATCCTTCCCCATCTCTGGTGTCCACCACTTCATCCATACTCCTACAAAGTTGATTTATTTGTTTCAAAATGAGAAAGAGCATGTGGTATTGTCTTTATGTTTCTTGTTTGTTTCACTCAACATTATGTTCCTTTTACGTTCCTGCAACTGACAGAATTACTTCCTTGTTTGTGGCTGCATAGTATTCCACTATAATACACAATTCCATTATAAATAACACACATATATAAATGATGCACATTTTCAAGAAGAAAATCCTTTCTTCCAGGGATGGTCATTATAGTGACCATTCTGTTGAATACCCCAATGTTAGTTTACTCTTTCTGCAGGAACAGCCTCTTTAGTGGGTAGCACTGAGGAATAAAATCCATCCTCACCCATTTCTACTCACATCCCTAGGAACTCCACTCTCAACTCCCACTAGGAGTGAGATACCAAGGTCTGAGCACTTGGATACACCAATTGCTTCAGCAGGGAGTCTATGAACTAAGTCTTAAGTCAAGTTGTACCTGAAGACTATTCAGTTACTCTATTCAGAACCTTTTCTCCTTTTATCACCAGATGAATTCAGGTTTTCTGACAAGTCAGGTGCTGTCTTTTCCTGACCAGAGCCCAACCTCCACTCAGCAGGTAAAAACAAGCTGAAAGGCTCTTATTCCAAATACAGTAGATGACACTTAAGGCAGACAGCTACGATCTGCATTTGCTATTGCTGCAAAAATATCATAATATCTGTCTAGGGAAGCCAATTTCCACACTGCTGTAAGTTAACTGACAAGAGAGGAACTGATTAGCAGAGTGGAAGTTGTCAAGTATCATGGGTCTACTTTAGCCTGTGTTGAGAGTCTGACATACTTTAACTACTATAATCCTCATAGAAATTTAGTTAGGAAATTGTTTGTCCTCATCACATGGATGAGCAAACTGAACTAATGACAGATCATCCAGCTACAGTATTTGTTTTATGAATGAACAAATACCGCCAAACTCCAGACTTGCATAGGGTTCATAGTTTTAGTTCCAGCTCTGCTTTTATATGTGTGTGTGTGTGAGTGTGTGTGTGTGTGTGTGTGAGTTTTGGCTCCAAAGTGTTCTTAGAAGCTCTGCCTGCCACTTCATGTTGCTACTCAGAAAAGAACAGGGCAATGTTTCATGAAATGAAATTTAGAGTGAAAACTCGAGGTACAGAGACATTTAATGATATATTTTGGTAGCACCAATGTGACAGAGCCAGGGTATAGACTCCTTCACACTCCTGCCTAGTGAGCTCCCTTTTGGAAATAGCCTTATAAATGCTCACCGAGGTGGACAAAGTTGCCCTGTCTCCCCCTGGCTCACACTTCATTGTGGGTGACACAGGCATAAGTGGTTCCCGCCTCCTGGCTCGACTATCATTCCACACAAAGGGTAGCAATGATGCAGCAGAGGCAGAGGCTCAGCTGCAATTATGCAGTCCTGTTCAGAGCACGTCACAGAATTGTTAACTTCTTTTCCTCTAAGAGTGCATGTTCTGGGGAAATATGCAATAAGAATACAGGTACCCAAATAAATTATGGTAACTGCCATGCCCTATGTGGTCATACATCTGGAAGACCTGGAATGATTGGGAAGAATCCAAGCAATGTGAGCTGCCCTTAGACTAGGTCAAGTCTAAAGTTTATCACACTAAGAAAGAAGACAGTGGATTGCAGATAGAATACATGAGTCAACACTGATGATATTAAAATAGGACTTTCAAAACAATTTGTCATTTTGAAAGAAGAGTTTTCTATATTTTGTTGGCTCTTGAAGGAATTGAATCGCACCACAATTGCACCAAAGGGAAAAAGGAGAACTCAGTATATAATAATCTTGCCACTGGGAAAGGCTCAACTCTTTGGGTTTTATGCTGATGGTGGAGTAGAGAAAAAGATGGAGAAACAGTCAAAAATATGGAAAGCCTGGCTTCTCTCCAGGCTGAAATGGCAGAAAGTTTATGCACAACACTAGCCTTCCTGTTAGAGGCCATCAGAGCTGGCTGCCCACTTCTCAGATTACATCCTGTAGGAGGCTGCAGTGTCTTAGGGGAAGTCCTCCATTCACCATGCCACAAAGTCAAAGGTGACCATTAAAGGAGAATACAACATGGAGGGAAACAGTTGTCTGAATATGGCCTGCATAACAGCTTTGATCCCAAGGTTGGTACACAGGAAACAAGGTACACAAAAGACTTTGTGTGTCCTGATGAGGGGAAATCGAAGTGCCAAGGACACTAGTGAATGAACTGAGTTTGTAAGAATAACACGGTTATTGAGATCCAAGATTTGGGAATAAGCCACTTCAGATAACGTCATGCACTGTGGAAGATCAGACCAGAGACATCTCCCAGCAGCTCAAGAACCAGCACTCCATCCACTTCATGGCAGAGGCCCGCAAAAACCAGAGATGCTTATAGATCCATTTAAATGTGCATGAAGAGCTCTCCTCCCCAGCACCATGAGGACATATAATCACACCCTGCCTCCCCCGCCCCCCATAAAAGAAACCCTAAACATCATCATGGGAAGGACAAAGAAGAAAGGAAGGTTTGGTAAGAATTGGCCTATTTCCAGAAAAATACTGAATTGCCTCAGAAACACAATCTTAGACAGAGGAGGATATCTAGCAAGAATGTTCTTAGTAGTGGATGGGAAGAGGGGAGGAGCGCTCAGTATTAACACTAGATCAGTTACAGAAAAATAAAGGAGCTACATTTTCTTTGCACCTTTGAGCTGAACTTCATGCATGTGCAAACCCACTAATGTAACCAAACCTCTGTTGCTTAAAGGGTGCTTCTGGCATCACAGCGGTCCCACTGATGCTTTTCTCTATGTTCTAACTTCTTCACAGACTCTACCATGCTCAGCTGGCACCACTCCGTGTACCTTATTTTCTTATATTTACTTTTATGTTTGAGGAAAACTCTTTAAGAAATTATGTTCAAACTGGCAACACAGGTGGTAAATATATTGAGATCTTCATTTCTCAAAAATGTTTTTAATTGAAAGTTTGGATGATGACATACATACAATTTGAAGCTTGTCATTTTTTCCAAGAACAAAAACAGGAAATAAACCCAGATGTTTCTTTATTCTTGCCAGTGAGAAGTCTAATGTCAGGCTGATTCTCACTGTATCACAGGTAGCCTGCTTCTTATTTATAGAATGTTAAAATATTCTTTTTATCCTTGAAGTTTTTTAAATTTAAGTTGGTGGTTACTAAACATGGAACTTTTTTCTCAACATTCTACTCAGTCTTCATGGTAGATTAGGTCATTGTACTTTGAAAACTCTTACTTCATCTCTGGAGAAAAACTCCTCTATGTTCCATTGGTTTCTTCCACTCCATTATATTTTTCCCCTCTCTGAAACTCTTAATAGATGAATATTAAACTTATTTCTCAGGCTTCAATAAATAAATAAATGAGTTAGATGAAAGATACATACCTAGATAGATGATAGATAGATAATACACAGATTTACTTTCTTAGTAGTGAAAACTAGATAAATGTATACATTTAACAACAGCGAATTGATTAAATATATCTTACACCTTTATGGGTAAGGCATGAAGTAGTTTTTTAAATGATTTTTATAAAAGATAAAATCTGGATGGATTTGCAATTGGAACAACAAAAAATATTAAATCACAAATGTACTAGAAGAAACCATCAGGAAACAGAAAGTCTGAATATTAGATTAGGAAAGGGGTTTCTGAATTTGATATAAAACACAGATTGTTAGAGACAATTTGGAAAATTTGAATGGATGGAGTTTTGTATTTGTTCTACTTTTTTGGGTAAAATTTATACAAGTAGATCTGGGTGGGAGTGTACACACCTGTAGCCCAGGCTACTCAGGAGACTGAGGCAGGGGAAACACTTAAAACCAGGAGTTTGAAGCCAGCCTACGCAATACTGAGACTCCAATTTAAAAATATATATATACAAGTATTATATATATTTAAAAAGTAAACACAATTGTACAAATTGCTGAATTTTCACAAACTATATAACTAATGTAACCAACGTCCAGTTAAAAAAGGAAATGTCACCAATACCCACAGGACACCTCACACTATTTTCACCACAAGGGTACCTCTTGACGTTCTTCACTTTCAGAGCCATGAGATAGTTTTGCCTGGGTTTGAGCTCTTTACACAGATATATAGGGAGAATAATACTGCATGTACTCATTGTAGCTGGCTTCTTTTGCTCAGCTTTATGTTCATAAGATTCTGCAACACTGCTGTGTGGGGTTATAGTATGTTCATCCTCATTTCTGTGTACCATTCCATTTGTGAGTATATTTCAGTTTTTCTCCATTCTGCTGCTATGATGATCTCATCAACTTTTATTTTTCATTATGGGAGATTTCATTTACTTACCTTCCGATTTGGTTCTTTAACACTGGTTTTTTCTATTTCTTATTTAATCAGAGTTTTGAGTTCTTTTCTCAACTATACTTAGCATATTTTTAGTTTCCGGGGATTCCACTTTCACTACTTGTTCTTTTTTTTTTAAATAACATCTTTCTTTGCAATAAAAACAATATCCATCTGTTTCCCTTTGTAAGGATATTAAGTTCCTTTTCATTTCTTAATTATTTCTATTCTCCAATGTAATATTGCCATTTTTAAAATCTTAATCCATTTTTGTGTTACTGGTTTTCCTTCAATGTTTGATTCTTGGTTGAATATCCATTTTCATGCATAAAGAGCTAAATTTCTTTCACTGTCAGCCAAGTCTTTTTCCCTAACATGGTTCTCCATGAGTGAAAGCTAAAAGCAGGCTCCACCTAGGAGAGCAAATTTGCCTACTATGTGCATATGTAGGGAGCTGTCTGCAGCCTAAGTTGCCCACAACTGCCATTTAAAGCGGGCTTGGGTTTCACATAGGAATGCTTTCCTGAGTGGAATTGTTTTGTTCTTGATGTCTTTATTTCTTTCATTCTAATGTTAATTTTGCTGAGTCAATTTCTAACTGAATTTTTGATCTTGTCAGCTTTTCTACAGATCCCAAAAGGCACAGGAAAGTGTCTTCCTCGAAAGAGTACACATTTTTCTTCAGGAAACTAGTTTCCGGACTTTGTGCCGCTGTCATATGCTCTTCGTATCGAAAGAAGGACAGCTACAGGAGACTAGGAAGTTAACAATTTCTGTTTTACTTTTCAATTAATAATGCTAGTTATCACCCTATGGCCAACATCTTTTACTTATTGACTTTGATCTCAGAAATGTTTCTGCATTGCCTTGAAGAAGAATGCTCTTGTCTCAGCGGTTTTAGGCTGTAGTTTCTCCCCTTCTGATATCTCTTTCAAACTGATCACATCAATGTTTTTATTATTTAGGATTTTCTTACAACTTTTTCTTTCACTGTTAGCTTCTGCCTTTACCATCTAACACTATTGTGCTTACTGTTCTTAAAAATCTCCCTTTGTCATTTAAGAGACTTTTGGGAGGCAAGATAACATCAGTCTTCTATCTCAAAACTGAAACCAGATATGCATTTTTATAAGTAACTCCAGTGCAGATGAAAATGGACTAGAGAAGGTTGAGAATGGCTTCAAGAAGACATGATTGTAACAATCCAGGCAAAATAAAACAGATCTTTAGGTTAATGTGGACAATAAAAATTTAGAGCATGTGAGATTTAATGATTATGGAAATGGAATCAATAGAAGTTGGTAAGGTATTAGACATGGGAATTGAGGACAAAGCTTCAAAATGACTCCTTAAAGGTTGGTGTCACCAGTGCACAAAGTGCACCCAGAAGGAAATGTAGAAGTTATTGCTGCTACTATTGTTTTGTTATTATGAATTGATGACACTGTAATGTATGCAAACATTATCGATCATAGCTTAAACATTCTATAGGCTGAAAAGTGCAAAATATCCAAGTTGACTCCTGCAGTCTTAACATTTTCTGAGTCAACCATGCTGGTGAGATGCAACCAGGATATTTGCTGGAGACTTCACTAACCAAGCTCAGATAACAAGCAGCAATAACTTCCAGAAGGTTCAGGCCTTAACTGTTTCTTAGGCTACTAAACCACTTAGACTGTGTCTCCAAACAAGTTCTAGGGTTACTTGCATGAATTTTTTTTTTTTTTCTTACCAGGGATCGAACTTGGGTCTTTGCACTTGCGAGGCAGGCGGCAGAACCACTGAGCTAAATCCCCGGCCCACTTGCATGAATTTTGGGAAATGAATTATCTTGGGCAAAAGCTTAATTTTTTACTTCCTCTGGTGTGCTTCAATATAATTAACTTTATATCAATAAATGTTGCATTTTCATAGTATACAAAACCTGAATATTTTATTTTGATGCTCTTAGCTTTCCATATGGAGGTAGTCTTTGGGGAAGATGCTAATATCTGATTTCAAATAAGAAAAAGAGAATTATGAGTTTATTTCTGGAAGCAAGAAAGTAAAAATTGAACTCAAGGAAGTAGTCTCCAAATTTAGAAGTCTTAACCTTATACCACATGCCTCATATCACCTTTCTTGAATGCCTACCAACTCAATTGCTGTGTGTTCATAGCAGACTGAAATGTGATTTTAAAAGGAGTGATTCATCACCAGTATCAAATATCCTGTAAAAGAAGTGCTGAGCACTCTCAGGGTATTTGCAGAAAAACTACTCAGGCTTGTTTGCAATATCATGATTGCAATAGCACAAAATCATATTGCAGAATTAGCCAAAGTCAAACATTAGACACATTTTGTTTTCTATGCTTTGTTCAAGATTTGAGGAATCTAAAGTTATTGAGTACCTATAAAATTCCAGCCACATTATATCATTCATTATTAGATCATATTTTATTTTTCTCTTGGTCAGGTTCATAGTGGAAATGAATTCTAAGTGAGTCAAAATACCTCAAAGAAGTCATATAAAAGAGATGAGGCTTTGCTGACAGGAAAGAAAAAGTCATCAATCTTTGTTTTGGAAGAAAAAAAGAGGAAAAAAGGAGGAAGTTTAATAAGAGGAAAAATGGTACTCAATACCAGGGCTGAGAGTGTAGAAAACGATATAAACATCTTTCTTCAGTATATTATAAGCTTATAAAGCACTTTTCACTGAAATAATTTTATCCTTGTTTCCTGAGATGGAGGGATATTATCTCCATTTTCTGGGAAAATAAGCCCATGATTTTAAAGGAACATGCCAGGTGGTTCACAGCTAACAGGTGAGGCAATGCTCTGGTCTTCCAAATCTCAGTTTAGTGCTTAGTTTTGCGCATTTGAAACCCTGCAGTTCTTCATGATTTTGGATAGGCCATGATCATTCAGCCAGGCCAAGGAGCAGCTGGATTGATGTTATTCTCTGCTAAAGAAAAAACAAACCATCAGTTCAATGCAATCAGTCTAATTTAAAGTTGACTTTGTGAAATGCTAAGGCAGGGAGAGAGTAATTTGGATTTCCAGCTAAGATGTTATGCTACATTTAAAACTGCTTTCTATTTGCACTGTATTGATTATTTCAAAGCAACATACAAACTGAGACATGATGTGACATGAAATTCATAACCATTGACCTGGGATTCAATTTTTTGTTTTTATGATCACATAATAGAGAGCTCAAATAGATCTCAAGATCATATCACCATCTACCATGCTGATTTGGTTAGGATATGTATGAGAAACAGTATGTGGTAACAGAGTGTGCAAATGAGTGTGTGTCTGTGTATGTGTGCATGAGTGTGTGAAGATATTTCAATATGCTACAAGGCAACCAATTTTGAGTCTAGAATTGCTATTCTCTAAAATGAAAAAGGAAAAAATATATATGCATATAAATTTTCTCAAATTCCCTAGAATCAGAGTCTGCATGGGGATTTAAATGCCCAACATTTACAAAGGATTAAGATTTATACTCTCAGGAGAAAGGACTAAGAGGATCGATCAGGATGGGGCAGAGGAACGAGTAGATTGAGGCTGTGGTCTCCACTGGAGATGAACTTCTACCTTATTCTTCTGGAAATTCTGGATTATGAACTGTGTCTCAGATTTGGTCCTGCTTTGAGGCAAGAGAATTGGTTTTCTTTACCCCTATATCATTCAGTCATTGGCTGCAGACTGTAGGCTGTGTGAGGAGGGGAAAGGAGCCTCATATTTTGGGCCAGGCAGCCCTTGCTTGACTGAGGGCTAATTTTCCAGAGAAGGGAGTACTATAAATCAGTTGAAACTCACACTAACAGTAGCAGGGGTTGGGTACACTGGACCAGTAAAGGAATGGAGGCATCAAACTTCACATGACTATAGTCATCCTGGTTTTAACTGCTATCTTAGCTACCAGGTGACTAGCACTCTTTCCAAACCCTAGAGGATAAACAAAGTTTTTAGGATAGTCAGCAGGACATTTCATGCCAGGGAATGATACCTAGACTGTCTCTTAATTGATGCTTGACATATTAATAGTGTTTTAGAAAGTCCAGGTATATTCCAGTTGGCCACAGGCCATGTTTGTTTAGTTTAACATATGAACTACTGCTTTGGGGTACAGGGATCCTCCTATTTTGTTGCTGCCCAAGACATACTTCTGACCACAAGTCCTCCATGAATCTAATAAATTGAATGTGTGCAATCCTAGATCTCTCTGCCTCTTTCTTCAGTCCTCTAGCACCTTCCACCATTGGCGGCTGATTCTCATACAACAGGTGTCCTTGAAGCAAGGGGATCTGGTCAGAGCGCCAGTAGTGTCCACTAGATACTTCATTTGTTCTTACGTTTTTGAAAATTAAACTGCCCAGTGCACAACAAGTTTCCTCTAGATTTTTTATCAGCAACTAGTGCCCCAAAAGTCATTTGGACTGTGAGGTGGTATCAAGGGTAAGTAAGGTCTATAAGTCCACGGGTGGCTATGTGCAGTTAAAAGACAAAAACTTATCGCCAAAAAGTGAGTGATCGGAGTGTGGTCTGTGATTGAACTAATTGAACTGTGTCAGTGTTTTCCAGGTTTTAGTAATGTACTATCCCCTTTTTCAAGATTTCACCCATGGAAGAAGTGGGGTGATGGGTGCGCAGGACCACTTTGTATAATTTGTGCAACATCCTGGAAGTTTGCTTTTGAAATATTTCTAAAAACATAAGATCTGGAGTTAAGTTGGCATTTGAATTCTGGCTTGAACAGCAGTAAGCTATGAAATCCATTATATCATAGACACTTTCAGGAGATCTACTATGCTTTGTTCTTCTCAGTGTTTCCTTTCCTATCACAGAGATTGAACCCTAAAAGATGATGAACTCTCTGGCTTTCTCTCTTCCCTCCCTCCCTCCATCCGTCTCTCTCTCTCCCTCCCCCCACTCTTTCTCTCTGGCTTTCTCTCCTCCCTACCTAAAAGATGATGAAAGAAGAAATCACTCAATGACTCAGCTATTCAATGAATAAATGAGTAAACAGTTAAGCTTGACCAAATTCTGCAAGCTCCCTGAGCCTCGGTTTCTGCATCTGTTCATGGCTAGTTGTCACGATCAAATGCACTCTCACACAAATAATCCCGAGGGCAATCTGAAGTTGTTCTTTCCATTGTCATCAAAATTCAGAACAGGCGCATAGGCTCACATAAATCTAGGGAAAGGATTGGAAAAGTGGATTCTCAGGCCTGGCTCAAGATCCCTAGGATGAGGCTCCAGGATCTAGTTTTAATCAGCTCACCCAGATGACTAGGTTACGCAGCAAATTTGAGATGGTAAAAAAAGCTTAACAGGTTATTAACATGCTCAGATTGAAGGAAGAAAAGGAAAGTGAAGGAGAAAGAGAGGAGGAGGAGGAAAATATAAAGAGGAGAGAGAGATAGAAGTGTTGCTCAGTGTGGGGAGCTGCTAGCATGCTCCCCAGCATTCCTTGCAGAGTGCTGCCTGGGCTGCATCCAGAAAGGAATCCACAAAGAGAAACGATGAAGCAAGCTTCAGCCCACTTTCCCATGAGTGTGCCAGTTTGAAGATATATGTAGACCCCTTCTATTTGCCCCCAGAGTATCCTACGATCTTCCCAGGCATAAAGTGACTCAGATTTTGATTCCGGAAGAATGTTTTTAAAGCAGGTAGTTTTGTTTCTATATATAAAAAGTCTGTCACTATGGAAACGTCTCAAATAAAACTCCTTTTAACAAAGTAGAAGTCTTCTAAATTTGCCAGCACAGTTTCATGAAATGAGACTGAAAGAATGTGTATGAAAGACATTAGTGTTAAACTGTGGAGAAAAAATTAAATCTGCAGTATATTGATACCCAGATAAGTATGCCATTGTCACCATTCTAGAGCTACCAAGCAAATTTTCCCTCCTTCTACCAGGCTCCAAACCAGACTTTCTAATTTTACATCACACAAAAAAGTGGGGATTCACCTTTGGAAATGACATCCTTCTTTTTTATGGATTATGGTCTTATCTATTAAGGATATTAGTGTGTTGTGTGTGTGTGTCCATGTGTGTCTGTGCCTGTGTATATATGCATGATCTGTGTGTTTATGTATCTGTGTGTCCATATCTGCATGTACATATCTATAGGTGTGTTTGTGTATGTCTGTGGGACTTTATCCTGTGTATCTGTGTCTCTCATTGTCTGTGTCCAGGTGTGTGTGTCTGTGTTTGTCTCTGTGTGTCTCTGTATCTGTGACTGTGTGTGTGTCTATGTATGAGTCTGTGTGCATCTATGTGTATACACATGTGTGTGTTGTGTGTGTAGCTACATGTATCTCTGTGTCTCTCTGTGTGTGTATCTGTGTGTCTGTATACATATCCGTGTGTGTCTCTGAGTCTCTATGTGTTTGTGTCTGTCTGTTTGTGTGTATATATGAATGGTTCTTTGACTCACAGAATAAGGGAGGAAGTAGTGCTTGGCTTTCTCTCTCTGCAGAGTGATTCTCTACTCCATAACTAAGATCTACTTCTGGGCCCTTCCTTTCATACCCTGTGATGCTTTTTGGTACCTGCAGGATTGCAGCACAGTAGCTTCATGCTTGGAATAAACAGAGCTGGATTTCTGGCTGTGTATGCTGGTGGGAAATCTCTCAGCCATCATGTCTCTGCTTTGGGGAAATTCTGCTTGCCTTCACCCCCTCACAATAGTTCATGGAGACACCATGAAAAAATAAATATGTACTTTATAAATTCCAAATGGAAATTATTTTTCTTTCTGGCCATGTCTCAAACACTTTATCCTTATCTGCTGTGACAGTAGGGAAGCCCTCTATGGGTGTTCCTTGGCATCACTGCCAGGTTATGTTAAGTGCTTTGCTTGTTCACCTCATTTGCTAAAACAAGCTTCTAAGTAGATGTTATTTTCCCATCTCTCAGAAAAGAAATGAAACTCAAGGAGGCTGGGTAACTGTCCCCAAGGTCTTCTAACCAGTATGTGGCCGGGTGAATGGTGATCCATGCTAATGTGATTACACAGCCCAGGCTCTCCCTAAGGGAAGGGGTCTATATTCAGTCCCACCGCTTTGTGGGGTACTTTCCCAATGATTCGTCTGCCTTCCTGTGGCTCCTATCCGGTTTTATTTCATCTTTAAGGGCTGAGTCAACATGTTTGCCCAATTAGTTTTATTATCTCAATTTATAAGAAAGGGTTCATGTGTAGATTGTCACAGTGAGCCACCTTTTCATTGCCATTTTGCCCCATTCCAGTATGCCCATGATGTAATGCAAAATGCCCTCTCCAATGCAGAAAAATTTTCAGGCTTGTGTGTTTGTGTGCATGTGTGTGTGTTTGCTATCAGTCTGATTGCTGTGTTCATGGAGGTCACTGATTTTCCCTTTCATCTACCTAACAATTGATGTGAAATTCTAAAGAAATGCCCTTTTGTTCTGGAAACACAATATGAGAAATTTGAAAAAGCCAACATTTGCATGGCGTTAAACTTAAAAATCTCTGTAATCAATGCTAATTTGACATGATAGGATGCAACACTTTTCATCTTCAAATCTCTCTGCAAAAATTAATTACCAATTAATCTAAAATGTTAGAGCATTATTTATTTATTATCTGTGTGCTCTGAACTTGGAAATGTCTACATTTAAAAGTATAACTGGCGAAACTATTCCATGATTCTTTATAGTAGAAAATAAGTTCAGATAATTCTCAGATAAGGACAGATCATAAGTATGTCAGTGAGATGAGACTGCTGTATTATTCTGAGAACTGCTAGTGTCTCCCTGGGAAGTACTACGCAAACATTCAGCTGGAAGTTTGCTGGAAGAATTTCTCCAAAGTGATAATGCTAATCAGTCTACAGCAATAAAAGACATAAGAGAATAAGGTGTTCTCTCTGGCCTTTCTTTCAGAGTCTGAAGGAGATTTTATTCATAGCTGCTCCCTGAAATAGTGCCTTGCAGAAAACAAGCAAATTGGATTGTCCAACAGACAAATGAATCATTAATCAGAATGAGAGCGCAGAGAGGGAAGAAGGAAAGGAAGGAAGGAGGGGAGAAAAAAGGGAGAAAGGAAGGAGGGAGGCTGACAATGAGTGAGGGATGGAAAGGAAAGGAGGGAGGATAGAAGGAGGAAGATAAATACAGAAGGTTGCAAGCAGTTGACCTGAGATTGAAAGGACAGTGGATGGCACTGCTAAAAGCATGTGTTATTCCTGTAGAAGTAACCTGAACTGCAAAGATTTACTAGGTCTTAACTTTCATTTTATGATAAGAAAAGCAAACTCTTTTTCCAAGACCACAAAGTAAGCCAATTGGCCACCGCTTCTTCCAAAACAAGTTTCTCTTTAGCCCCACCTTGTGGTTGTCCTTTTTTCAAACCACAAGTTAATCTTCCCTATAAGAAAAATCAGACAGTCTTGAGTTCATGGCATACACTTAACTGAAAGAATTTTCTAGGGACTGACCAGAAAGACACATCTGTCTAGAACTAGGGTGTCTCTGCACTCCTCTTTTTCTACACCTCAATACCTCACTCACTCACCTCCTTTTTTTCCACAAAGTGAGGTTACAGTTTATTTCAAAACTGACAACAGAGCTAAAAACCCAAATGACACCCCCAGATATCTGCCCCAGGAAGGTGGTACAGGCTGAGTAGGCAGGAATTCATAGCACAGCATGAACAACTCTGTCATTCCAAGGCTGTAAAAAGTCTGAGGTCTCACAATAGAGGAAGCAAACCAGCTGAACAGAGGCATAATTTGGACTGTGAAAGATGGTACAGTCTAGCTCTGAGAACCTACCCTAACAGCTTCAGGCAAGGATGTGTCATAGCAACAGTAGTTTGTGTGTTATTACAGTGTTTTGGGGTAGACATACTGATTAATATTTACCCACGGGATCTGTACTGCAGATGGGAAAAAGGATAGAAAAATTGACAAAGGTTTTCAGAGATGCCTATCCCTTCCTAAAATAGCAATACCTGGCTCTGTGTAACCTTGGGGGGCAGGGGGGGCTGCCTAGATCTCTAAGGACAGCATGAAGGTAAGATTCATGGCTATAAAAGTCTTCCTAGCTTTGCATCAAACATCCTACACTGCTGCCCAGCTTCTGAGCCCCTGGAAAGCTGACCATGCAGCCTGCTTCTCTTTGTACTAAGCCTCTGTCAGCAATGTTTCTGTGGACAGGGAGTTGGCACAGCAGTGAGCTGACAAATATCATTTTAAATTAAATAATATATTTTAAAATGTGTTTCACACATTAAAGACACAGATGGTGAGGCGTCCATGCCTCAGAAGACAGCTCCACAGGGGAGTGAACAGGTGTGCACTGCGGCTCATCCTCACACCTACTTTCTGGCACAGTTTCCTCTGAGCAGTTGAATTACCTGACCTGCCTCCATGTCCTTGGGCTGGGGATCTTGCTTGCAAACTCTAGGCCTCATATACCTGCCTAGTTCAAGACCAGGAGTTCCTGGTCTTGAGCTCAGCTCATTTCCAATAAGGACACTGTGAAAAAACCATTGTATAACACCAAGCCTACATTTTTTGTCTTTGTGTATGTGTGTGGTGGTGGTTATCATTATTTTTAAGATCGTTTCTGTTGTGATTTTTTTTTTTTGCTTTGGTTAATTTTACAAAGAGATAATGAAACAAAAGTGAAATGCCTAGATTCCCCAGAGAGTCCCAGCCTTTGGAGACCCCTGAAGCATGCTCCCCAGCCATGTAATTCTACTGAGTGATAGCAATCCTTCACAAAGTGGATCTATAGGAGCAGCATCACCTGAGAACATGCTGGAGAAGCAGATACTTATGCCCCATCCTAGACCAACTGAATCAGAAACTCAGGAGTTGGGTCTGAGAATCTGTTTTAACAAACCCTCCAGGTGACTCTTACACTCACTGGAGTCTGAGAACCTCTGGCCTAGGGTTCCCAGTGAAGGTTTGTTCACAGGGAGATAATGCCTGATCTGGCCTCTTGTAGCCCACTAGGTTTAAAGGGGTCTGTTTTCTATCATAAAATTAACACACTGCCTACTGCCTCTGTTTCTTGATCTCAGGAATTCTATATTTCTTGAATATTTCTACACCCCTGGAACTGTGGGTCAGGGTTGGGTCTGGATTTCTGCATCTGTAGGAGAAGGGCCAGATCTGAAATTGTGGCAAGGGTACCAGAGTAATGTCATCTTCTAAATCTTTCCTCAATGCCTTCTTCCCAACTTCTACACCAGCAGATTATGTGCTCAGAGAGAACAATGAATCAGGTTTGGCCAATGGCTCAGTGGGAGTTCACAGTGCAGTGGTAGAGACAGCTTTGGAAACAGTTCCTTGTAATGCAAACTGATTAGTGCTGTAGAGAGGCCTCAGCCAAGTGCCTGGGCACATAATGTAGCCCTAGGGAAAACAAGGACACAATTATCTCTTAATCTCTCCAGCCCTGGCAGAGACCCAGAAGCCCAGACAGGGAAAAAGCACAGAAAATAAAACATCTTCCTACATAATTCTGTTCCCTGTTCCTTCTCTCTGGAAGAATAGCTCCAATGGCCATTGAGAGGCATGTCTGCATAGACTCTTGAAAACAATTAGAAAAAAGAGGCAAGAAGACCTCCTTAGATATCTCATGGGTACAATCTGGCTCTTTCTGATATACAGGAAGTGATGGGAGTGGGAGAGAAAGACAGAGACAGAGAACATTTGCAGGGGAAGAGAAAGCCTTTCTATTGCTTTCACACCTTTAATTGTTTTTTAAAAAATGCAATTAGAACTAAATTTCAGGAGTTCTATGACCAAGGTCATCTCAGTCTAAGGTTTTGGCGGTTTCCACCAACCTTTTTGTGGGCATACATCCCAACTAAATATTCATTAATGCTATCATGGTAAGAATGACAAAATCGGGATCCTTACCGGTGCTGACCTCAACAGAGTGAGCCATCATCATCATCACTCTGGCCTCTGCCAAAGAGCAGTGGAGCTTTTCTCTCTTCATCCACATTAACACACTCTCCACTTCTTTTACCTAGCAGCTGTCCTATATCCAGTATTCTGGATGGATTCTATGGGAATCTTCCTGAGAGTTCTTGTTCTGTGAGTCTGGAAGACTAGCCTCTTTCTCATTCTAGTTCCACCATTTATCAGCAAGATCCTTTGGCTCTCTGAGCTCCTCTGTACCTGCACTAGAAAATGGGATGGGGTGTCCATTCCTGCCTACCTAAGGGAACATCAGGGAGCTTGGTGAGGATACGAGGATACAGTGAGATGTCTGTAGAATGGAGCCTGGTCCTGGTGGGGTTGAGGAAGGTGACTCACAACAAGGATGTTGATCTAGAGCCTTTCTTCTGAAAAATACACACAAGTTAAATTAAATCACATCACTGTGCTCTCTGGCAAGCACTGCTAACTATCTTTGGTCTTTTTAAAATTTTTACCTAAGAATACACTGCCTCAGAACTGCAAGAAGCACCAACTCAGGGCAAAAGAACTATAACTAGAGAATGATTAGCCAAACAGGCAAAAAGGAAATGAATTGAAAGCACTGAAGAAACTATCTCTGATTGTGGCATAGGGAAGGTATCTCTCTCATTGATTTTATTTCACCTACAGACAACAAAAGCTCAGAGCTACCCTTTTTCCACTGGCTGTGCAGAGACTGAAATGTTGCTGTCTACCCTCATTCTGACCACCAAAGGTCATTAGCATGCCCTATGCCCATAAATTCTAAGCATGGGGGGCTACCAGGAGCCAAGGGGTATTAGAGGAGCTATGACACTATCTTCTGGAGTCACAATCCCTGGTCCTTTCACAATGTCTACACTGAGACTGACTAAGGCTTCAGAGTCATCAGAGAGATGATGTCTGCAGGTCCCAGCTGGAGGCTACACCCTAGTTCTTGAGAGAGGCATTATTCCTGGGAGCCCAGAGAATCAAGCTGTGTAAGGAAGAAACCAAAGACTCCACAGTCACCCAGGAAGCTCCACTGGCAAAAGTTAGAACGGCGAAGCAGGAGACAATATTGTGCTAGAGACCGTCCTGGGCAGAACAACAATGCTATCTAATTAGTACTACTATTATACCCATTTTACACATGAGGGAGCTGAGTCTCAGAAATAGTTCAAAGCTATGAAGCTGGCAAGGGACAGAGGGAGAACTCTTTGTCTCAGTTTCTGCAAGACTCCTAAGGCATTCCCCTTTCCTCTTGCATGAGCAGAGTCAGGGAGAAGGTCATGATCTGAAGCCTCACTCTTCCCTTTAAAGAATTCTAGACCATGCCTGGGCAGCTGAGGACGTGCTGAGATGATGGGTTAAGGGGCCATGATGCACTGGGCTTACAGCCTACCTCAGCCACTTACATTCATCATTTCTGTCTGTGCTGGATCTGCCAAAATGTCGGGTTTTTCACATTTTCCTACCAGTGTTTTCCCCTTGTTCACAGTATACTGTGCTTGAAGAGCTCATGGCCCTCCTCTTCCAAAATACTTTTTAATGAGCAAGATTTCCCCTACTTTTTCTGAATTCAGTCACACCTCTATTTCCTTCTAATTCTCTGATTCTTCTTCTTACTCCTTCTTCTTCTCTCTCCCCATATTCTCTCTTTCAGCCTCTGTGACAATCTTTACCCTTTTCTCCCTAATCTCTATCATCTTCTTCCATTATCTTTCTTTTCCACAATGCCTTCTTTCTATCTTTTGCAACTCTCTCCTCCTACTTCCTCTCCCTTTCCCCTTTCCTAGGTTCATCCACAGACCAAGAGCTAAAATGACAAGTCCAAACAACCCACAATGTCTCAGATGAATTGGAGTTCCTCACTTTTGCACATAAACTCCCAGCATCAACCTGGACCTGGTGCCTTACAGCTGCCTGATTAAAGCACCAAGGGAGTTTTGTCTGGAGATGGTTTTATAGTGTTTGCTGAAGGGAGGAGTTGCATTTTGTCCTCATGCCAAAAATGAAGCAAAGCTGTTTTGAAGAGGAAGTAGAAAATAAAAATCCCAGCCAGCCCCTCTTAGTATTGTTCTATGTGCCAGCAACTTGATGCTTTTTCAGTGTAGGAGGAGAGTAACTGCAAATGCCACCCTCCACTCTGGCCTGGGCTTCCTCCTGGCCAGCACACTCCTCAGCATGGCAAGGGCTGCTTTGAACAGAAGACAGCAAAAACAATAGAAAACTGGGCTTGGAGCCTTCAACCTAGACACACAGGCTAAATATGACTTTTACCCACATGGGTAGTGTTATTCAGCATAAAGGGGACAGGAGAGAGCCAAACACTTTGTAAAGATGGCTTAGAAAAAGGGGAGGAATGCATCAGGGAAAAAATTTTATCTATTTCTGCAGCCCACAGCCTTAAGAAGCCACCAAGTCATAAAAGTAATTTTTTAAAAATGTTATTAACATTTTCAATTCTATTTCAGAAGATAGGATTAAATCCAGTTCTTGGAGAGGCCCACCTCTTCTCTTTTCAGATGAGATAATTGAGGTCTAGCAACTGCAAGTTCATTGCCCAGGTTTCCCCGTGAAACAAGACTAGTCCCCCTCAGACCCACCCTATGCTTTCTAGCATCTTTCACAACTGCTTTGAAAATAGGTAAGCAGTCCTTTCTGACCCTTGGAATTTTCATCAAAAGGTCTTTGAAACTCAGTTCCACACAACTTAGGATCATCAGGGAGCAGCAGCTGACCGTACCCACAAGGATAGAGTACATGCATATACTTTGAAGAATCCAGAGTCTCTTTCATAAGACTGGCAAGCATTTGAAGGTATCACCACTTTAGTTTCATTGCACAATTTATTTCCAAATGTTCTTCCACATTGTGTTCTCTAATTCTCGTTCTTTTTTTTTTTTTTTTTTTTGGTACTGGAGATTGAACTCGGGACCTTGCGTTTGCAAGGCAGGCGCTGAAACCACTGAGCTAAATCCTCGGCCCTCTCATTCTTCATATGGCTAGCTGTTTGAGTTTAATTTTCTCCCTAATTTTGCATCAATTTCTATCTTCACCGTTCTCTGGTATTTTGAGGTGCGTTTCTTGGACACAGACAAGAACTTAGGTGAACTATGATACATTATGGGAGAGAAATAGAATAGAGAAAGCAGGATTGGGAAGAGGAAGGAGCTAAACAAAGACATAAATGTAAATAAAGTCTATAGCTTACTCTAACTAACAGAAGGATGGGGAAAGAAGCCACCCCATTACCTGTATGCACAAGGGTGTCTTTGAGACATAAAATGATTGACCCCAGCAGTTGTCTGACCTAGTACTCCAACCTTGTCCTAATATCCACAGGGAGACAGAGATAAATTACAATGCAGAGTTGTCCCCTCCTTTAGATCCAACATTTTTACTCAGGTATGAGTCCATCATTGGCTAAAGGTTTCCTCAAGATAGGACATCTGTGAAATGCAGAGTAAAAAAATGGAAGTCCATTCTCTGGAGATAGGGTATATATCCAGTGCAGATCCCAAACCCAATCAAATTGACACTCCACCCTAACTACCACACCATGCTTTCAGTTTACCTTGTGCAAGCCTCTAAATTATAGTTCCATGTTGTGCAGAAGTTATTTTATTAGTTAGTATTCTACACTAAACCATGAGTTTTCTGAAAATGTGAATGATGTCATCAATATCTGTATCCTCTTCTACTTCAATAGTTAGCACATGGTAAGCATCCACAGATCTTCCTTGAAAACAAAGAGTAACCTCTGCCCAAGGACTTGAGCATTTCATCTCTACATTTCATCACTGATTCTGAGAAGTTAAGACACATGTTTTCTAAGTCACAGGTATCTCTTACAAAGACTGTCATGACTGAGTAGTTTTCTAGTTTCATGCTAATGGTACTGTTCATAATCTTTCCTGTTGCTAAGTTGTTGCTTAAATGTCCCAAGTCCTTGAAACATTACATTCCCCCCACATTGAAATCCTATGTTGTACTGAGTTATAGTCTAGCAGTTGTCTCATTCAATATTAAATATATGATTTTATTTTTCTTCATTAGCTAGAGAAAATTTAAGTTGTATCACGATCTTGGTAGAGAAACGAAAATAACTGGAGTAATAAATCTTTGAATGGTAGGTGCACAGTGAGCAGCCCCCAGTTTTCCTGTGAGAAACACAATAATAGCCATTTTATTTTTGAAATTGTAGTAAACCTTATCAGTGTACACCAATATCCATTTCTTTTTACCCTCCTGAGTACGTAGAAGACTATGCTTGTGGCCTCCTTATAAGTAGATGGGCCCTGTGACCCGATATGACCAAAAAAAAAAGGGAAATCAGAGATGAAAGTCCTCACTTCAGTCCTGGACAAAATATCCAGTCTCTCTTCTGTTTCCATCATTCTGAAGAAGATCTTACATGAAAGCAGCCTGATTTGTTGAGTCATTGCTCTGGAGAATCACATGAACCTACCACAGATTTGAAAGAAGAATAAATAAACTTCTCTTCGCTGAAACTGAAATTTTTCATTACTGCGGCCTTTCCTATCTTATCATAATTAATAGAAGGATAGGAAAAGAAATTACCTGACTACCTGTATGGACAAGGGTAACTTTGAGACATAAAATGGTTGACCCTAGCAGTAGTCTTGATCTAGTTCTCCTCCTACCTGTGTGTCCTAATGCGTGTAACTGTGTGTGAAATAGGGAAGCCCATCCCAAAAGTCACATATTGGAACATTAAAGGGTGTTACGTACTGTTGGTCAACTTGACACAGAAGAAATAGGATTTCTGTAACATAAAAAATCATTGAAATCTATGCTGGGACCTTTAGTAGCAAATATTACAGCAATAGTTACCAGGCACGTAGCAGGATGTGATCAGTTCACAAGTCTCCTTGAGTTTGCATGATGACAGCCCAGCCTCTCCAATATAAATAAGATTTCTTATTTTATTTTCAAATTTTGGAGAACTAGAGAACCAAATCATTTCACTCAGAGGACAGGAAACATCCCTGATGCCTTTACTACTGATCGCTTTCACATTGCTCTCAGGCCTTAAAATATCATGGAATGCACCATACTCCAATGTCCATGAAGGAACAGTCTGAGTTCTCAAGAACACAAGAGAAAAGCTGGTCCCCATAAGGTCTGGGAACCCCAGATCATACCCTGTATGATCTCACAAAGTAGAAGAATAATAGCCCTGAGTTTGTTCAGAAGTGAACTAACTCTGGAACTTGCAATCCACTTCACAAAGTTTAGCCTGTTGGGATGTAGGCAGTATTCTAGGCATTGAGAATTCAGCAGCAATAACTAAAGACACAATCCATGGTATCATGGTGTTCCTGTTTTGGGGCTGGGGGGGCACATAAACAGATGAACAAAAGCTCATATCAGCCAGTATCAGATTCTGCTGAGTGTCATGAGGACAGTAAAATGATGGTGTCCTAAAAGTGGAATTGCATTAGAGGTAGCTGCTTTGGTCAGAACAGGTAACTTTGGAAGTGAATCTGAATTACAATAAATAGTAATAACTAATAATAATTAGCCTTTTTTTTTGCCAAACAAGTGTTCAGAGCATTTCACTTTTCTGAATGTTTTTAAATTCTCTCAGCACCTCCATGAAATTGGTACTATTATCTCCATTCTTCTAATGAAAACACTGAAGCAAAGAAGCACCTGGTTATACACCTAATATCACATAGCTATAAAGAGGGGAAGGCAGTCATCTCATTCAAGCAGGGTCTGCTCTTAACCATTATACTACACTGCCTCTTAACAAATGATATAAAGAAATATAATATGTCCTAGGAAGATTTCAGTAAGAATTCTATGGCAGAGGGTAAACCCAGCGCAAAGTTCCTATGTTTAGAAAGCAGATCTCTGGTCCACAGCAAACTCTGTTGAAAACAATCAATCATTTCCATCCCTGGCCAAACCAAAAGCAACTGTTAAAATCTGGGTAATTTCCAAAGTCTCCCACTATGTTGCCTGATAACCTCCAACAAAATATAAAGATGTTGCATATTTTACATGATCTTGACATCAAGCCCAATATAACTGTTTTCTGAAATATTAAAACCCTGTTATGGCTCCTCCAACTATCCAGAACCTTATGAAATCTAATTTCATCTTGGCAATGCTTCTCACAAGATAAACATAAGCCTACTCAAGGAAGTCTTAATTCAATAGCATTCAAAATATGTCAGAGCCGATCAAGACAGACCTGGAGGCTCTATAGAGGCCTGATATGTTTGAGCATATACATTCAAGGGATATTTATTAAGTATTCCTCAATGTGCTGAAGCTGTGCTGGGGCATGGAGGTCAAAGAAATAAGAATATCAACAATAATATTCAGGATTCTAACTTTTAAAGTTACAGTTACAGCAATTTTTGGTCCTTGGCTTGACAGTGAAAATTTCTTTCAAATTACTAAAGAGGAGACAGAATTTTGAAGCTGGAAAATGAGGGAATGGCTGGCATATCCCCTAAAACTTTGATCAGGGAAAAACTTTCAAGACTATTAAAGTCCTCAGCAAAAATTCAAAAGTTTTTTTCCTCTCCATTGTGTCAAAACACAATCATTTCAAGGACTTTAAAGATGTAAAATACAAGTGAAAGGAAAACTACAATAAAGCATATGCCTCATAATCCAGATGCAGGTCTCTAGGAGAGCTGAATGCAAGGCTTCGTCCTCTGCAAGCTGCGGCCTTGCCAAGTGCTGAGCACTGCAGGTATGCCTGGGCAAGCACAGGTGAGAGGAATAAAAAGCCATCCCTGGGACATGATAGAAGTCTCACAGTAGGGTGGGCATCTGTTGCAGAATTGTGTAGAGATTTTTGCTGATTTTTCAATCTCAAGGCAAGTGAACCATGTCCAAAAAGCAGACCATGTGTGAATGTAGGAAATTAATGAAAGTCTAGAGTCTTTAGATCAGTGGCTCTAAAGCTTTTACCTATATCAGAAGCACTGGGGGGGATCAGACACAGATTCTTGAACCTTACTCTTATGAAACCACTTCTGATTTGGTAGGTATGAGTGAGGCCTGAGAATTTGCACTTCTAATTTCCTAAGAGATAGTGATGCCCCTGGTCCAGGGACTGTCACACTTTGACAACCACTGCTTAGCAAAATGGGAAGAGATGGCACAGGAAAGAGGGAGTTCCAGCAATGTAAGCATTTTGGAAAGCAAAGCCCCAGGAACTCCATGCTTGAAGAGTTGTCCAGGATGGTCTCAGACTGGGACTCTCCACTAAAGACACAGCCCTCCTGAGGAAGGAAGGGAATACACTTGAGCACAGACTGTGGTGAGCACTAACTATGCCAACCACCTCCACAAGGATTTTTTACTTAATCTCACAACAGTCCAATGGGCTAAGTATCATGTTCCCATTCAGATGTGGAAACCAAGTCCCTGAGAAGTAAACAGATGAATCAGAATCCAGGCCTTTCAAACACTAAAGAACAAGCTCTTTCCTGCATCACATTTGGCTTTCAGGTGCTATCTCTTCTGACATTTCACACTGATGCAACAATAAAATACTAAAGAAAATTGTGAAGGCAATTGAAATGCTCTGTAAACAAGGTCCTGTTCAGAAGGTAGATTTGTTTTGTTAAAGCAATGGTTTTTCAAAGCGATAATCCCTTAAATGCTGTTGGGTTCACTGAGTCCCTGGGAGGCTGCATCAAAAAGCCCAATCAAGGATTAGTAAACTCAGGGATCCTCAGCTCCCTCTGAAGGAACCAGCAACCACAACCACAACCATCTTCACCCTTCACCCTTCACTGTCACCTTCAGTATCACACCCACAACCACCAGAGGGTGTTCTACCCACTAAATCTTATGAGTAACAACCAACAGCTGCTATTTCTATAATACTAAACACACACACACACGCACACATGCACACACACTTTGGATAGCAGTTTTGCATCACAGAGCCCCTTTTTATCTGTTTGTGGACTGTGGAGGATTTCTACTTAGGTGACTTTTCTCTGACCACTGCAGAATGGTAAAAGATGTGGTCCTCACTTAGTGCATAACCATTTCCTCTTCTTGAAGTTTGCTCAAGCCCTTTTGCCTTACACACTTGCTTATAGCAAAATATCGTGTGTGACAAGAGAAATGTTATTAAGTAAAATGACAGACACATTGTAAATGTTCCATAAGTCAAGAGGAGATAGACTCCAGAGTTCCTCAATCACCCCACTTGTCTTGTCCCTAATGGGCCACTTTCTTGGTCATGGGATCACCTCTGTAGTGCAGCAAAGACAGGGGACCCTGAGGAAGGAGCTGTGATGGTGGGAGCACTCTGGAGTCCTATCTCAAGGACTACCCAGTTTTCTGTTTGGAACATGTTGGTTTTGCTACAGCTATGAGCTACCACTCAGAATCTGCTCTAAATTATATGTTCTGTACGCCATCTAATCATGTGACTCATTAGTTGTGATTAGTGGGACCCCAGACAGGAGCAAAAGTGAGACTGGCTCTGTTATAATGACCAAAGAAGCTGGCATCATCACTGGCTATGATTTTGTGGGTATTTATATGTGTGTGCTTGGCTACTAACATGGGTTTTGTGGAATGCCTCACATTGCACATTGTGGAATGTGGAATGCCTACCCTTTCTCAAGGGTGTAAACAAATATACTTTGACCCATTGTCCTCTGTTAGGAAAATGTGCCATAATTTTTGGAAGGTAATTTGACAGTAAGAATCTAAAACCTTAAAAATGTTTATAGCTTGGGATACAGTAATTCCACTCCTGGGAATCTAGCCTGAAGAAATAATTCTAATACATGAAAAAGCTTTATGCCATCATAAGAATCAATTTAAACAAAATAAATATCCAGCTCTAGTGGAAAGCAAAACCCTGATACTCCTAGTTTTCAGTTCAATCTTCTTGGGAAGAAATCCTTGAAAGTTGAATATCTAAAATTCTCACACTCAAATATGGAAATTAAGGTACAACTACAATTTGAAGTATATATCCAATAAAACTGCTTTCAAAGTGTAATAACATGAAATAAACTTAGAATTGTTATAGTAACTTTATACACATTGAGAAGAACATTTTCTAGCACACTCAAAGCCTGTATATTCTCAAATAATAATTTAAATTTCCTGGTGTTGTGAGTCTTGGAAAACCAGAAACAGGATGTAAATATATGTGGACAGTTATATATGAAAAATGGCAAATTGAAGACATTTTATTTTACTCCTTTCCAAAGCCTCACTAAAGGGGTGGTTAAGGGAGTTTCTTAAAGGCATAATTTCATAAAGATGGAAATAAGAAGGGAGGGAATAGCAACAAAATATTGAAATTTTTAGAGCTAATGAATGATGGATGGGGGTAATCGACCTTACAAACTGTAGAAATTTGAATCTTTTAAAATACCAATAAAGAATCTAAGGCGAATTAGAGTAATAAAAATCCTCAAAAAACTCAAGTACCACTAGTAACAAGTATTTCTGGAAATAGAAAAAGAAGTCAAGCCATGAGATGGTGGATAAAAGCTGTTTAGGAAGTAGGCAGAGTTCCAGGTCCTGTCCTCATCTCATAATACAGTATAACTTCCCACCTAGAAATATTTCTGGAAATTTGTTTTTTTCTTCTGAGAAGTTAGGCAGAAAGTTCCTGAGAAGGCACAGATGAGGATGGAGACACAACCAAAAGTAGTGAAGTTAGATAAAGCTATGCCTAGTGAATGCAGAAAACAGCCCTGTCCCTCTCCCAGATCTCAGAACACTACTGATATGCCTTTACCTTCTGCCCACCTCAGGAATCAGAACCTGAAGATAGTGACATCAGTGATTCCACCTTAGACAACCTCACAGTGAAGCCCCCTGTTTTCAAAGTAACCCATTTGCTCAGAGTTTCCAAGATTTTAGTTCACATCTCTTATGCATGATGTTATGGCTTGTGTCTAGATGTCCCCCTAAAGCTTCATACAGTCATAGGTGGGGCTTTTCAGAGATGGTTGGATCTAGAGCATGTAACGCTGGCATTAAGTGTGTGATGCTGAGATCAAGAGTGTGTAATTACTAAGTTAGTCCACTAATTGGTTTGACATAGTTCTGGGTAGCATTAAGGATGAGTGTGATAGCCACCCTAAAGGTAGCCTAGATAAAATATAGTGGACCCTCAAGTTACAACCAGCCTCACACACAACTGAAATATTAGTATTAATTTATGACCAAAGTCTTGAGTTACAACCCAAATGCCAGTCTTTTCTGTGTGGGGTTAATTGATAAATCCTAGGCCAATGTCTCTCTAAGGACAATGAGATCTGCCTGGAAGAAAGTATGACCTAAAATTATACAGGAGAGAGACTTTGAAGGCTGTATAGAGGAGCCTGAGCCTTTTGTGGTTGACGACATTGTCACTATAGCAGAGTCCATAGGCTTGCAGGTAGACAGTAGTGATGCTGAGGAACTGGTGGAGGAACACTCAGAATTGTCTAAGGAGGAACTTCAGCAACTTCTGGCTGAGCAACAGAAAATGGCAGCTGAAAAACTTTCTGAACAGGAGGGGGAGTATCAACAATAAGTGCAGCAAAGTTCTTTTTCTGAAATAAAGGAAAGCCTGAAAAAAAGGACACAGCTATAAACATTTATAGAGAAGATCCACCCAAACAGTGGAAAAAATCAATCATCGCCTTCACTTGCTTAATGACAATATCATGTCATACCACAGAACAGCGTTAAAGAAAAGACAGAAACAGACAATCTTAGACCAATTTTTAGTTCTGAAAAAGTTGAGACTTAGTAAGCCAGAAGCAGGTTCCAGTGGGCTATGGGCTCTCCCAAAGAGAGAAAAGACACCAGAGAGCCAGATTGTTTATGTTCTTATAGAAAAGGACCCTCCTTCCAAACAATAACCACCTTCCATTTCCTCTTCCCTTCCTGCAAGCCAAAAATGTCAAGTTGAGTGGTGAGTACAGTACTAAATTGTTGTTTCTAGTAAACTAGGCACATTTTATAAGTTTTTGGTGAATACACTAGGAAAATTGTTGGTGTTTCTGGTAAATTATGCACATTATACAGCCTTTTTTATTATGAAAATGTTAGTTAAGGGGTGCTTGGAAGGTTTGGAATGCATTATGGGTATTTCCATTATTTCTTTTGGGAAAAACAGTCTTGGTTTAAAAGCAACTTGAGTTACAACCAACCCTCACAAACAAATTGAGTTTGTAAGTCAAGGGTCCACTGTGTAAGGGATAGAAAGAGAGCTACCGATGTCCTCATTTGTCACTTGTTGCTTGCTGCTTGCTGCCTACTGCATTCTGCTTGCCATGAACTGTTTCTCCACTGTGATGCCCCTCTGGCATGCTAGCCTGCCTTGGAGCAGCCAACTATGAACTGAAACCTGTACAAACTGTGAGCCAATTAAACCTTTTCTTCTTCAACTTTGGGTGTTGGATATATTTGTCTCAGCAACAAGAAAGTTACAAAGATACATGAGCACAAACTAACAATCACCAGTGTTCTAAAACATCCTGTGACATAAAACATAAGAACCAAAACAAATAGGGGAGAAAAGAAACAAAATCTATACAGAATGGAAAAACTATCAGAAAACACATGATCAATCATGCCCAGAGAAATAAGAGAAGACAATATACGATAAAACAAGAACAGTATGCTGAAGAAAAGGAACATCAGAGAAAAAAGACTAAATAAAAATCCAAGGACAAACATTAAAAACTCCACAAATGACTTGAAATATAAGGTTCAGCAAAATCCTCAAAAACAGACCAAACTGAAAAGAAATGGAAAATAGAGTAGAAAAACCAGATAACTAACCCAGGAAACATACAACAAAATGGGAGGTAGGAAAAGGGAAAGAAAGTGAAGAAAAAAGAGAGAGAAAGAAAAGAAAAAAGGAAAGCATTATTAATAGAATTATTCAAGAAAGTTTTCCAGAAACAAAATACATTGCTTCGAAATTCTAAGAGACAAAGTGCCCATAATTCATTGTGAAATTTCACAAGACTAATCAGAGAGAGAACATGAATAAATCAGGAATGAGAAAGACTTTGAATTTCTCAACAGAATAGTGCAATGATGGTGAATCTTTTAGAGCTTTCAATAATAACAAATAGCCCACTGCAGCACAAACGAGTGCCATAAGTTCACCACCACTGGTATAGTAGAAGGGGGAAACCACAGAAAATGGCTTCAAAACTATCTCAAACCCAAATTCTAGTCCCAAACAAATTGCCAATCAAATAGAAAAACACAATAAAGACCATTCCATTTGGGGAAAAAGGCTACAAACGATCGATAGGTGCAGGCATGCATAGCTTATTTGAACACTTAATTTCATTGCAAAGTTTGAAAGGCAATTGTCTGAATCACAAGAATGGGGAGCAATCAAGGTCAAACTCTGTAAATTTCACCATTTTTCCACAATTTTGTTCTTTTTTTGAACTCCTGATTTCTCATTTTGACCTGCTCTAAATTCCACCATCTTAAAAAACGCACTTCTCCTGTTTGATGTAGAGGCAAGAGTCCATAAACACATATAAAATCCAACATACTCTTACTGAAAATATTATATTCCACCTTAACCAATTCAGGCTGGATAAGTCTATCAAAAGACACTATGCAGACATAAACATAGAACAGCCAGAATGCTCATTCAAATCTGTTGGGTTCTCTAGAAGCAGATGTGAGGTGAAGTCTGGCATAGAGAATATTTGATAAATGTCACAACAGGGTACGGACAAGAAAAATAAGACAGCATAGAGAGAAAATGGGATGCGCTTCAGTTCCAACAAAACTTTTGCCAGCCCCATGGCACTCTGGGGCACATGTGGTGTGCTGTCTTTGGTGCTCTGTTACAATGGACTGTGAATAGCAGGACTTAATACCTCATCTTACTCAGGCAGTGATGGGAGTGGGCTAGGGGAGCTGTGTCCTTGCCTGAGTCAGGTCTCTACAATTGAGGTAGACTGTGAGGGACCTGACCAGTGGGTAACAAGTTCTCCCTTGAAGGGAATTCTGTGTGGCTCATCTCTATGTCCAGTACACCTAGAAATTCCACTCCTCACATTCAACCCAACAGATATGTGTGTGTGCATTTTCTAAAAGAAATATATCATGCGTACTTGGAAATATTGCTAATTTGGCTCCAGACTGCCTCAATAAAGTGATTATCACAACAAAAGAAGTCACACAAACTTTCTGTTCTCCCTGTGCATATAAAAGTAATGTTTGTTGTAGTCTATTAAGTGTGCAATAGCATGATGTCTAAAAAAGCCTCAATACATATAATTTAATCAAAACTACTTTATTGCTAAGAAATGGTAATGATCATCTGAGGACTTTGTGAGTTGTAATCTTTTGCTGGTAGAGGATCTTGCCTCACAGTTGGTGGATGCTGAATGAACAGGGTATCAGTTGCTAAAGTTAGGGTGGCTGTGACAACTTCTTAAAATAAGATGGTGAAGTTTGCTGCAGCAATTGACTCTTCCTTTCATGAAAGATTTCTCTGTAGCATGTGATGAAGCTTAGTAACATTTTACCCACAGTCAAACTTCTTTCAAAACTGGAATAAATCCTCTTAAACTCTGCTGCTGCCATATTGATGAAGTTTACATAATGATATAAACTTTGTTGTCATTTCAGTTACTCCTTGATCCATGGCCTGCAAAACAGATATTATGTTAGCAGGCATGAAAACATTAATCTTGTTGTATTTCTCCATAGAATGGATGCATTTTCCTTGAGCAATAATAATTTGAAAGAAATCTTTTTTATAAGTAATAGGTTTCAACGGTGGGTTTAAAATATTCGGTTAACCATGTTGTAAACAGATGTGCTATAAGCCAGGCTTTGTTGTTTCATTTATAGAGCACAGGCAGAGTAGATGTAGTATAATTCTTAAGGGCCTTGAATTTTCAGCATGCTAACTAAATACTGGCATCAGCTTGTTAGGCCCTAACAGGAGTCAGCCTGGCTTTTAATGCTTTGAAGCCAAGCACCAACTTCTCCTCTCCAGCTATGGCAGCTTCTTCCAATGTAAGGCTGTTTCATCAATAGTGAAACTTTGTTGTTTAGTGTAGTCACCTTCATCAATTAATTTAGCCATATCTTCTGGATGATTTCCTGCAATGTTTACATCAGCTCTGACTGCTTCACTTGCACTTTCATGTTCATGGTTCCCTCCTTAACCTTTGTAAACCAATGTCTGCTAGCTTCAAATTTTTCTTCTGTGCTTTATCACCTCTCTCACCCTTCACAGAAGTGAAGAGAGTTAGGGCTTTGATCTGGATTAGGCTTTGGCTTATGGAAATGTCATAGCTATTTTTATCTATCCAGACCACTAAAATTTTCTCCATATTATCAATAGACTGTTTTGCTTTGTTATCATTTGTGTGCTCACTAGAGTAGCACTTTTAATTTTCTTTAAGAATTTTTCCTTTGTTTTCACCAGTTGGCCTAACTGGTGCAGAAGCCCTAGCTTTTGACATTCCTTCCTCACTTTTGGCTTTTGACATTCCTTCCTCACTTAGGCTAATCTCTTTTTGCTTTTGATTTAAAGAGAGATGTGCAACTCTTCCTTTTACTTGAACACTTAGAAGCCATTTAAGGGTTATTAAGTGACATAAGTTCAATATTGTGAGCCTCAGTGACAGGGTCCCCTAGAGAGGAAAATGAGGGATGGGTGGGCTGTGGAGCATTCAGGACACATACAATATTTATCAATTTAGTTTGCCCTCTTACATGGGCACTGTTTGTGGCAGCCCAAGGCAAATGAAATTTAACACAAAGATCACTGGTCACAGATCATCATAACAGATATAAATAATAATGAAAAAGTATGCAATATTGAAAGATTTATCAGGTGACATCAAGACATGAAGTGAATATATGCTATTGGAAAAATGGTGCTAGTAGATTTGCTTGATGCAAGGTTCCCACAAATCTTCAACTTATAAAAACACAGAATCTTCAAAGCACAATAAAATGAATGAAGCACAATGAAATTAGGTTCACCTGAACACAGGTTCAGAATAACACAGAACCATGACTTCAAGCTGGAAATTATCCAGATGCACATCAAAAGTACAATGGATAAGTTGTGGCATATCCATAAAACCAAGTACTATACAACAATGAGAATAAACTAAAACTACACTCAACACTATGTACCCATATTGTAAGAGTCACCATCTTACAAGCAGTATTGAGGAAAGTGTGAGGCATAAAAGACTATTGTTCCATTTGCATCAAGTTCAAAATTATATAAAACCAATCTAGGGCATTAGATACTGGAAGAGTGGTTATTCTTTGGGCAGGTTGTGGCAAAAATGAAGCACTAGAGGAGTTTCTAGGTTTCTGTTCATTAATCTAAAGGCTGGTTATACAATGCATTCCCTTTGAGGAAATGCTTTTGAACTGTATACTTCTGACAGATGTACATTTCTTTATGCCAGGAACAAAGTAACCAGGGCTATTATGGGGGGGGTGGTAATATCCAGCTGACAAAAGAACCATTTAGGGAAACCCCTCTGAAGCTGACTGCTCCTCAGAGCCTATGACAATAGGGCCTGGACAGCAGATGCTCTACTAAAGCTGGCCCAGAGAAATCAGATGCGTCTGCCACAGGGTTTATCAGAAAAAAATCTGCTATAGGTAATGTTGCACATTGCTCTTATCTGCCCCCAATCTCGTTTCATTGCAGGTACAACTGCCTGGCCAAATCCAGGTCACATGAAAATTTAGTTACAACAAAGCCTGGAAAACTTAGGTTTTAGTTTTCCAGTCTCTGTACAGCAAGCTAAAAGGGGATAGGTGGAATGGGTTCTGGTTAGTCTACATTATCAGCTCTAAGTAGTTCTTTTACTGCAATGGTGATAATATCTAATTTTTAAACTAGACTCCACCTGTAATGATTTTTCTATCCTTACAACCTATACATTATCAAGTCAAATTCAAGTTCAAATTCCATTTCTTCCACAGAAAATATAATTGACTTTCAGCAAAGTCAACCATCATCATGACAGTTATTTTGAGTACAGCTAAAATTCCAAGGCAATTTTCCCTGATTTCTACTTTCTAGGAAAATTAGCATCCATTGGTACATAAGGGACAGGTTTTTCTCACTCCTACTTTTTTCTATTGCATTTTTCATTTCCTTCACACTGAGAAGTCCCAGGAAATGTAAAAACATTTCTTTCCTAGCTGAAGAAAAACATGTCAATTCCTACAAACTTGGAACACTCAGATGATATGACTATGAAATGTTAAGTGTGGTATGAATGGGCTAGCAGGCATTTGTTTCAACAAGTGACAAATGTTCCTTGAGGAATCAGTAAATCCAGAAATGAAGATATTGAGCCATGGCAAAGAAAAACCAGTTACTAGGACTTTCTGGAGCCCTGCTCAGTTCCAGACCACCACCTCCCACCTGGTCTTGCCTAAACTCTGAGTCCATCTATGTACAAGACTCAAGGTGAACAAGTAGCATTAGCTATACCCTTTAGTGGTGATCTGTATTTAATTATGCTGCAAAAGATATAAGATCTAATGAGCCACGGGTGAGCCAAAGATACCTAATTCAACACAAAGTCATATTTTCCTCTTACATGAAGACAGGCATAGGTGTCTGATTCCATTTAACCATTTCTTCTAGAACCTCATCTCTTGTGGTTTAGTTATGCTCCCACCCCCCTGCTCATCCTTAACTGCTTCCCAGGGTCTGCTCATCACTGTCTGGTTGGCATTGCCACATTAGTCCCTAACCATATCTTGGATGTATTTTCCTATTACCATGTCTTGCTAACAGAATCAAAAAAGCCAAAACCACTGCACTGAAAACATACTGAGATCTGCCTCTTCAGCAAGATATGATGCCAAACTCTGATTTCTCCTTCTCCCTCTCCACCATGAACCTATGAAAATAAGTTTTGCAGTCATTTTGATAAACCCTAACTTGACTGTGACCAGAGAACCATTCAGCCCTTCACTGGCCTTGCAGGCTCCACACTTGGCTGGAATGAAGAAAATAGGGATCAACATATGACAGACTTCTACCTACTTAGCTCTCAACAGGATAAGAATAAGAAGAACAGTTATGACTTTCATTTATAAAGATTCAATTATGTCTCAGGCACCTGGCTATATTTTTCACAAAAGTCAATCCACTTACTTCTCCTCGAAAACTTGCATGGCTGATATGATTACTTCCATTTTACAGAAAAAGACATAGGATCAGAAAGGTCAAAGGATGTACTCAAACTCCCATAGGAAGGTAGAGATTCTTTTTGTGAAACAAAACAACATCCTACAAGCCATACATGCATTCCTTACACAGCCAGTGGCTGTGTATTCCTTATATAACCAGTGGCTATGTATTCTGTAGTACATTAACAAAGTTTCCACACTAAAGCCTGCAAAGCCACTGGATTCGGGGTTGCACCGAGAGAGGGTTCATTACTCTCTATGTCCATTTCCTGAGAAATAGAGAGGTCCTATTAATTTGAACATTTGAAAATAACTAGTAGATAAGATTTTAAATGTCCCCAAAACAAAGAAATGACATATGTCTGTGGTGATAGATATACCACTTATCTGATATGATCATTACACATGTATGCACCTATTAAACTACCACATAGCACCCCATATTAACAATTAACTGTGCCGATTAAACATAAAAATATGCTTTTATAAGAGGATAAAGGAATCCTCATGCAGGAAATAGAAACTGAAGGGACAAGCTGGAGGCAGACAGAGCTTCCAGTTGGACCTAAATCTGATCATACAGCACAGTGTGGATGAAACAGACCTGACTCTTCATTGCTGCTTTACACGGGGGCACTGCCTTCCTCCCCATCCCATGTACCTTTCTGCCTGCAACAATCTGTATTTCCTCCACTATGGAAAATTACTTCTTTTGAGAGGTCTGATCCTCCATCTCCCTTGGCCCAGGAAGAATTAATCATTTTTTCTTGGTGCTCTTTCAATACTGTACTGTATTATAACCAAGTGTTTACAAAGACGCAGTGTCATATTGTGGAAAAGCTTTGAAACAGGATTTCCATGACCTGGATTCTGGGGCTGTCACTTTCTGGGTTTGTGATCTTAAACAAGCCCTCATTCTCATCTGTAAAATGCAGATAACACTTGCTTCACCTGCTCTGCAAACAGGGACAAATGAGATGTTTGTGAAAGTGCTTATAAATGCTCAAGCCTGGTGCCCAGGTTGGTGGTTTATTGTTTTGGTTTTTGTTTGGTTTGGTTTTGTTTTTTCCTTCTTCCTCTAGACTGTGAGGGTGGAGATTTCTCTTAGGGGGTTTAATAACCCAGCTGTGAAAAGTAGAATATCTCATCCCCTACACAGAATTTAATCACTTTCCTTCTCTTTCCCGCTGTGTGTGTGTGTGTGTGTGTGTGTGTGTGTATCTGTCTATCTAGGGGGTTTCATGTGGGCACAGCTATGTGGGAAGGTGTGTCCCATCCCTGATATCATCCTTTTCTCTGAGCTGTGGCATCCCAGCCCTGTGGATGAATTCTGAGGCAGACTGACAGATCCAGGCAATAACTGTGAATAGATGTCTTTTCACGGGTTCACACTATCAGTGAATTTCTTTTTTTATCCACCTGGACATGCTGTGCACTATGACCATTCCTGTAACTTTCAAATATGGGCAGATCCACCTTGAAATGTAGGCTCTAGGAAGTGGCACCAGCAAGACCAGAGGGAGACTGATATCCCAGATAGGTGAGTCAGCTCCAAGCCATGTTCTGTGAGCCTCAGCACAGCTGATACACAGGGCTTCTGTGCTCAAGAAAGGACCATGCTCCTGAACAAAGATTCAGGCATAGAGAAATAGCTGGTGCTGTGTAAAGGAGCACGTTTCTGACATAGAGAAATAGCTGGTGCTGTGTAAAGAAGCACGTTTTCCAATTCAGGACAGATAACCACATCACAAAGAACAGTAACTCCAAGGAGTGTAAATGTGTGGGTGAATAACCAACAATATACAATATATAATTTTCTGTATGGATGACTTCAGGAAACTGAGGATTCACCTCCATCCCACCGATACAAATTTTATAGTGAGGTTTTTAAAAAGTAGAAATTACTGAGAAAGACCTGGACTGTAAATTTAGCTCAGTATGTGTGTTCTTAGCTGAGTTGTTTAAACTCTTTCCTCTTTCATTGCATTTCAGTAATGTTTATAAAGTATCTTCCATGAACCAAGAAATCACTGCATTAACTACTACAAGTAGACTGAAATAAAACCCAGTCCCAACCTGTAGGTACCTGTAGCCAAGGAAAATGACTGTGTGTGAAAGGGCCTAGCTAGATACACAGCATGTGCCATTTTAGGCTTTTTGCCCATTCATTCCTTTCTTTTATCACAATCCCAAGCTGATATGATAAATATTGCTATTAAACCTTTGTTTCTTTAAGAGTCCAATGGTTTCTTCATTCAATGCATTTTAATTCCCCTATGAATCACATCTCTGATGGATTTTTGAATAACAAATATTTGGTATTTATAAATTATTCGCTGGCACATGTTAGCTCCAATTACCACACTGAGTAGATACCATTCAAGTTCAAACAGAAATATTTGATTTATCTGTGAAATGGATGTTTCATGGACAAGTGTTTTTGAAACTTGAAAATAGTTCAAGGATTTCTGCCATCTATACAGAATCTTAGGGTCCAGGTAGCCCAGGTTAGAAACCCACTCTATCTGGCTGTCCCTGGAAATAGACACATCACCACAAAAAGGCATTCTTTCCGCCTATCACCTGCACTTTGGTAGGCATCAATTTATGACTCTTCTCTGAAAGCAACTGAGGTGGGGCAAGAGAGATCATAGCAGGTGAGGAGCAGGTGTCATTTCAGAGCTCTCTCAGCTGGAGACAAAACAAGAAACTAGCACTGTGACCCTACTTAAAAACAAAGTTTATAGATTTTAACTTTCCCCAAGCTCAGCTTTAAAATGAACTTATTGAAGACTTTCAGATATTGCTATTCCAATGTGTTATTTGTACTTATCTAAAAAGTAACCATGAACCCATTTACCAATCTATAGCACTTTTCATTACCAAAAAAAAAGTCCTTCAAGAGAAAAACTTATATGTACACAACAGAAAATACATATGTGTCTGTACTTACCCACATATTTCTGAGGCTTACTAGGTGTATTGGTTAGGCTTTCCTAGAAAAACAAATACATATATATCTTACTGGATCAGAGGTGAGACAGTCTACAATGGCTGTCTGCATGCTTGAGAGCCAGAGGCTCCAGCAGCAGCCCAATCCAAGAAGCTGGAAACCACAGAACAAGAAGGGTCAAGGATCAGCATCAGTCCAAAACTGGAGGCCTGGAAGCTCCCTAGAGAGTTGGTACAAGGCTGCATTGGAAGGCTGAAGAAACTGGAGATTGATACCAAAAGTGATGGCAGTAAAAGTTGCACCCACTCAAATAGAGTGGAGCTCTTCAAAACTCACTTCAGCTTCCTTCTTTCCTTTTATTCCATCCAGACTACAATTCTATTGAATTGTGCCAACTCCAGTTGGGATGGGTCTTCCCCTCTCAGTATGCTGACCTACATACCAATCATCTCTGGTAATACCCCACAGACACATCCAGAACTGCTAGGCAGTTCTTAATCCAGTTGTCATTGTGATTAATGACCACATCAAGGCCCATATAATGTTAACACTGAGGATCTCTCCATAAACCATCATCTTGCCATCAAAAGAGGAACAAACACAGATAGTCATTAGATAAAATTTCCTTGAATGTTAATGGTTCTGGAGCACACAATTTGTAGAGAAGACATGAGAAAGATATACAGACTTTATGATGGCTTGGCCTTCTTTCAAAATGATTATATTTAGAGACTTATTTTCCCCCAGACAATAGTCCAATAAAGATTACCTTCACAAATGAAGGGGTCTAGCATTTCATCCCCTAGACAGGAAACAAAGTTATGTTTTGCTATTAATCATGAAGTTGATTTCCCAACATTTTTTTTTTTTTTGTATCGGGGATCGAACTCCGGTCCTTGCGCTTGTGCAGCAGGTGGCAAAACCACTGAGCTAAATCCCTGGCCTGATTTCCCAACTTTTAATGCTTTGACAACATCTTGTAGTTGGCATGGTAAGCAAGCCTCAAGTAGGTAACCATGGGCACAAGCTAGTCCCTTGCTATTTCTCCCTGTGACCAGTTGCGGGGAAAGGCAAAGTTGATCTTTTTTCAAGGACAAGGTGCCCAATTCTAGCTATCTATTATGCTCAGTTACAACTAAGGAGAAGCTCATGTAAGACTACAAGAAGACAACAGGAGACAGATAAACCGCTAAGTACTATTGGGGTCAATATGTGAAGCTCAGACTCTGAACCTTCCTTTTACAGAGCTACTTATAATACTCATCCTTTTGAAAAACTTGAATTAATTTTTAAATTCTATTTTAGTCACATCATTTTAAGAGAAACTTTTATTTTAGCTTCTTTGCAAAATATAAATATTCTGTATCTACCAGCTTCTTTCTTTGTTCTCCTTTGTTGAGGCAATATTATTCCTGAGGAAAAGATTTGCTGGGAGCATAGAATATTCTTAATATTTTTTACTCTAATTTCATTGAAGATATATTTGTGAAATTTGTTCAACAACATAGTTTTGAATTCTTTTTTCTAATTTCTTTTCCTTTATAAAAAGTTTTCTTTTATTTTTAAGCCAAAATGTTTGTGAAGGTCCTTTTAAATTCAAAGAAAATGAAGTCAGGCATTTTTGGTGCAGAGAGCAATTCCAGACCCAGTAGGGGAGCGCTTATGACTGAATAAAAACTCTTCTTGCACACAAAATGTGAGCTCCCTGCCTGGGGTTCACACATTAATGATTGTCTGACTCATTATTATATATGCCTCCAAAGTCAAGGTTCTCTTCTCTCCTAACCCACTCTGTTCAGCAGATAGTGAAAAGCTAACTCTGAGACAGCAGGTGTGGCTGGAGTTGTTTTTCTTGAGGTCTTTTCTGTACCACTTTTCTGATCTCTGCGTTCCAGCCAACATCAAGTTACAAGGTTACCCAGAGTCTTTAATTGATACTTGGTGTAAACTCCATTCCTATTAACAAAATCATGAGTCTCCCCAAAAATGCATTTTTCACCCCCTTCTAATTTAAGGAATATTTGATAGAAACTTTCCAGCTGTCAGATGGCTTGTAACTTCTGGTTCTATCTCTGATTTTTTTCCTATGAGTACAATATTTTTCCTGAGGATTGAGCAATCATGGAGTTTGGAGGAGAGATTTAATTTGTAAAAGTAGAGTTGGAAAGGCACAGACTTGCTAAATAGGGAGACCTAGTTCCAAATCCCATTGAAATGGCTTAAAAGAGAGTTCAATGGTGGGCAAATCATCAGAAACTCCTCAACTTCAGTGTTCTCATTATGAGTATAAGGAAATTTAATGTTTTAGAAGTGTTGGGGAAGTAGGAAATATGAAAAATTTGGGGAAAAGTCTTGGCATAGTACCTACACACAAGAAATACTCTGAATATAGGCCAATATTTTAACCCCAATTGATCCCATGCTCTTTATTCTTTGATTTTGTATGAAACAGAATTGACTTTGCTCCTGAACTTTGGCCTACATCATGTGACTTGCTTTAGTCAATGAATTTAAAGCCAGGTAACAATATGTCAAATACACCTAGGCATTGAAACAAGACATGTTTCTGTTTTCTCTCTTGCACTTCTTTTGCCACCACAAGATGCATGCATACCCTTGTTTGTAGCAACACAATTCATAATTGCTAAATCTTGGAAGTGGCCTATATGTCCATCAACAGATGAATGGACAAAGAAAATGTGGTATGTATAAACAATGGAGTACTGCTGTACCTTAAAGAAGGATAAATGAGTCATTGCTAGGAAAACAGATTCACCTTGAGACCATAATGTAAAGTGAAGTAAATCAAACACACAAGCTTAAATATCACATAGTTTCTCTTATATGAGAAATCAAAAATATAAATAAAGGGCAAAATACAAGATAAACAATAGAAAGTAGGGAGATAAATTTTTTCAAATGGGAAAGGGATCAAGAGATAAATGGATGGGGCAAGAGGACAGGAAAAGGGAATGAAAAAGAATTGAGATATGTTATGTGCACGGACCAACACCCCACAATAAATGTAATCATTGTTTAATGCAAATATATACTAATAAAAATAAATACTTGAAAAAAGAAGAGTTTTCCCAGATATTCAGTCTGACCTCTAGCATGAATATACCTAGAGCAGACCTGAGTCAGTCTGTAGTGAAAAATGAAGCCCAGTCAAAATGGCAAGCAGGGCTCTACAGCTATAACCAGCTGAGATAAGTCACAAATGACCAAATTACCAAGTTTGGAGATGCCTTATTCCATAAATATGGCTGAATGATAACAATACTTTTTAAAAATGAGTTTTCTGGCTTAAAATGATATTTGACTATCAGCCTGATACCTACTTTCTGCTCTATCTTCTCACTGAACTACCAATGAAGATACATTAAGAGGTGGGAAAAAAATCACACTATCACAAAAACTTAGGCAAAAAAATAATCTCTGAACCTGGAAAGAGCAGATATAATTCAGAGAAAATGCCATCTAAAACTACTAACAACAGAACAGAAAACTGAAGAGCAGTCTCTGTCTTCTGACTGTTCCCAATCCAACTAGTCTAACTTGAAGACAGAATATTAATCTTCTCTACCCACTATCCAAATGTTCCATAATAAAATTCCATGGAAAAAGTGATGCTGTTTTACTACTGCTTGTGGAATTATAAATTAGTTCAACCATTTAATAAAATTATTTGACAGTAGTTATTAAGGTCAAGGATGTACATCCCCAATGCCCAGCAATTCCACTCCATGAGAAACTTTTACATACCTGCACCAGAAAGAAGTATTCAAGAACACTCACAGCAATAGTTTGTGTAGTATGATATTTAAACACATCTGGGAACAATCTAAATGCCCATAAACAAAATAAGTAAATAAATTGTGATGTATTTGTGTACTGGGATACAAACAGCAGTTAAAAATTAGCATGGCTAAGTATTGTGAATAATATTATGTGAGCATAATACTGAGTGGGAGTCAAACTAAGAATTCATTGAATATAATCTATACACAATTCAATAACAGGTAAAGTTAAATAAGCATGGTAATACATAGAAATATTTAAACATATGTTAAAAATAATGTCTCCATCTGGACATAAGATTGGGAAAGGGTAAACAGACCTTCTAAGCAATACTTCTAACTAATGTTCTATTTTCCAAGATAGTGGAGACATTAATGTTCAGTTAGAATTATTACTTACATATATTATAAAATATTCATTTATATTTGTCAATCTTTAATTAAAATATTTTAAAGATATTAAATTTCTTTAGTAAATCAAAGTATTCATTTAACCTGAAAAATAATTTAAAGTATGAGTAATGAAAGGGGACAGATATGTCCTATTAGTGAAAACCATTATAAGCTGTAGTAATTGAAAGCAATTTAACACAAGCAAAGGGATGCACAAAAAAATGGAAAAATCTAGAGTGCATAACTGACAAAATTATGAAGGAATTATAATATTGTAAAGTTGACATTTCATCAGAGATGAAGGTAATATTGGGACAATTGGCCCACTATTTGGAAATAAAGTGAAAATGAGTACAGATCTTATGCCAAAATACTTTTCCGATAAATGCATAATTTAAAAGTTTCAAAAATCCTTAAATTCAGGAGCAGAGCTATCAACAACACAGAGGAGGTGAACCTTCTGGGCCACCATACCACGGCCTCCATTGAAGAGGATGTGAGGCTCCTGAGTGCCAGAAGCACACATCCCTCCCCCACCCCATTGAAATGAGGAAATATGTAAACAAGACTTTCAGATCACCTACAGCAACCCCAAAAGGAAAGGAGATGGAAAATCTGATACTCAACCACCTGGACTCCCTGAACTGGCAACAAAAGAGGATCTGGAAAAAATGAAATCAGAAATAATTTCTCACATAACAGCA
>NW_004624788.1:12212377-12283777 GCF_000247695.1 Heterocephalus glaber | reverse complement strand
CTCTCTTCACCCCCTTCACCCTTCCCTATTTACAAAGACTTTGTTTCCATGTTTTTCCTTTTCTCATATTTTTTCTTTTCCCTTCTTTCCTTTCCCCTTCTCCTCCCACTTCCCCTATTCCTTTAAATATTTTCTTCCTATTTCACAATATTAATTATACATTTTCATTCTTATTTACACTTTTAGTTTTTCACACCAGAGAAACTATTCGGTGTTTACACGTGTGTCCTATTTATTTGACTTAAGGAGTATGGCCTCAATGTGCATCCACTTAGCTATAAATGTCTCTAGTTTTGTCATTCTTTATGGCTGAGTAGTAGTCCATTTTATAAAAAAAAAACCCACATCTTCTTTATCCAGTCTCCAGTTGATGTCCAACCATGACTTTATGCTACTTAGGTACAAGTTCTTAGAACTCAGTAAGAAAAAGATGAGCAGCTCACTTTAAATAAAAGGAAAGGATCAAATATATGAACTGGCCATTCACAAAACAAAAAATATAAATGGCCAATAATCATATAAATGTGCCAAGAAAACAATGCTGAAATACCAATGCCTATCAGATTGTAAATCCTGAACAAATACTAAAAGCAATAATGTTTTAAAAATAGAGAAAGAGGTATAACCACTTCATTTTTGTTAGATTGGGAATTGAAACTTTTTGAAAGTCAATTTGCAAATACCTACCAAGATGTAAAAACTTGTGGTTTTCCCCAAAAACCTATTTCCTGGAAATATATCTAGAAAAATGCATCCTTTGTGCAAAAGGTCACGATGGTATTAATTGTAAGATTTATGTTATAGGAAAGAATTATACAAACAACAGTTTAAAATTACTTAAATCTTTGACAGGAGGTGGATGAATAAATAAATTTATTAACTCATATAATAAAATTCTATGGAATTTCTAAAAACAAATTCAGTCTTTGTATGCATACTGACTTAGGAACATTTCCAAAATATACTACTAAGTGAAAAAAAGTTGCAATGTGAATAGAATAGTGCTATTTTATTTGAGCAAATTGTGTGGGTGTGCCCTTATGTATAAGTAAAAATTAATCTTGGTGTATACTATATAACTGTTAAAAGTGCTTACCAAAATGAACTGGTTAAGATTATAGCAGAAGGGACTTACCTTTTACTTCATACTACTAAATGATGCCTGATGTTTTAGCATCTGAATTATCACTTTACTAATACAATTTTTAATCAGCAAAACAAAACACATTGTAGAAAAAAAATCTTGTTTCTCTGATTAAAAACAGAAAAACAGATATGAAATTATTATTTTAACAATCTATAAAACAAAGGAAAGTGGATCAGTTTTTGCCCAATGTCCCTGGAAATAACTGAAGAGTGCAAAATCAAACTTCCTGAAAGTATTAGGTGACCATAAAGAGAGGAAGAGGAGCAAGGCCTCATCACAGGATGAGAGAACGTTGCAATCAAAATTAGGAGCAACATGAAGTGAAAAGAGAGAAGGTAGGAAAAGGGCTTATCAACTCAATAAAACTCAATAAAAAAATATTGAAAGCCACAAGAAGCAAAGCCAGGATTAAAGAATCTATAATATAAAGGCCAAACTTGAGAAGCTAAGCAATCATTCTGAAATATGTAGAAAAAAACTAAAAAGGTAAATAAATATCAAATATACATAAATATAAGTGAAATGGAATAGGGAAACTCACTAAATATCAGGAGACAGATAAGACCTGCAGTTTGTTTTTTTGCTTTTGTTGTTCATTGTTTTTCATTGTTTATTGGTACATTTTAGGTATACAGTACAGTTACATTCATCATTGGGATCTTGTATCTTTACATGATATATCTTGGTTCTTATTTTTTCCCCATTCCCCTGCCCTCTCTTCACCCCCTCCACCCTTCCCTGTTTACAAAGACTTTGTTTCCATTTTTTCCTTTTCTCATATATTTTTCTTTTCCCTTCTTTCCTTTCCCCTACCCCTCCCATTTCCCCTACTCCTTTGGACCTTTTCTTCCTATTACACAATAACAATTATACATTTTGATCCTTATTTACACTTTTAGCTTTTCACACCAGAGAAACCATTCATTATTTACACCTGTGTGTCTTATTTGTTTCACTTAAGAGTATGGCCTTGGGCAGGGGATTTAGCTCAGTGGTTCCACTGCCTTTCCTGGAAAGCGTAAGGATCTGAGTTCAATCCCTGATACTAAAAAAAGAGTATAGCCTCAATGTGCATCCACTTAGCTATGAATGTCTCTAGTTTCTCATTCTTTATGGCTGAGTAGTACTCCATTTTATAAAAAAAAAAACACACACACACATCTTTATCCAGTCTCCAATTGATGGGCAATTGGGTTGCTTCCAATTTTTAGCTATTACAAACTGTGCTGCTCTAAACATGGGTGCACATCACTGTGGTATGATTCTTTCAATTCTTTTGGGAAGATACCCAGCAGAGGAATAGCTGGGTCAAATGGGACTTCTAATCCTAGTTGTTTGAGGTATCTCCATATTGATTTCCACAGTGGTTGCACCATTCTGCACTCCCACCAGCAGTGGAGAAGGGTTCCTTTTTCCCCATAACCCCACCAGCATTTGTTATTGGTTGATTTCTTGATAGCAGCCATTCTTTCTGGGGTGACCTTCAGTTTGTAGTGGGTTGTGTCAGAAATTCTGTATGATATAGCAGCTGAGCTTCTAAAATGACAACAAGTATTGCCTTCAATTAAGTATTGTTTTGTTTTGTTCCAGTACCCCAGATCAAACTCAAGAACTTGTGCTTGCCAGGTAGGCATGGTGCCACTGAGCTACATCCCCGGCCCTGCCTTCAATTATGAATACTTAGTTGCAATGTGACTTTGCAGTATCTCCGATTAAGTAGTGGATTCTGTTTCCCCTCCCCTTCTCTCTGAGTTGGTGGTCTCATTACTTATTTTGAACAATAGAGTATGTTAGATGTCAAGCTTAGGCTTTAAGACACTGCATGCTTGTGTGTTCTCTCTTGGAACCCTACCCATTTGCCCTATGAACAGACCAGGACTAGCCTGCTAAGAAGATTCCATGAGGACAGAGCCATTCAAGATGAGGCCAGCTCCTAGCCACCTTAGCAGGTGACTAGGGGCTTTATGTATGAATGACGATGTTCTAGATCAGAAGTTCTCATCAAAACGAACCAAATTGCTAACTTGCAGAACTGGGTGTTGAAGAAATGATTATTATCATTTTAAGTCACTATTTTCAATTTTTTTAATTAACAAGAAACATTCTATTTATGGCACACAATATGATATTTTGACATATCTGTACCTTGCAAAATAACTAAAATAAGCTATTTAATACATGAATTACCATATATGCATTATTGTTGTGTGGTGAAAGGAAAAATTCCACTGTCTTAGCAATTTTCACATACGAAATATATTGTAATTAACTACAGTCACCATCATGCATGATAGATCTCTTGAACTTGTTCCACCTGTCTAACTGAAATTTTGTGTCATTTAAGATACATTCCCCAATCTCTTCAAACTCAGTCACTAACTTCTGATGTGGTTTTAAGGCAGCAAGTGCTAATTGATATATTCACATTGATTATATTTGTCATTCATGTTGGAAGGCAAAGAAAGATAATCTCAAGAATAAAAAGGGCTTGAAAATATATTCTCTTTAAATGAGAGCCAGGCATGATGGCACATGCCCATAATCCCAGCATGAGACAGCCTGGATCAGGAGGATCACTACATGTTCAAGACCAGCATGGGCTCGGAGTGAGTTCAAGGCCAGCTTGATCTGCATAATGAGACCCTGTTTCAAAAAAAAAAAAAGAAGGAGGAGGAGCAGGAGGAGGAAAGAGAAGAAATTATTTAAGGATGGGCATGAAACAATGAAATAAATACAGCAAACTTTTGAAGACAAGTCAGAAGACATGCCAGTAAAAAATTTAGTAGTAATTAGTGGGATAAATTCTTGCAAATATGATTTAAAACTGTACAACTAGTAACAATATGCTTGTGAACATCATAATTATGGAATTAGAGAAAACTGAATTGAAATTGTAATTTTATAAAAACTGGAAGAAAAAGTGTGTAAAAACTATTATTTTAAAATATAGAGGACTTAGAATACTCCAATTATTATATCAGATACAGAAGTATGTGTTAAGATATGTTTGGAAAAACCTAAAGGATTAAAAGTATGGTTTTATACAGGCTACAATCAAAATATGCAAACCACTGGAGAAAAGACAAGCAATGAATGCAAAATCTATATAGCAAAATACAGAAACATCAACAAAAATCATGAACACCAACAATCAAATAAAAAAAATGATAGACGAACAAATATATCATTCATTGCAATTAACAAAAACAGTATAAAATATCATATTAAACATGATTGATGTAAGAAGAATCCAATTAACCAGAAGCCTAAAGTTGAAAAACTGTCAGGAAAAAATACAAATAAACACAAAACTACAATTGGAGCAATAAAATAAGACAAAGCTGAGTTCAAGGCAAATATATTAAAAGAGATTTTTAATAATTTTATAATTATCTTTCATGATTATAAAGAACATTCACAAGCTACATTAAAAATTTTCATGATATACATCCATCAACATTGCTTCAATATATGAAATGAAAAAGTAGCAGAAAACAAGACCAAATGTTTAAAACTCTCCTTACAGTGCTACTGCCAGGTCAAATAGATATAAATAAACATAAAACAAAAATTAAGATCCTGTGGTTGTAAATCGTTCTAGACCCTTGGATCCCTATGAGAATCTTATGAAAGCTCTCTTCTTACTCAAAAGCATATGCTTATTCCCTATGTGTCTGGGGATATGGATACACTGAAGCTGATTCATAAACTTCTTTGTGGCTCCCTATGGTTTAACAGTACCAGATAAAAGGATATGAGGTAAATAATTAATAAAGGTTGCTTTAATAATTGCCAAACTCTAACTCTCTAGAAAAACAGATTTCTAGTGTCCATAGTTTGCTCACATAAACACATTATATATTAGACTCACAAAGAAAATTTAGAGTTCTAAAAAGTTGCAGCCACCATCTCTAATCAAAATGCAACAAAATAAGAGATTAATAAAAACACTAACCCTAACAATAAAGCCATTTTAATCTAAATTGTAAAAATCATTTTCCAAAATAACTCTTTGATCAAAGAGAAAAACAAAATGATAGCAAAAAAACTAGCAAAAGGACATTACATACTATATCTTAGAATTGTATGATTAGGTTAACATATAAATTACTTATTGGAAGCTACCCTTTAATTTTTAATCTTTGGTAGTACATGTTTGCAGTACATAATAATTACATTCATGTAGGAAATTGGTGCATGTATATAACACATAAAAATTTTTTTTCCTCCTTCCCTCCAACCCTCTTATTTTGCCAGGATCAGATTCATTTATTTATCTTATAACTCATTATAAAGTTAATTATCATATAAACAGGTTAACAACCAGACTAGTAGGCTAAAAACATATAAAACACATAAGAAAATTATACTAAATCAAATACACAGTGATTTTAGATACTGTCCAAATTGGATTAAAAAATAACTTTTTTCTCTCTCTTTTTGTACTATCTTTTATTTCATATTTTATTTATATATTGAGTTTTTCAGATAAGAGAACCTATGTGATGTTTAAACTTATGTGCTGATTTACTTAACATTTTGATCTCAAGTACATCCATTTTCCTACAAATGATTCAAATTTATTCTTTAGGGCAGAGTAGTATTCCATTGTGTATAAATACCACATTTTCTTTATCCATTCATCTGTTGATGGACATATAGGCTGTTTCCAAGATTTATCTATTATGAATTGTGCTGCTAAAAACATAGGTATGCATATATCACTGTGATATGATTTCTTTCACTCATTGGGACTATGCAGGGGAGAAATAGCTGGGTCAAATAGAATTTATATTTTTAGTTTTTTGTGGAATCTCCATACTGATTTTCATAGTGGTTGTTTCAGTTTACACTCTCACCAACAATGAAGAAGTGTTCCTTTTCCCCCATAGCCTTGCCAGCATTTGTTATTGGTTGATTTCTTGATGATGGCCATTCTTTCTAGAGTATAATGGAATCTGTGTTGTTTTAATTTGCAATTTTCAAGTGGCCAGTTGAACATTTTTCATGCATTTATTAGCCATTTGTATTTTGTATTTTTTTCACCTGAGAAGTGTCTATTCATTTCAGATGGTAATTTTTAATTGAGTCTTTAAATGCGGGGGGTCTAATTTTTTCAGTTTTATATATTCTAGATATTAGTCCTTTCTCTGAGGAGAAGCTGGCAAATTGTTTTTCCATTTTGTAGGTTGCCTCCTCACTCTGTTAGTTGTTTTTTTTTTGCGGGGGGGGTGCTATTTGTTTTTTGTTTGTTTGTTTTGCTATGCAGAAGCTTTAATGTAACCCCACTTGTTGATTCTTGGTATTGTTTCTTGTGCAACCAGGGTTTTGTTCAGAAAGTCTTTGCCTATGCCCATGTCTTCAAGAGTTTTACCTATTTTGTTTTCCAGGAGACTGTTTTGTTTTAATACTGAGTTCTTTGATCCATTTTTATTTTAGTTTAGTGCATTGTGAGAGATATGAGTCTAGGTTCAATCTTTGGCATGTGCATAGCCAGTTTTCCCACCACCATTTGTTAAAGAGGCTCTCTTCCTTCTACCAAAAGAATTTGACCCTTTTGTTAAAGACAACATACCCAAGTGTGCATGGAGTTGTTTCTGCACCTTCTATTCTCTTCCATTAATCCATAAATCTGGTGGGGTTTTGCCAATATTATGCTGTTTTTATCACTGTAGCTTTGTAGTATAACTTGAAGTCTTGGATCATGATGCCTCCTGCCTTGCCCTTGTTGCCCAGAATTGCTTTTGCTATTCTAGTTCTCTTCTGGCTCCACATGAATTTTAGGATTGCTTTCTCCAGTTCTGTAAGGAATGTTGTTGGTAATTGATTGGGAAAGGTACCCCTTTCACAAATTAGAATGGGAAAGCAGAATGAAAAATTGGCAGTAAAGATACAAAGAAAGGATAAAGAATAAATAGAGCTGGGGATTTAGCTCAGTGGCATTGCACCTGCCTGGCAAGCACAAGATCCTGAGTTCAATCCCCAGTACCAAAAAAAAAAAAAGAATGCCCCGCTAACAAAGAAAAAAAGAATGAAAAATAAATACAGGAAAAAGCTAAATCCATTTTAATATACGAAAGGAGTGATGGCTTGGGAGAGTGTTAATACAAATGATATTGAGATGTTGGAAAGTGTTTTATAATACAAACAATATGGACAAGTATTTTTTAAAAGATAAGGGAAAAAATGTGCGACAGAGACCTCATAAATAGATTCTGGTTTGTAAGTGACTTTGATGAAGACTAGAGGTAATTCTTTAAAGCAATGAGGAAAGATGGTTCAGTACATAGTGTTGAGAAAATAGATCCCTTAGGACATGAAGAGATAATTCAGACAAGGGATTCCTGAGAAGTTAATGTAAAAATGAAGAAATTCTAACAATTATATGTAAGCAAAGAAATAAACATTAAAATGAGATACCAATTTATGTCCATTATAATACAAAAATTAAGAAGGTAGTGAAGATGGGAAACAAGTTGCTCATACAATATTGATGCTCATGTAAACTGGTACAGCCTTCATGGAAGTCATCTGGTGACCTTAGTAAAATCAAGTATGCACTGTTGTTCATCAGTCCTTCCCCTGAGCACACAGAGAAATTTTCCAGCAAGTTAGTAAAGGATCATGTTAAAATATGTTTTAATGCATGTTGTTTTGTTTTGTTTTGGGGGGAGACAACCTAGTTATCCAGTAATTGGGAAATTGTCTTGGTTACTTTTCTCATTGCTGAGACAAAATACTCAACACCACAAGTTAAAGGAGGAAAGGTTTATTTTGACTCACAGTTTGTAGAGGTTTCAGTCCATAATCAACTGGCTCTCAGGCAGTGTGGCATGGCATAGGGGCCAGCAGAGAAGAAACAGTCCCTGGTATGGCTAGGCAGGCAAAAGGCAGCAAGCAGCAAGCCTACCTCTCCCTTTTATCCCTAACAGGCAACCTGCCTTTTTGGTGGTGCTGCCCACTCCCAGGATAGGCATTCCCAGGATTCACACCCAGAACTATGTTAAACCAATTAGTGGGCTAATTTAGTAATCATGCACCCTAGATTCAGCCACCTCCAAAAAGCCTCACCTATGACTGTATGTGGATATGGGGGGACATCAAGATATAAGCCATAGTAAGAATGAGTAAATTAAAGGAAGAAAATAAACACCATGCTTTTTTAACCTTAAAAGTAATGAATGAGATGGTATTAAGCATTATATCCAGTCGCTTAAAACATAAGAGAAATAAATGGGTTCATATAACAAAAAGAGGCCTTACATGGACTTATTATTACAAGACGCTATGATTAGCTTAACTTTCCTACATATATCTACTTTGTTTTCTTTTGATACAGGGTGTTGCCATGTTGTCCAGGCTGGTTTTGAACTCCTGGGCTTAAGTGAGCCTCCCACTTCAGCCTCCCAAGTACTAGGACTACAGGTCCATGCCATCTCACCTTGTTGTACACACTTTTAAAACTATACCTAATAGGCATAGTAAGTGCCCTGGCCATCATCCTGAGAGTGTAAAAGAACCAGTGATCAGATTCTTTTAAACACTAGTCTATTCATCCTTTAATTTACAGTAACCATTTGCAGAATATCTACTAATGCCAAGTATTTTTACACTCCTTTTTGACTGTAATTTCCACAAGGAATATGGTTATTTGCTGTGATTGTCTATGTTTTACAAAAGGAAAACAGGCATCTGCATTTAAGAAATTGACCCAAGGTCACAAAGTTAGCAAATTGTAAATAAGGAGTAGAGACCCGGGTATTTCTGACACATTGCTGTGCTACCTCCAACACACCCCACATTTTCCCAGGGTTCTTGAAACAGCATTTAAACTTGTGAATCCTAAAACATGCTATGAAACACTATGAAAAATAGACTGTGTATTTACCTGAAAAGCAAAGAGCAAAAATATTGGTGCTTCTGTGAATATATCAATAGAGCAACACAAGAATGCATAAGTCCTGTCTTGACCTCTGTTCCCCATGGGGTTCCTTGCCAAAGGAACTATACACATGAAACTATAGGAGCCTCAAAAGTGCACTTAAAGATTGTGATTTGGGCATGCAGGCCTAAACTTACCTTCCTCCTTTCTCTCCCTTTAACAAAGATGATGAGGCCCTGAATCTACTAAACCAAAATCTTATCCTCTTTGGAGGTAAATGGGAGCAAGGACAGCCACTGGGACATGTAATGGTTCAACTCTCTATCACAGGCATACAAATTTACATGGTATTTCTGTCTGTACACAGGAGCTCCAACTCAGACTCCAAAGCAGGGGGCTGTCACCCACACCCAAGGTGGGCCTTCCCATTATCCATACACAGAACCATGCTAAACCAATGAGTGGACTAATTTAGTTATCCCACCTTTAATCCATATTCACATGCCTTTAATCAACATTCATACACACTAGATCCAGTCACCTCTGAAAAGCCCCACATATGAGCACATGAAGATTTGAGGAACATCTAGATACAAGCCATAACAGCTGGCCTCTCTGCTTCTGGAGTTTGACTATGCAGTCTGAAATGACCAGGCAGCTGACCATGTCTCTCATCATCTGGCAGACAAATTCAGGTTTATTTATATAGCAATGCCAGGATTTAAAAGAAGGGAGGATAGAAATTTGGAAAGTTCCCTGAGCTACACTCAGAACTATCATATATTTCTGCCACACTCTATTGGTTCCACCAAAATCCCAAGGAAGCCATGACTCAGAAGAAGATTGTTCACATACAAGACAGCAAAGACACTAGTAGAAAAGGCCTAAGATATGGATCTACTGCACAGAGCAAGATTACTCTCACAGCTATCAACTCACTTAATCAAGGAATAAACTTCCATTTTTTGAAGCCACTGTAAGTGGGGTTGCTTGTTATAGCACTCAATTTATGCTGATACATTACTTAACTATCAATGCAGTGTGGACCACTAGACAACTATACATGATTAGCCAATCTTTGACATCTGACCTGGATTATTTAAATCAGCAAATCATTAAAGAGGACTCTTACCCTCTCTTCTACCCCAAAACCAACTGAAGGACTTCCAAAACTTTGTTTTTTGAGATCCAGAAAGCCAGGTTCTTATGGATAACCTGTAAAGTTTAGTCCAAGTTTAAGTACTCTTTAGAGGGTTCACTCAACATAGCTACCTGCTAAAGCAAAGCCTTATTCCATAGTTTGAATATTGTGAGTAAAACAGCAATAGACAAGGATATGCATCTCTATTGTAGCTAACTTTGTTACCTTCGGGGACATACCCCAGGAGTGCTATCGCTGGATCATATGGTCATTCTAGTTTTAGTTTTGAAGAGCTTAATTTGAATCATAACATTAGCTAGAGTTACCAAACTTCCAAATATAAAGGATTACAACAAGTAGTAAATCATTTCAAGATTGCAGCAAAATTGTAACTCAATTTAGCAGTTTGCAACAAGTCATACCAATTGAAATAATAGATTAGTAAATAATAACATAATTGTTAGTAGTAAATGATAACATAATTGTTGTATTTTAGACCTGCTCTGAGGAATATTTTATACATACATACATAATCATTTAACTCTCACACCGATTTATGAAATATCATTTTCTTACCTTATTTAGGAAATGAACTGAGGCAACACAAGTATAAAGCATTTGCAGTTCACACAGTATATGGGAGAGCCAAGATTGAGGGCTGCCACATATGATTATGCAGGTTGCACAATGCACTAAGAAGAACCATTCACCTCAAGTGATGCATAACCTTTTACAGCCCTATACCCAGGCAGATTGGCTCTAAATTTCTTATGGATTTTCTAACCAAGGGAGATAAAGCACAGTGCAAGATTTATGTATAAATTCAGTCATCACAGAACTGCTTATAATAGTGAAAGGAAGGACAAGAGAGAAAGAGGGAGAGAGGGAGAAAGAGAGAGAACAATAATGAGTAAGCCAATTATGTTAAAGCCACTTCATAAATTATTTCAAAACCACTAAAAGTATCCTTACAAAAATGATATGATACTGGGGCAACCCACTTTCCAGTCACCCTTCTGTGTCTCTTAGGCAAAAACTTTCTTTCTCCCAATACGTTTTTCCTACTCTTAACCTCCATTGTGCCTAGAATTCATTCTTTGATTTTAGAGAACATGAACTCTCATGTTTCAGATATCTAGCAGGTTTGGGAATTATATCTCTTCCCCTGTATGATTTTGGAGATTACTGGTCAGAGGTAAGAGTTTACTTTTGTTCCAGAGGTTCTAACTTTGGTCCTTTTGCTTCATAGATTATAACTTTTGTTTCATAGGCTCTCCACATTTGTTTCATAGACTCTGGGTTTTGTTTCATATAAATTCTGGCCTTTGTTTTGGCCTTTGTTTCAAAAGTGTCTTAATTTTAAGTTGTGTATTTTAAATGTTTGCAAATTTCTTGTTTTTCATATGCATTGTCTTTTGTCAAAATTACATTTTATTCTTGTTTTGTATGTGTTGCATTTGGACTTAGTTGCTTAAAAATGTTGTAAAATGGGTCTCTTATGAAATTGTCTCAGATAAAAACAGTTCAGGCTTTTATCTGTCTCTCATAGAATGCCAAACAGTTGTTACTCTGCCAGCTAGTAATTGCCTTTAGAGCAGCTGCCAATCTCAATTGAAGCAGAGGACAGGTTTCTCCAGTTGCCCTCTGGTGAATCCCCACTCCCATTGATGCCAACAGCAGGTGAAATGTTGACCAGATAGGCAATTGGGTTCCTTTCAGAGACAGATCTTTGATTGTGTGGAAATAGCAGAAACTGAGGTGACACTAAGGGGTCATGGCCAGGGCTACTCTCTAGTGGATACCCAAAGGTACCTCAGAAGACACTAGCTCCCAACAGCCCATCTGGGTAATCAGCAGAAAATCTCCACATCTTGTCCCTATCTGGACTCCTCAGTGAGGTGAAAGGGGAACTCTGTCAGTGATCATCAGGTCCTCTGTCTCAGAGTGATCTGAAGCGATGCCCTCAGAGCCCTTTCTTAAGCCTCTGTTAAGAGTTGAGCTACAGGTTTGCACTGCTTTCTCTACTACTAGTAAGACCTCTAGACAAATGTAGAAAATGAATCTTTGATAGATTAAAAACTACCCAAACCTTCTCTCCCCCTCCTAGGCATGGTCTTCATCATTTATGTGTGTAGGGGAGAAAAATGGCTTTTCTGATAGGTTATGGATTTTGGAACATTGACTACGGATGGACTTATGAAATGCTGTATGGTAATTTTAGGGGATGTTTAACCAGCTTGAGCTTTATTTGGGCTTTTCCTCTCTGCTAGTGAGTTAAAAACTCCACTTAAACTTTTCTCCAACTTGTTGGGAGTTCATTTGAAAATTCCTTGTAGTCAGACCACTCCTCCTTCCAGAAAGTCAGACTAAGGCAACTCACAACTGTTTTGTCTTACACTAAGGAAAATAGCAATCAGTAACTTGCATTTGTGTTTTCACTTCTTGACTAGAATATGGGACTATTTTGGTCAGCCTTTCTCTTCCTTCATGGATGCATGTAAGAAGTTGATGAAGGTGCCTTTACTGTGTAGATTGTGGCTGCTAGGAGGACCTATGAGTTTCAAATACTTAGTAAATTTAAAATGGATCTTAAAGGAGTAGCCTTGTTTTGCTAATAAAAGTTGTCTAAATGACTGGATAGACAACAGAAATTTCTTAGAGCTTTCTCTGCCCTAGGGCCCAGGGCAGAATCTCTGATTTACAATCTCTAGAGTTGATCTCTTTTGCAGGAAAGGTGCCCTAATTTGACTGTTAACCTATTTTCTTCTCTCTCTTTCAAGGAAATAGAAAGCAGTGGTTTAAACCTCTTGGTTTGCTAGCAATACTTCCTTCTCTAAACATGATTGTTATGGCTAAAGCCAACTGTAACTTGTGCTTTGAGAGTACCTACTGGGGTAAGGATATGAGTTACCTGAAGAAGATAAGATCGTGCACTGGTAAAGGGTAGATAGTCCAGTCTGGTTTTATTTTCTGGTTCTCTCTCCAGATGGTAGCTACCTACCCTGGAGTGGTATAAACCTTGGATGATGCCCTGGGAATGCCCTAGGGGACACAGGAATCAAGCAGAGACTTAGGGGATGCCATATTTGTTTCTCTTCTTTCAGTTTAGGAGCTCCATATCTGAACCTCTTACTCCTTTGGAATGTATTAAGAAACAATTTAGTATTTCTCTATACCTGTGCATGGTGTGCCTACCTCCTGAAGCCAAGTATACAGAGGAAAGTACTATGATGCTATTTCACAATTAGAATTATACTGTAAGAGAGAAAACATGGTCAAATCATCTTATGTTGAGATTTTCTTTATATTAAGAAGTAATTCTTGCTTGGGTTCAAATGTAAATGTGGGACATAGAAAAATGAGGGACACCTCACCCTTTAGACATTCAGTACCTCTAAGCCTGAGGCTACTCCTCACCCTAACCACCAGTTGCTTAGGGTAGTAGTATTTCTAGACCAGCCATAATTAATCTCTCTGTGAGGCTATATCCACCCTTAGCTAAGTTGTTCAGGTCCCTCAAAGACAACATCCCTTGCAGGAAGTAAATGGAAAATATGGGACTGCCTGTGTTCATGTTCTTAGATCTCTCAGTGATCTAAGACAGATTAAATGAGACCTAAGAAAGTTTTCAGGTGATCCTGATATGTACATTGAGGTCTTTGAAGAACTTACTCAGACCTATGGACTAGAGTAGAAAGATGTAATGTTGCTCTTAAATCAAACATTGATTTCTAATGAGAGACTAGTAGTATTACAAGCTGCTACTACATGTAGAGACAAATATTATCTTAATTTTGGAACCTCAAAAGACAGGCAGCCAGGGGAACAACTGGTTCCTACTGGAACACAAGCAGTTCCTATACAAGACCTCCACTGGCCTGCCAACCAGATAGGCAATTAAATAGAAGACATTTTCAGTATGTATTCTTGAAGGTCTATGAAAGATGAGAACTAAGCCTTTCAATTATTTTAAATTGTCAACTGTTTATCAGGAAAAATATAAGGACATCCCTAGATCCTGGTTTGATAGAAGGAAATACTATAGTTTTTTCCAAGTCAGTTGCAATATGTAGATGGTATGCTGTTATGTGCCCCCTCAGAAGAGCTTTCTAGTCAAGACATCTGCTCTGCTGAATTTTCTAACAGACAAGGGTTATAATGTTTCTAGATCTAAGGCACAACTTTGCAGCCTTGAGGTAAAATATTTAGGCCTTTTTATATCTAAGGGAACCCAAAGACTGGGGGAAGAAAGAATTAAACCAATTCTTTCCCTTCCACAGCCCAATACTCTGAAACAGCTAAGGAGATTTCTAGAAATTATAGGCTTTGTGGCCTTCAAATAGTGAAATTGGGTGACCCTTCTATTAGCTTATAAAAAACCCAAAAGACAGCCATATTTTAACCTTGGAACCTGGTTCCCAGACCGCATTCCAGAAGCTCAAACAAGCATCTCTAAGTGCCTGCTACAGGACACTGTTTCAGTTTGTATGTTAATAAAAGGTGAGACATGGCTTTGGGAGTGTTACTACAAGATCAGGGAGCCGCTCAACAGCCTGTAGGGTATTTAAGTCATAAATTAGATATTACAGATTACAAATAATTTATTTTTTTTTAAAAGCCCTAAACAATACAGTTAGAACACTTTCATTCTCTTTCAAGAGGCAAAAAGGAGCCATTTGGGTCCTTTGATTATTGGTTTGATTTTCTGCTTGGCAATGCAGTGGGAGTCAATCATAGCTTTTGTCTCTGGAGACATGTTTTGCTAAGAATCTCAGATCCACTCTGGAAAAGCTCCTGATCTTACTTGTCCTTCTACACCTGAGATGGTTAAGATTTAGCTCTTGTGCCATACTTAAAGATACTCTTCTCTCCCTTCTCTACTGCCCTGCCCCTAAGAAATAATGCAATTTGATTCAAGGCACTTCCCTTCTCTGTGGCTGCTGGATTTCAAGACAAAGCTTTCAGAATGCTGAGTTTCCCCTCCCTGGAATCCTTCCAGAGTAAAGCTGACCTTCACTTATCTCTGGACCATATAGAAAACTGGCCTAGGTTTAATCCTGAAACTCTCAAAAAATAACTGTAAAAGTTTTAGTTCAGATTTATCTGTCTTTCAGCCCTCAGGCAAAATTAGAGAAGGGTAAGAACAGCTAACCTGGCTCTGGCCACTTCCTTGCACCTCTAGTCTGCCACCACTGGCATTGGATGAGATATAGTCTAAGGGACACCTTAGATTGGGCATAGAACAAGAGGGATAAATGAAGGGATGCATTCTTTTCCTTTTTTTTCTAAATGGAAAAAAATTGTCATAAGTAGATATCTGCAGCACAGCAGGTTGGAGCCTTGGCTCCAATTTCCCTCACTGCATGGAATTTATACTTAGCTCCAAAGAGTGTCACCTAGTCTCTTGTACATGCAAAACTGGCCTGAGCAGACCCCACTGGAGATAGTTAAAATTACCTTTAATTGTCTGTCCCTTCAGAGGGAACAATTACATGTGCCTTTCAAACAACTATGGTTATAAAAGCAACAATGAGAAGCCTGTATAGCTGGGTATCCCAGTCAGATAAACTGTCAGCTTAAGGCCCATCTTAAAATGGTCTTTTCTTTCACAGGTGCAGAAGATTTTTATTCCTTTTGATTCTTATTACAAGAGATCTCTGTTAATTGATCTACAAAGTTCTAGCTAGTCTTTTTATAATTATAAACCTAAAAATTTTAAAAGTTATTATAATTCAACTTGGCCAAATACATCTGACTTCACTCTAGTTTATAAACAAGTTATCTTGTGTGTGTGTGTGTTCAATTTGTTAAAATACATACAAATGTTATGTTTGAGCTTTTTTCTTTTGATATTTTGGATTTTTTAGGATGTTTACCTGTAACTCATTGGTTTATAGATAAATATAATTAAAGACATGCTTCCCCCAGGTTGCCAGATGATCCAAATAATGTCAACTGGTTTTACAAATGCAGTACATATTGTTATCTATGTGTGACTTGGGAATCTTTCATTGGTCAAAATAATGTGTTAATCATTATGATCTGGCTCTCATAGGTCATCTAAAAATTTGTTAAGATAATTAAAAAAGACTCTTGGGCTTAGAAAAACTATTGGACAGGACTCCCCTTGGTAAATAAAGGAGTGGCTGCCTGGAAAAAAATTTACTCCAGCCTTTGTTCACAAAGGGGATCCCAATAATTTCCATAGCCTTGTAAAAAATACATTGCTGAACATATTGTGATATATATACATTGGTCATGGTCAAATGGCTAAGTTTTCTGTGAAAAAAAATAAGGTTTTATTTAAAATGTTCTTGGCACAAAACAAAATTAAATGACAAGGGATTTCATGTAACATATTCATTGTTATTTCATGGGGTACTAAATATCATTCAGGCCTTCTGGGTGTACACATCTTCTAAGGTATTGTTTATGGTAATGATCTTTTTTGACTCAGGCATCTGTCTTTCTCTTGCGCTCCAGCTACTTATGATAAGAGGTACATGTCAAGCCAGCATGAGACAGCCAGTCAAATAGTAGTTTGCTTAAAAACTTATGTGAAGTATGTTATATGTGTCACCACAGTTAGAGATGTTCAGTGGCCAAACAGTTGACACAATATCATACAATAAAGTTAGAGGCTAAACATTATGAACTCATAATGTACATTCATAGGCCAAAATGTATGTTCTTTTTGATGGCATCCTACTAAAGGATAGGAAATAGAGTTTTCTTTATGTCATTTAAAGTCCTGTGATCAGATGGAGGTGTTTGACTGAAAGACTATTCCATACTAAGATGGACATGCATTACAAAAACAAGGTCATCATGATTGCCATGCTAAAATACTATGTGTAGCTCTTATCCAAAGTTTCTCTATAATATATAACTATTATCTGTTAACATTCTACAGGGATTCAACTACTAAAACAACCATGGTTGGTAAGAAATAACAGCTTTATACTTCAAAAGTGCTTGATGTTTTGACTATTATAATAGTTAAGCTCACTTCTCCTACTAAAATACTTATGTCACTGATCTTCTTTTCTGGGTGTTCAACAACTAAAGTTTGGAGACCAAAACTAGAAAGGTATCTGAGCTATGAGGGCAGCCAATATTTTGGTCCTGGCCCCTCAAGGTCAACAAAGATCCAGGACACAAAGGAACCTTTCCTACAGGATCCTACATCTTTGGTAAATCACTCAATCTCCTGAGCAGGGAGATTGCTGGACACCAAAGGACAAATGTACCATGTGCCAAAGGAGGGTCACCAAAAGGAAAACATTTCCCATGCTTTCAGTGAAAGCAACATGGTCAAGCAAGGCTGTGACCCATACTGATGGCTGACACTGACAGAGGAGCTGAGAGGCCCTATGCATGGTTCCAAAGTAATGCCTGAGGAGACTGAACTGACCTTGATAGATAGCAAGAGGTTCATACTGATTGACAGGTCTCACTTTAACTTGATCTTAAACACCCAGCAGAAAAGAATAACCAAAAGAGGTATAAAACAATGCCATAGTAATAAAGGTAGATTTAAAAAGGGGCTCCAGTCACTGACCCCTTCTGGCAGTTTCTAGCTACACCAGTAGCTGACCACAGTTAGGGATCATTAGGAAAAAAAAAATGGTAAAATCTATAAGAGCTCAGCTAGAGTTTTAAATTTATTAAGTGAGATTTGTTCTTCAAATTATCTCTTATGTTCCTTCTTACAGCTAAAACTAGAGAGATTTATGACAAAGCATCAGACTTATACATAACCTTTGTCAATGAAAGAATCTAAGAGCCAGCAGGTTACAATCACTGTATCAATTTCTAAGAGTGAATTTCTCCCCAACCTGCCCTTCTATTCTAGTGTGCTCATACTTAGATTATGCATGCTCTAATTTCTTTAAAGTTTTCTTTATTCTTTCCTAGAGCTGCCAAACTCCAAGCAGTCATACAAATGAAACCAATGACAAATGTGCTAGCCTTCTTCTACTGGGATCCACCACATCAACCTTGTAAACAGCCCATAACTGCTAAACTACAATACATCTTCTATGTTGGGATTCTGAAGTCCCATGGACCTTCTCTTTATCCTCTTTGTGGGAGGCTATTACTAGTTCCTCCTGGTGGAAACCCTTGTTGGCTATATTCATAGTAATCCTGCTGACCTTGTAATTTTGCCCCTGTATGCTTAACTGTTTCTTTGCCTCCTCCAGACTCAAAGCTATATGGCTACTAAGAGGACAATGCCTGGTGCCTATCATAGGTCTTTAGATAGACTCTCTGTAGAGTAAATCTGACTGCTGATCACAACTATGACCCTCTTCAGCTAGAAGTAGCCAGACTGGTCTTCGCCCTTTGCTCCCTCACAGCAGTTAGGGGTACTTCTTCAGAGGGGGGAATATTGTAGATAGGTAAGTTAATTAGATATCTTGTAGGCAGTTAGACAGGGCCTCCCTTAAGGTGTCAGCCCTCCAAGAGCCAAAACTGCAAGGAGCCAACATGGAGGACAATTGAGGCACATTCACTAGTTAGCATTGTAAAAAAAGGAGGCACTACTTCCCCTGGGGATAGATAGCAGTGATTGATATTCTAAATGGAAAATTCCTTGTTTGTGTCTTGTTTCCCCATTGTATTCCCCTTTAATCAATATTACCCAGGTGACTGTACTTGTAGTCTTATTGGTTGGTCATGGCTTTGTCCCACCTCATCCCCACACTGTAAATATCAATTGGGTCTTATAGTTTTGTCTCATTTTGTACCCACCTCACCACATGGCTTTGCTGTATAAAACATCCTTGAAAAGTGGTGTGCGTGGACAACCCACTTTCTGGTCGCCCTTCTGTCTTTCTTAGGCAGAAGCTTTCTTTCTCCCAATAAATTTTTCCTACTCTTAAAAAAAATATGATACTAAAAGAGATATTATAAATTATAATAAGAGATAAAAAGAAGCAGTGAATAAAAGTCTAAATTCAAAGCAGTGAGGTGAAAACAGTAATACAACACCTCCCTTGAGCTCTTGCTACAGCACCATACCTCCTGCAACAGGAATTTATCTATGGCAAGTCAATTACATTTCACTCCTGCCATCCTGTACAGTACAGAAATTAGTCCTCAATGGAATAAAAACTTCTTAGCTTGTATTAGTGAATTTTTCATTACTATAATAAACAAGTTGAAGCTGGGTAACTTTATAAAGAGAAGAGGTTTATTTAGCCCAAATTTCAGGAGATTCAAGGGCACACATCTGGTGATGGCCTTCTTGCAAAGAGTGTATGTGTGTGTGTGTGTGTCCTGTGGTCTCTCTCCCTCTTCTTATAAAGCCACTAGTATTCAATGATAAGAGTTACACTCTGATGAATTCATACATTCCTAATCATCTCATTAGGCCCCACATCTAAACACCACAGATGAATTAGGTTTCCACCCTCTTAATACCTCATTATGAGGATATAATTCTAACATCAGAACCTTCCAAACTATACATAGCTTTAAGATTTTTTCCCTGATCTTGTGCTTATTCCAACAAATCTATGATTTCCAAAAAGATCTCAAACATTACACCTGCCAAAGAAACTCACCTAAAAAAAAAAAAAAAAAGGTAATAACTAACACCAATGGAATTTACCAGGCTGACCATAACTTCCCTACCCAGGAGCAGTTGGCCTAACAGATCATTAAATATTTTATCAAAGACTCAGTAACATTGGAAGATAAATATTCAAACCACACAAAGCTTTCTTTCAGAATCTATAATATACTTTAAACTCAAAATAAATATAAATTTTTTCCTCACAAACAGAATGCAAAAGTCTAGGATCTAAGGACGAGATGTGTGGTTGCAGCCTTTGATCCCTTCACAAAATTTTCAGCCTATATCTCTGAGATTCTAGATGGTGGAGTCTAGAAGTTCTGGATCCAAAAGCAGGATTGCTTCCTCCAGAATATACATCTATTTTTATTTAATAAATACTATTTACTTATTTACTTTAGATTATTTAGTGAATTAGAAACTGAGATCTGCCCACACAGAGATTTGCTTGCTACCAGGGCAACACAAGCAACATGGGAGTAGAATGTGGGGTGTCTCTTGTCTTTTGCTTCCCAGCATCACTTCATTGGAAATTGTGCTTTTCCACTCCAGATGATCCTGGTGAGGTTCCACTCACAATATTCTATATTTTTTATACTTTTAATCATTAGAGTGAACATACTACCTAAAATTGGCCGATCTGTCTTTCCTTTCTAGATATTTAACTCTTGAGTGAGAACACAAAACTGATTTGAGAAATACCCCCAAAAAAATTCCTACACAAAGAATTCAATGAGTTATTACTTTAAGATTCACTGATCAGAAATGGTTCTTGTCCTTTCCAAGACCTAGTTACTCATTTATTTCTCTGATTCTATTTGCTATCTACTATCCTTTGCTAGTTAATCATTGGTTGCATCAAATCAAAACACACCTCTCTACTCTGTCCTGCAAAGGCTGATACTTCAAAAATCAGAAATATTTCCTCCCCAGAAAAAAATCTTAATATCATGTTTAACTCTGTCAAAAGGAGAGATGAGAGAGCACTACATGGAAGAAGGGAAAAGGACTTGTGTTTTATTTTGTTTTGTTCAGTGACACCCAGACAGAATTTTTTTTTTACCCATTAACAGGGGTTGATTCCAAAAAAAGTTGATTCTAGAAACAGGTGGCTCCAGTAGTATTATTTCCATTGTGCAGCATTTCTTTCCACACTCAGAACCAGCATCACTGTTCACACCCCAACTTTCACTCCAAATTGCTAGCATCACAAGCAGAGCCTTTTCCTCAGAGGTCCCACCCCATTAGGGCCCACCTATAAGTCTCTAGGTTCTGATTAGCCAAAATTTCTCCCTTTGTTTCCCCATCCCTAGGCATAGATGGAACTATTCCTTTTAATTACTAATTCTATATTTATCCTAATACTCTATGCTAGCCTTACTAACCCTTCAATTTCCAGTTAACCTAAACTCCTTACCAGACCTGTGTTAAGATGGCAGTTTTGCATCTCTTTTTCTTCCAGGACATTTCTTTTTTTTCTTTTTCGCAAGTTAGCAAGATCTGTTGTTGATTGTAATCTAAGAAACCTAATAAAACAAACTTCTATTTTTGACCCACATGGAAACTAACATAGTTAATGAATTTGTCCAAAGTCAAATGGCAAATAACAGGCAATGCTATAACTCAAACTCAAGTCCACTTAATTTTTTTTTCAGTACTGGGAATTGAACTCAGGACCTGTGTTTTCCAGGCAGGCACAGCACCACTGAGCTACATCCCTAATTAGGTCCACCTAATTTTAGAGCAGATAGTTATTTTTCCAGTTCACAAAAGTATTAGACTAAAAGTTCTTTTTAAAACAAAACCTAACTTCTGACCTGGACCTGATGGCACAATCCATCCCTGCTCTCTCAGCTAAGCACAAAAATAAGCTCTTCAAAGACCTTAAGAGACTACCAACGCACAGCTCTGAAAGATGAAAGAGGAAGGTAAACTGGCTCAAGACCCCAGGAGTGAAGAAACCACACAGTGGTAGGGAATCCAATCCACAGAAGAGGTGTCCCAGGGCCAGTGCTTCCTGATCCCCAGCCTAGAAAGGGAAAGCAACTTACATAGGCAAGTTCTCCCCTTGACTGAACAGAAACCCAGCTACTATACCGGGTGAGCCCAGAAAGTGGGATGGATCAGAAACCCCTCTGGTTGTAAGGGGCTGGGGAAACTCTCATGTTCCCTCCTGGGCCTGAGACAACACATGGTTACAAAGCATCAGAAAAGGAGCACTCTAAAATAAGAGGGCATCATGACTAACTGGATTAGTTTTACAGATAATAATGGAAAAGAAACTGCCCCCCAAAAGGGCAATGTTTCTGAAAGCATTCTCTTTGCTGTCAGATACAGGCAGAGCCTCTCAGGCATGGGCTGATCTGGGCAGACAACCCATGGGCTAGAAAATCCTGGAATGCCCAGCTGTGGTGGATTGCCTATATCCTTGCCTCTGGGGACAGAATCAGAAAAGAGTCTGATCTGCCAGACTGCATATATGTATGACTCAGGGTTGCACACCATCCCTGACTTTGTTTAAAATTCATGGATTTGCAGCCATCTTATTTTTTCAGCCAGTGTGTTTTTCAGTCACTTTATTTTTAAGAACCCCACCTGTCACCCATTGATTGCCCTACAGAAACTTCTATTAAGCTGATACAAGAGCAAAGAAATAGTTTGCAACATCAGAACAAAACAGTTTGACAGAATCAAACTTCATAGGTAAACTGGGAGAAGACTGAAAAACCAGGCTGAAGAGATTCAAGAGAGTAAAGTTATAAAGCACTTTGGTTTCAAATTTTTCTTTCTAGCTTTGCAAAATAACATGAAAACCCAGAGACTTCCATCCATCCAATTGCTGTAGAAAGCACAGGTCAGCCCAAGAGTTCATGTGGGCGGAGCTGCCAAGGCTTTGCTGACTATGGGAAGCTCTTTACCCTTTCTAGGGAGTGACTTAACAAAGACATCACCCTCAGGATATTTACTGAAGGTGAGAAAGAAGCCATCACACTTGTCCGAGATTTCTGATCTTTTTGCTCTTCTGCTGGCTTTCAATGCCTGTCTGGATGCTCCCTCTCTGGCTGTTCTGATAGCTCCTTCCCCAAAATAAGGAGCTTTCAGTAGGTGAGAAGACGGGTGACAGGCAACACTCCACAGGCGATGCGTCCTGTTATGGTGCATTGCCTTATCACAAGGTAGAGTATCAAAACAAGATAATTTCCCAAATTCTAGGGGGAAAACATATAGGAACATTATGGAAAGCATCAGTAGAGGATCTTGCATTCATTTATTTAACACATAGTTACTGAGAAACTTCTACATACCAGGGATTGTTCTAGCTGCTTAGAGACACAGTTATAGAAGAAAACGTCTCTGATTCAAGAAGTTAACACTGTGGTGGAAGGAACCAGACACATAAATACTCATAGAATAATATATGGTTATAAGAATTGCAAAGAAAAATAAATAGATTAAGAGAGACAAGAAATCAGGATACTATTTTGTTTTAAGTACTCCAAGATAATCTTCTGAGGAGGGGATGTGTGAATACAGACAAAATGTAGTGAGGGGAAGAAGGCACATATATAGGAAGGGAGAGAAAGCAGCCCAGACAGAGAGCAGCAAGTGCACATTTGGCAAGAGTGAGAAAAGCAGTGGGGATCCAGCAGCCTGTGCTGATGGGAGAACAGGGTGGAAGGGAGGAGCCAGGAGTTGGCCAACAGCCAGGGCCAGGATCTAATGTTCACTTTGTGCAATGTGTGACACCATCGCAGAGTTTGAACCAAAGAGCAGTGTGAGCTGGCCAATGTGTCTGTCTGTTGCAGTACTGAGAACCCAGGGCCTTCCCACTGAACTATACCCCAAACCCTTCTTTATTTAGAGACAAGGCCCCGCTAAACCCCTATGTGACCCAGGTTGGGATGAAACATGAGACTGTCCTGCCTCATCCTCCCAGAGTACTGGATTACAGGTGTGTATCCCCATGGCTGGTTTAACCAAGGTTTTTAAAGGGTTACATGGAGAGCTGCTGGAGAACAGTTTGTTAAGAAGGCAAAATCAGTGAGGAGGCTATTGCACTAATCCAGGTAAATGATGGTGGTGGTTGGAATCAGTATGGGAGCAATGGGGCTGACAAGAAGTGTGTTAGATTCTGAAGAAATTTTCAGGGTGATAAATGACAAAATTTGGTGATAGACTGGGTACATGAGCTAAGAGAAGGAAACAGGAATCAACGTTGACTCTGCAACTTTGACCCGAGAAAATGATAGAATTCAGTGAAAAGCAGAACCCTGCAACAGAAGTAAATCAAAGTTGGGTGTGACTAGAATTAAGATTTTGACTGGGATGCATTAAGAGTGGCATTCATGCTGCAAGTCCTGCTGGAATGGCAATAAGTAGTTGGACTTAACCAGTTTTGCCCTCATGCGAAAGGTTAATGCTGGAGATCCACACTTGGAATCTATCTCACATATAACTGGTAATTGAAGCTGCAAGTACCTTCATGTTCAGACCTTTTGGATTTTAATAAATAACTGGATTTATGCAATGGTAGATGGGATCAAAATAGAATACTAAGATTTTTGAAACCTATAGAGTCAAAGCAGAAAGCGTCTGATCCTGTAAGTCTGCAATCAGTTTACTAGCTCTGCTCAAGGAATCCCATGAGGATAAAATATGTGTGAACATAAAATATAAGGAGGAAAATATAGACCAAGGTCATCAAAAAATACTCGTTAAATCTATCAAAATGATATCTCATACACATAGAGGGAAAGGACAAGATACAAAGATGACAGATAGATAGATAGATAGATAGATAGATAGATAGATAGATAGATAGATAGATAACCAGCCAGCCATGCAGTGGGGATTTATACTTAATTATCCTAAAGAACTATTTTTTAACTTTTTGTCTTTAGCCTTCCTTATCTAGCTCAAGACTTTCAAAACCCACTTTCTCTTTTTATGTCCCTTCCCTATTCATCTCAAATCAAAATTCCAATTTATAAGATCACTCTTAACAGACCAAACAGAACTGGGGAGAGCAGTATAATTTATAAGATGACTTGAGATCTGTTATCATTTTTAAGAGATGACACTTGCTTTCTCACCTGATGTGCTAAAGAATGGCAGAAAGGAGGTCTCTAGGGAGAGAATGAGATTTTCATAGTTTAAAACTAAAAATAACAGCCCCACAACACTGAATCTCATTACCAAGCAGTGAACACTCCTGCCTCTCTCTTCAACGGTGGTGTTCACAAGATCCCTTTCAGAAGCCCACACGTTCATTTACACTCAGGCCTACCCATCACTCCACACCCACTGCGCGCAAACACACACACACACACACACACACACACACACCACAAACAACAGCAGCTATGATGTTACCTTTGGTAAACTTGGAAAATATGTGTCAGATACAACCTTATCTTGTCACATTTTATAGTTTACTACCTGGGAAATGAGCCTGTAGTTGCAGACCATTTTGTTCCTTATGTGACAGATTTGGGCAGAGCTAGTGAGAATAATGAATGCAGCTCCACGTCCAGTATGCAAGGAGGATAGAGATTCAGACCCAGGGTAAATTAGAAAAAGAGAAAACCTGAGCAAGAGGCACGACCCAGCTCACTGAAGCTTCATCAGTCACTGTTTACACCATGTTTGCCCATAAAATAGATAATGACAATATTTTCACATATATTTCTAAGCTGCTACTCTCCAGGGAAGCCTAAAAGTTCATAGGAGCCTTGTAAATATCTACCAAATCTTTCACAGACAATGAAAGAGACATGAAATCTGCATTTTATCAATTGCTGGACTAGACTTTCCTGTGCCTCGGGCAAGGTACTATTTGCAAGGCTATGAAAAGCAATGAGTCAAAAAGAGTGCTCCTGAGCCCACACAGTCATGCTCTGTCCCACTCTGCTCTTTTGCCCTTAAATCTGTTATAAGTCTCTTGGGGAAAACTTTACACCTCTGGAATCTTGGCTTGGGATATTCCAGAAGGGAAAATATCAGCATAGCACACCACACCACATCATACCACAATTGGCCTCTCTCCTCTTCCTACCTCACCAAGCCCCTCTTCCATGCCTTCTGGACCACTGGGCTTCCTTACCCCGCCAAGCCCTCAAATTAGCAGAACACAAGATTAAAGTATTCAGTTCCATTAACATTTGGTATCCTAAACGTAAAAAAACAATTTCACATCTGTGGGACACTTTGGAGTCAGAAAGGCCATCATCATACCCTGTTGCACACAGAATGCTTCCAACATGTCTCCCAGAGAAGCAACATGGTGTCACTCTCCTATCCTGTTGAGAAGGAAAGGCTCAGAGTTAAGGCAACAGAGGCCAAGGTCAGTATGAAAAGCTAAGAACAGGAGCCCCTTAAATTGGATTCCACCTGAATGAACTATATCAACTTGTCTTTCACCCTAAAACCTACAAAGTCTACTATGATTACAGGAAATGGAGAATGGAAAGCACCAGACACAGAGCCTGGTATATGTTCTAGGAAAATCAGTTTCCTTACACCTCTTGCCCACTCCTCTTACACCCCCAAAACCCCACCAAATTATCACATTATTGTAATCATTACTCTGATAATGATTATAGCTAACCTGTTCTCCATGCTCACTATGTACTAGGCACTGTGACAAGTGCAACCAAACACCCCCACACTTAATGTCACCACAATCCTATGAAGTAGCACTGCAATCCACTTTACCTGAAAGCACAAAAAACATAAATAAATAAACCAACCCTTAGAGCAGTCCTGCAGAGTTGAAAATTCCTCTCTGGCCTGTCTCACTCTCAGCCGGACTGCTCATGCCTCCTGCTCATCCCACTCATTCTCAGCTGGCCCTGAGCATCTGCCTTTTTCCTCTTCTTTCTCATTCTCTGATCCTGATTTGACCAGAACCACCTCATAACTAAGCCAATAAATAACTTCAAGACATGAACCATGCTCCTGTTCACAGTGTCCTCATCTGAGATTGCCATCATAGCAAATAAAAACACAAAATTTCCAATTAAATTTGAATTTCAGATAAACAAATATTTCTTAGTATAAATATGCCCCAAACATTGCATGCTATTATGACTTTCATGGGACATTTATACTAAAAATTATTTATTGCTCATCTGAAATTAAAATTCTACTGAATATCCTGTATTTTATCTTGGCAAACCCTAAGCACTTCCCAAACCCCAGCAGTTTTTGCCTGTTCTGTATGTCTGCCTGTAAACCCTCTTCAAACCATGCTGCAGTGGTCTGTCACATCAATAGACTTTGGAGGACCACATCTCCATTATTTATGTCTTAAAAGAACTCTCTCCTCTTGAATCCAGACCTACCTATGACTTGCTTAGCAAGGATACAGTGGAAGTGATCCCAGGCCTGCTCTGAGCCTAGGTCCGCAAAAAGCCCTGGAGTTTCTGCTTTTTCACTCTTGAGAGCACTGAGCTGTCATGTAAAATAACTCATTACCCCACTCCAGGACCATATGGAAAGGCATATGGAGAAGGGGAAGCCCTGAAAGTACATGAAGGGAAACCAAGGAAAACATCCAAAAAGCAAAGCCACATCCCTGATCCTAGGTGAACCCTTCCAGCATGACCTAACCATTTGAGCTATCCGAAATCAGGTATAAGACATGAGTAAAGACACCATCGTGGACATTCCAGCCCCAGCAGACACCAAGTGTAACAAATATTCTATTCCTATTGTATCCTATCTAAATTCCAGATTCTCAGAATCATGAGAAATTAACAATATTTCTACTATTAAATTTTGGGGTAGTGTGGTATGCAGCAATAGATAACTTACACACATGTCCAGGAATTGTTTTTATAAAGTTCAGATGTTAACATCATAAACATCCAGTTCAACCTGGTTATTACCATGGCCTCCTTCTAATTCAACTTTACAAGTTCTGAGTCTAGCTACAGGCTTCTTCTATAGTTACGACTTTAAAGGCTGTTGGAGTCCAAGAGTCAGTTCCATATTTCTCAGTTACAGTTGGAACTAAGATGTTACAGGGCACAGTAAGCACTTATCTTATTGTGCTACAAAACAGAAGCAGCACGGGGCCAGCCCACACCCAGAGAGCTATTAGCAGAGTGAGGCTGAGGGAAGATTGTCCAGCACCTGCCTGTTCTCAGCTGGGATTCCTTCCAATCCTATTTGCTTTGTGCTTATATAACCACAAAGTCCACCTACATATCACTCAAAAGAAAAATTTCCAGAACTGTGGGCCATAATATCCATTTGAATTATTATCTGGGTTTGTACATTCCAGGGAGCACTGATAAAAGCACAGCAAGGAAAATTTCCAATCAGGGTCAACAGAAAAATACAAAAGGTTATATAACATTGATTCACAATTTAAAAAATAATAATGCCATCATTTGACCTCCCCAAAGTGGTTAAATTAGATCCTACCCATTATTAATGTTTGATGTCTGATATAATGATTAGGCTTAATTTTAGTAGAAGATTACTGCATAGAAAATTAAGAATTCATAATTCCCCAGTTAGAGTTGATGTCACTGGACTCTTAAAATATGCATATTGGCTGAAAATATATCAAGAGTAAAGATCTTTGACAGAATTAGCTTATGCTGCTAAAAAGGATTCCTCATAAGAAAGGAAACTAGGCAGAGATAGCACTGGCTTGATCTCTTTGCTTTAAGCAGTGATATAGGTGCCAGAGAGTAAGAAATTGACTCAAGGTATGACAATTCTTTTAAAGCATCAGAAAAATCTCTTTATTATAATTTAATTGATTTCTCCAGAGTGGACTTGTCACGAAGAAACTGCCCTGTGGCTGTCCTTCAATTGAGGTATATTCATTCAAGTACCAATTATGTGCCAAGTACCATGATAAATTCTGGGGATTTCACAGGAAAAAACACCTAGTTCTGGTCCTCAAAGAGCTTACTAGCTTGCACACAAGACACATATGAAAGCAGACCCTTAAAGTAGAGCACCAATAAGTATAATAAGTAGTTAGACACAGCACAGGATAAAAGGAGAAGAGGGATGGTCAGCAAAAGTATCATTGAGCTGTCAGCCAGTTCTGCACTCTTGTCTGAGACCTGAGACTTACTCAATTCCTGTGATTCAATTCAGGAGACAACTTTCAACATAACCTTGAGCATGCATTTGAAGTTTTCGAGGAGACCACTGGTTTGATTCATCTAAATCCCAATTGGTTTCCATGACATTCATTACATTGGGGTCAGACAGAGCTACACTGGAATCACAAGCTGTAGATACATTACTCTTTGAGCCTCAGTTTCCTCATTACTAAGATGGGGATAATTACATTCACTTTACAAGGCTGTTGTGAAATGTAAATGAGGGTAGGGTAATTTAGATCAAATTTCTCAAAAGCAGAATTTGAAAACAAGTTTTATGATCCACATACAAGTGATTACTTAAGAAACCAGTCCCAGGGAGACCAGTAGGGGAGGGTGGGAAGCAGGACAGAAAAGAGCAGAAGCCAGGTAAAGGAAGCCAAATAAAGGGAAATCCCAAGGATAGTAGCCTTTAGCCTGACTCCAGAAGGGAGTCTGGAGGATAAGTCATGCCTCAGAATTTGGTCCCTTGGAGGCATCATACTCTTGCATTTAGTCACTAACAGCTTCCATGGGGCTAGAAGAGAAATCTAAACTCAGAAGCACTGTGAATTTTGTGTACATAAAGGCAAAGCAACAACAACTAGAGCCCAGGCCTCCAAAGAATAGTTTCAGGGGTCCAGCTATTTGGGAACAAAATCCCCTTGAAGCTGGAGAAGGGGTGAACAGATCTAGTAGAAGAGCCAAAGGGATCTGAACAGAATTCTAGCAACATCCACTGCAGCCAGTAGTTCCAGGTAGGGGCCTCTAATCAATGTGCCTTTCCCTTTTTCTTAGAAGGGGGAAAACATCTCAGCCTTTCACACATTGTGATCAAAACAATTCCTTAGGCTTTCCCTTACTTGCATCTCAGAATCATGTTTTATAGCAATAAGTGGGAAAGATCCATATATTAACTACTCTGTGCCTGGAATTATAGACTGAAATAGGACAAGGTAGTAAGTACTGGCTGCATGCCTGGAGCTCAGCACTTCCTTTTTGCCAGGACAAGTGCTGAGTTTGAGGTCAATGTGCCTCAGTGGCTGGGCTTCTGAACCTAGAGGTGGATTCACCTCCCAGTCTGTGCAAGAACAATGGCTGGACCCATGCTCAGGACCAACCTCCCTCCCACAGACTCCCATATCTTGGGAGGAATTGTTACTTAAATGAAGAATACCTTTCAGATGTACTTGCCCTACACGAGCACATAGTTTAAAGTAGCCCTCTGCCTTCAACAAGCAGAGCAGTGTGAATCAACATAAATCAAGGGCTTCAGCCAGGAAATATACCTAATATCTATTGAAAACCTGGTATGAACCACCATCTCTATCACATATGACTTTAAAAATGCACTTAAGTGGGTGGGTGGGGGAACCAAACATCCTGTTATAAGAGAATGACTTTTTTTTAAGGAAAATACTTTGTTACACTGCATTGGCCAAGGAACTTCAAATCCTGAAACATTAGTCCACTGGAAGATGATGAAACAGATATAATTTAATCATTCTACCTAAGGGCTGGGGATTTAGCTCAGTGGCACTGCCACCTACCTCAAAAGTGCAAGGTCCTGAGTTCGATCCCCAGTACCACCCCCCCAAAAAGAATCATTCTACCTAAAAAAAAAATTATGTTGGAGGTTGGAATGAGTAACTAAAGAGGAGGTGAATTTGAAAAAGGTAAAGAGAAGATAAGACACAATTCAAAGTGTTTACTTCTCTCTAAGACTAATGTTAATTCATTAGCCCCTTTATTTTCAGTCTCTTCTCATTGGACAGTTCCTGCCCCTAAGTCTGTAAACACAAACTCCCTCCCAAGAAATTCCTTCTCAGTCCTGCTTCCATTTGAAGTTATTGGTTTCTGCTTCCTTTTCACTTTCATTTAAGCTTCTTGAGCCATTCTGAGGCATCCCGGGCTCTGAGCTGCATTACATCTGGTTAAGGTGCCCAAACTGTCCAATACTATAAAGCCAATACCAATACCTCTACAGAGGGTGAATTAATTCCCACCATGTCCCACTTCAACCTAAAGTTTCAAGCACAGACTAGTTAATTAACAAATGGACCTTTCCCCTCTTATTGCTATAAAACAAGTTAGACAAAGCCAAGCAGTGTCAAGAACCTCATAGTCCAAGGCTCTCCAGAGTTAAGTGGCCTCTCAGTTGCCTAAGTCCTCATTTGTCACTCTTGACAGCTGATATATTGATATACCTGCAGAGGTGTCCCAGTCATCAACTAACAGGGCAGCTGCCTCCCATCTTTAACATTATACTAGGCAAAATGTATGTAAAGACCTGTCCTGTTTTTTTCTAACAAAGCCTTGGAAGGAAGATGTCCAGGCCTCTACAGATAAACAGACTGTGCCTGTCTTCTATTTTAAATTAAATTTATTGTACATTTTAGGTATACCTTATGATCACATTCATCATTGAGAATTTGAACCTGTACATGATATATCTTCTTATTTTTTCCCATTCCCCTTCCCTCCCTTCAACCCCTCCACCCCTCCCTATTTACAAAGTTTCTATTCTTTCCTTCTTTTCTCATTTTTCTTTCCCTTCTTTCCTTTTCCTGCTCCCCTCTCCCTGGTTTCCCTTCCCTTTTGGACCTTTTCTTCCTATTTCACAATAACTATTATACATTTTGGTCCTCATTTACACTTTCAGTTTCTCACACCAAAGAAACAATTCAGTATTTACACATGTGTATCTTATTTATTTCACTTAGAAGTATGGTCTCACATGTGTAAATACTGAATAGTTTCTCTAGTGTGAGAAACTGAAAGTGTAAATAAGGATTAAAATGATTAAAATGAAAAATTGATCATTTGAAATAGGAAGAAAAGGTCCAAAGGGGTAGGGGAAGTGGGAGGGGAAGGGGAAAGGAAAGAAGTGAAAGGAAAAATTATGAGAAAAGAAAAAAATGGAAACAAAGTCTATGTAAATAGGGAAAGGTGGAGGGGGGGAAGGGTGCACAGGTAATGGGGAAAAAATAAGAACCAAGATAGAAAAAAAAGTATGGTCTCAAGGTGCATCCGTTTAGCTATAAATGTCTCTAGTTTATCTTTATGGCTGAGTAGTACTCCATTTCATAAAAAATACACATCTTATTTATCCAAACACTGGTTGATGGGCAATTGGGCCATTTCTAAGATTTAGCTATTACAAACTGTGCCGCTATAAACATGGGTGTACATATATTGTTGTGGTACGATGATTTCATTTCTTGTGCCTAGCTTCTTGGCTCTCTAGTATTGACATTTTTATTCTGCCTTGCTTTTGAATAAGTTGTTTATACAACATTTCTAACCCAAAGACTCTACGTTCCTTAGAAATGTATTTTTTCATCTCTTTTCCTGCAACAGCTCATGCTGTCAGTGAGTGATATCACTCCCAGGACAAGCCAGGGTCCTTGCCCTATTCTGAGTAAACGGAGTCATTGATAACATCAATATCTTCTAAAATTATAATTCCACCTGATCATGAGAATGTACAGAGAGGAACACGATCATATGTAACTACTGTCAGGTGTTAAGTAAAGAAACTCATACTCTCTAGAGGTATTAACAGCAATAATCAAGAGCCCTAGTATCCATGCCCTTCAATTATGTCATTTTCCTTGGGAAATGTGCCTAGAAGAAGGTAAGAAGCTGTGAGTAATAAATTCTCAAAGAAGATATTTATAGTAGTGAAACCTAGAAATACCCTCTACATCCAACAATTTATATCTATAATGAAGTATTTTGTATACATTAAAAAACAATGCTCAAAGAATTACTGATATCAGAAAATGCTCATTTCACCACACTGTGGGAAACTGAGACAAAAGAATCACAAGTTCAAGTCCACCCATGCATCTACTCATGCGTACATCCATTGTCCAACAGAATTATACCTACTGACTCGGTTTTGCTTTTTGTAATTCATGGTCTGGTGGAAATCATTGATGTTCATCTCTCTGACTTCATGTCCTACCCTCTTCTCTTCATCAAATTTGCTCGGAAGACATTGCCCTGCTTCATTTTCCTAGAACACACCAAGCACCACTTTCCCCGAGGGCTGTCGCACTTGCATTTCCTTCTGCTTAGAACAGGGACAGTGAGCCTTTTAGAGCTTTCAATGATGCAAACAAGCTGCTGTGGCACGTGTGCCAAAGTTTCACCACCACAGGCCTAGAATATTCTCTCCTCAGATATTGAAAAGTTAATTTCCACCTTTTGGTCTCTGCTCAAATATCAGCAACTCAAAGAAATCTTCCTTCAATATTTTCTTCAAGATAGAAACCTCCTCTCATCATTAGAAATTTGAATGTCCATAATCACCATTATATAATTTATATGTTGCATGTATAATATATATATCTTATTTTTACATACATCTTATATATTTACTTATTTCATTTGCTTGTTATCTGCTTTCCCCAAAAACTTCAAAAAGAATATGTTTCTTGAAACTAGAGGACTTTGTTTTGCCTACTACTTTATCCCAATGTCCAGAACAAGCTTGGTAAACAATAGGTCCTCAGCAAATATTGCTAAATGAATAATTTAAGGGAGAAAAATAAAGCTATGAGCAAATGGATTACAATAGAGAACAATTAGTTTGTGTAGGGGTATGGCTTATGAATCTTTGAGTAAAAAGCTGTTATTGCTTTACTTTGAAAAATAAAGTTCACATATATTGGACAACTACATGGCTAACTTCCAAGACAGATTTATCCAGCATTTCAGGAATTAAGTTCCTGGTTAGATGTGATGAATGACCATATGATGCCTGAAAATTTTTCCATTACCCTTTGCATTTTTTTTTGGTTGTCTGGGACCATCTGGAAACAAATTGGTTTGACCTCATTTCCAAAACTACTTGTGAAGTCTGTTCTGCTAACCAGGAACTAAATCTTCACTAGCAGCCTGTCGGTGCTTGATTCTATGCTTCTATCCTTATAATTCTGACTACTTATGGGACTCAAGAGAACCCTGAGCATTTTCCTTGTCACAAAAGCTATTACTCATTAGAGACAGGAGCAGGGAATAACTCTAATATCCACTGGAATGGCTCAGTGGAACTAGGACTGCCAAAGAAAACAGGTGTTCAATGACTACTGGAACCAGTTTGAGCAGAAAATCCAAGCTGTGCACGAATCCATGTGACCAAAATCTTTTTCTTTTCCTGGCTGTATATATCAGATAGGTTAACGAAGATTCTCAGGAAGCCATAGAAGACCATTTGAGGCACTTTTTCATTTCTATATTCTTTCAAACAACAATTATTTATTGAGTGTCTGCTTTACACAAGGTTTAGAGAATGACCTCCATCTCAACCTGACCAAAGGGTATATGTACCAAGTTTGTGGGATCCCTAAGAGTTTCAGAGAGTCTTTACTTGAAGACTGTTTCAATTAAATCTTACTACTTGAAGAAAAAAGAAACTCATTAAGACAAATTTCTTTAAAAGAGAGGAAAATGGGAGAAATTTTTCATAACCCAAAGGCAGGGAGGAGCCAAGACAGCAACTCACTACATGTTTCTCTCAAAGGTGCTGTATGCTCTCTGGGCATCTACTTCAGGCTTCCCTCATGGGACTTGGTTTTTCAAACATTCAGTGCATCAGGACAAAAAAAGATCATTTCAGATCTGTCTAGATGGTGCTCTCCAGGATCTACACTCAAGGGAGACTTCTTGCACTCTTCATGTTCCACTCCAAACTCCTACAAGAGAGAACCTGATTGGTCCAGCTCATGTATAGGCCTTTCATCTAGTCAAATATAACCAGGGGCAGAGTCATGTCCACTGCCTATTCAAAAGAATTGTAGGACATGATTACCTTGGAAAGTACAAGAAGGATACAGAGAGACCAGAGCTAGCATCTCTTGTGTAGATCCAAAATACTTCTCAGGGTTAGGGAACAGTGATTTTAATTGGGCCCAGAGGGAATAAAGCTATCACTGACAAAAACTATTAGCTACACATATGGGATATAGAGGAGGGAGAGTTCAGATACCAAAAAGAAAGCCTAGAAACCAAAGCAGAAGCAATGGGAAGAAATAGGACACTAGTAGTCACCAGCTGGGGCTTTCAATTAGACAAATAGCCACTTGTTTTTTAAAGTATTTAATCCTACAATAGAAAGTGATATCTTTGAGGAGAGGAGTGATGGATTTGTTAATTATTCTAGCATCTATCACAATGCCTGGGATATTTTAGGTGTTTGAAACAGTTGTTGATATACTTGATGAACGAATGAGTGAGTGAAGATCCTTCCTCCAGCAAAATCATAACTTCCTCCTCTGTGCTACTATTGCACTGGTCAAATTTTTACAGTCACTGTCAGATAACAAATCAATTCTCATTTCACTGAATGAATTCTTTTAAATAGAAATTTGAATTCTATTAATCGAGAATCCCTAGCTTCAAGCACAGTACCTGGCCCAGAGGAAGCTATTGAATAACTGATTGTTGAATAATACTGTGTTTGCTTTTTGATGACCTTGACCCAAGGTAAGGCTTCTTTATTTTTTTATCAAGAATTTGAATACAAAAAAATTTGGTAAAATATATTTATGTTTCTATGAAACAATATTATATTTATTACAGTTGTAAGAAATAAGGAAAATAATGAAAGATTATTAGGAATCACATTTTGGTGTATTTATTTTTTGGAGGAATAAAATTATAACACACACACACACACAGAACACAAGTAAAGGAGCATTTTCTTTTTTAAAAAATAATTTCCAAAGGGGTTGGTGACATAGATCAATGTAAAGTTCCTGGGTTCAATCCCCAGTACCATACACACACACACACACACACACACACACACACACACGCACACACACACATTCTTGTAAGTTAGTGAAGTCCAAGTTAATACTTCAGAAGATAGATAAGGAAAGTATGAGTGAAATAAACAGAAATATATATGGTCCAAAAATAATGGAATGAAATGTTCAACAAAGATGAAAATGATTGTAACACTCAAGGAAAATGGAAATTTATGCTCAAATACTGTTGAGACTGTGTAAATTGGTGCACACTTTATAAAATATCAACCAGGAAGTAACCATCAATTTTAACTGTTCACTGATTATCTCAGAAAATATATGTATGGGGATGTATCCCACATAAATGATGATACATAGTGTCACAGTGTCTTGTCAAGTGATATTATTTAAAACTCCTTCTATTGGAGAGATGATTTGATGAGAAATGGCATATTTACATAGTCTTAAAATATTTCCCTACAAACATATAATAACTACAAAAGGAAAAAATTATATCTGCACAGTAGAAATTAGAAAATTCCTAAGTGATCATTAATAAGGGATAAAATACTATTGTTTATGTCTAAACGTGACTTCCTCAGAACACAGAATCACTTCTGAGATGTAACAGTTAATCTTTTTAAAGGGACCATCGAGAACTGAACCCAGGGTCTTTGAACTGAGCTACCTTCTCAGCCCTCCCAACTTGTACATATGTAGATGTGTAGGTAGGATTTGAGAAAACCCTGGATCCATGGCCAGGAATAGGCCAGTGAACCTATCAATTTAGTATCAAGTACCTGTTTGCTATTTTATCCATCAGGGACACAGTAAGAGGAATTTGAATGTGCTTAGTAAGCAGATGAGATTGTACTTTGTTAGAGCACTGCTGTCCCAAACTCAAGAATGTTGTACTGCTGGCACTCAAGTAAAGAATGGTTATGAGCACATTTAGCTAGTGATTTTCTTCATCTCCTAATTTTATCTCTTTTTCTCACCTTCCTCGATGATTTACAATTAACTTCAGTCTGTGTATCTCAGCACAACACTAACAGGTAGAGCTTGGATGATTTAGTCATGGATGAAACCCACGAAAGCACCAGAGGCCATTGGGATACACTAGGTCATTGGCCATTGTATCTTCCTTGTTTCTTTCACCTGGGTGCTGGTCCAACCTGAAGACATCCTTAATTAATGTGAGGTGAAATTAAATGTTAAAAGAATAAATGAATGATTACATTACAGACCTCAGTCAGACCATGCAAGGAGAAAACAGAGTCCATTAAGTAAAATTTGCAGGATACAAAATTAGCATACAAAAATTGGTTATGTTGCTATATGCCTGTAGCAAACCATCTAAAATATGAATCAAAAAAGCAACTCTGGGCTGGGGATTTAGCTCAGTGGCACCATGCCTGCCTTGCAACCACAAGGTCCTGAGTTTGCTCCTGGTACCACACACACACAAAAAGCAACTCCATTTACAATAGTTACAAAAAAAATTAGTAATGAATTTAGGCAAAGAAGTAAAAGATCTCTACAATGGAAACAATAAATCATTGATTAAAGAAAACAAACCCCAAAATGGAAGAACATCCTGTGTTCAACATGGCTAAAGTGTCTATACTACATAAAATGATCTACAGATTGAATGCACTCTCTATCAAAACACAATGATACTCTTCACAGAAGTAGAATAAACAACCCTAAGACTTGTAGGGAAACACAAAAATGTAAAACCTCCAAATAGCCAAAACAATCTTGAGCAAAAAGAACAAAACAGGAAACAATACACTACCTGACTTCACAACATGTTGCAAAGCTATAGCAATCACTACAGCATGATATTGACATTCAAACCACCACATAGACAAGTAGAACAGAATAGAGAAACTACAAGTAAACCCACACATCTACAGTCAACTGATTTCTGACAAATATGCTAAAAGCATATACTGGAGTTAGGAGAGGCTTTTTAAAATTTTTTTATATTTTTAGCACATGTTGCAGTACATAATGATTATGTTCATTGTGCAGAGTTGGTACACGTACATAAAACATCTCAATTCTTTTTTTTTTCCCCTCCATCCCACCTCATTCAGCATCAGCTTCATTTATTTATCTTACAAGTCTGTAAAAGATAATTATAATACATACAGATTGACAGCTAGACTGACAGGCCAAAAACATATAAAACGCATAAGACAATTATACTAAATCAAGGTACACTTTTAGATACATTGTCCATGCTGGATTACAGTAACTTTTCTCTTTCTTTTCCTATTGTCTGTCTTTTATTTTGCACTTTATTTATATATTGCGTTTCTCATATAAGAGAAACCATGTGGTATTTAAGCTTGATTGTCAGATCTATTTCATTCAACATTACAGTTTTAAAGTGCATCTAATTTCCTACAAATGATTCAAGTTTATCCTTTTTAGGAGAGTAGTACTCCATTGTTTATAAATACCACATTTTCTTTATTCATTCATCTATTAATGGACATACAGGCTGCTTCCAAAATTTAGCTATTATGAATTGTGCTTCTATAAACATGAGTATGCACATATCACTCTGGTATGATAGCTTTAACTCTTTGGGGAAGATACACAACTGGATAGCTGGATCATATGAACTTGCTATTTGTAATTTTTTGAGGAATCTCCATGCCAATTTTCATAGTGATTGTACCAATTTACACTTCCACCAACAATGAAGTAGGATTCTCCCCACCACCACCCTCTTAAAGCCTCTCCATCATTTGTTATTGGTTAATTTCATGATGGTGGCCATTCTTTCTGGAGTGAGATAGAATCTCAGTGTTGTTTTGATTTGCATTTCTTGAAGAGGACAGCCTTTTCAAGTGGTGCTGGGAAAACTGGATATCCACATGCAGAAGAATCAAAACTAGACCCCTTTCACCAATCACAAAAATCAACTCAAAATGGATTACATACTTAAATGTAAAGTCTGAAACTGTGGAACTACTTGAAAAAAATAGAGGAATAAATTCAGGACACTGGAATGGGCAAGGATTTCTTGGAGAAGATCCCCAAAGCACAGGAAACTAAAACAAATATAGAAAAATGGGATTACATCAAATGGAAAAACTTCTGCACAGCAAAGCAGACAAGTATCAGAATAAAAAGACAAACTAAAGGGGCCAGGGATTTAGCTCAGTGGTTTCACTGCCTGCTTCACAAGTGCAAGGACCTGAGTTTGATCCCCGGTACCAAAAAAAGAGAGAGAGAGAGAGAGACAAACTAAAGAATGGGAGAAAATATGTACAAACTGTACATCCAACAAGGGGTTAATATAAGAAACTCAAAAAATTCAATAGCAAAATCAAAGTTTGAAAATGAGCAATAGACATTTCTCAACATAAGATCACAAATGTCTGGTTTAAGGGTATATGAAAAATGCTCAGTCATTAATTATCAGAAAAATAAAATCAAAGCACAAGGAGATATCACTTCAATCAAGTAAGAACAGCTACTATCAAAAAGACTAATGATCACACTTGCAGGTGAGGATATGGAGAAAAAAACTTGCAAATTGTTGGTGAAAATGTAAGTTGATGAAGCCAGTATGAAAAACAATATGGAGGTTCCTCAAAAAAATAAAAATAGAACTACTATATAATCTTGCTGTCCCAGTAATGAGTATACATCAAAAGGAAATAAAATCAGTATGTTGAGACATCTGTACTTCAATGTGCATTTCAGCACTACTCACAACAGCAAAGACAGGTAAACAACCTATGTCCATCAACTGTATATGGATAAAGAAAATATATAAAAAGAAATACCATTCAGCTATGAAAAACTTGGCATTTATGACAACATGGGTAGAACTAGAGGTGGTTATATAAAGTGAAATAAGCCAGGCACAGAAAAACACATAATACATGATCTCACTCATATGTGGAATCTAAAAAGTTAATCTCATAGCAGTTGAGAACAGAATGGTGGTTACCAGAGGTTGGAGAGAGTAGGAAAGAGAAAGGAATGGGGAAAGGTTGATCCATGGGTACTAAGTTACAGTTAACAGGGAGAAGAAGTTCTGGTGTGCTGTTCCACATTAAGGTGACCGTACATACCAATTAAGTACTGTATATTTCAAAATCTAGAAGTACAGGTTCTGAATATTTTCACAATAGGAAAATTACAAATGTTTGAGTAGATATTTTTAACGTGATTGAACACTAACAAAGTATTGAAACATTACAGCTCATCTCATTAATACATATAATTTTTATGTTTTATATATCAGTAAAAAAAAATTAAATGCAAAAAATGTTTAAAGTTGAACAAATCAAAACTTTTACTCTAAAGTTCAAGAAAGTAAATAATTGTGTCAGCATGTAAATGCAGTTATTTCTTTAGGGTGGTAAATATATTTACCCATGTAGTTATTAAAGTAAATCTAAGTATAGTAATTTATATGTTGCACTAAAATGCAAGTTCTCATAAGGATACCAGAAATTAATACAACACATTCTTATTCAAAGATACCCCAGAAATGCTTCCACTATCTCACATACAACATAAATTCTAATCAGCATCTTTTGCCACATGTATGGTAGAAGTCCCCTATAAACTATAACCATTGTCTAAATAATCCTCATTAAAAACTTATCTTGGCTTTGAATTATAGGGAAAGTTTGTATCTTCTGTATAAACTGATCTGCTTATTTTCATCAAACAATGATAACCTGATAAACCACTGGATTTCCCTTTTTTGTTTTGTCTTCTAAGTTCAAACTTTGAACATTAGGCTCCATGTCATCACCCCTCAGCCAGTTTCCAAGCATAATTACAGATGCCACATGATCTCTGAGCTTTATTTTTGCTTTCTCATTATTACACGTTTTATGCTATTTGGGGAAGTTTGGGGGATGTCTCCATACAAAACAGAAAGGATATACACTGTTAGTAAACAGTCATATGACTTATTATTTTTCAACATAGGGATTTGAGTCATGTGGACTTGAGGTTAAATATCAGCGTCAACGTTTGTTAAAGGTGTGGGATCAGTTGAGCAAATTGCTTAAATTCTCTGAACTTTAATCTCTTCATCTGATAAGAATAATGATCATGTTATTTAACACAATACTACACAAAGAATGCTTCAAATCCTATCCAGTACTTTTTATGGGTTTAATAAATGATATCTTCTAAGAGCCATTTAGACACAACATTGACTTAAAATGAAAATGTTTCTGGACTATAATAGAGCAGCTAGACTTTCAGACTTTGGCACCAGATTATGTGAGTTCAACCCCTAGTTACCTACATTATTTGCTATCTGTTACATTAGGAAAGTTTCATTACCTTTCTTTGCCTCATTTTCTTAACATCAAATGAGAATATAATAAAAATTTAACTCACTGGGTGATTTTAAGGAAAAAATATAATATAAGCACCTTTTTAAAAACAAAAGTGCCCAGCATACAGTAAACAATAAATACTACTATTGCTGTAACTACTTTTTTTTATTAGTTGGCACAAATTTTCAGAGACATCTAGTCCAAGAAAAACTAAAAATAATAACCAGTGAAAACTGAATTAAATTGCAGCTTCAAGCCCTGCCTGGGCAAATTAACTACTTAGTAAAAATTTGTCTCAAAATAAAATTAAAATTAAAAAGAGATGGGGGTGTGGCTCAATGCAAAAGCCATGGGTTTAATCCAAGAGGTTGGGAGGAAAAAAGTGGGGGGAGAAAGAGGGGGGCTGAGGAAGAAAGAAGAGGAGGAGAGAGGGAGGAGGAGGAACCTGAAAAGGAGGAGGAAGAGAGGGAAAGGGGAGAGGAGGAGGAGGAAGAGAAGAGGAAAGGAAAGAGAGAAGGAAGGGAGGGAGGAAGGAACAAAGGCAAGAATGAAGGAGGAAAAGGAAAGAAGGAAAGGAGGGAAGGAAGGAGGAAATGGAAAGAAGAAAAAGGAAGGGAGGGAGGGAAAGGAAAAAGGGAGGGAGGAAAGAAAAGGGAAAAGGGGAAAGGGAAGAAAAGGGAGACAGAGACACCACCCCCCATAAAGGTACATTCTGACTTCTTTGTAACAGAAAGGAAATGTTGGAAAGGATGTATCTTACCTGACTTGTGCCTCCTTTATAGAGTCAAGAACTACGTGAACTGAAATAGTTCTAACCCCATCATTATTGATTCCTTGAATTTTTAATTTATTTTATACTTCAAAATATGGTTTTCTATTCAGCCACTTTCTCTTTCAACTCCCAGAGTGAACCAAATAAGAGGGAAGGATGGGTAGGAATATTATCAGTAATAAAGTGAAAATCCAGTGAAGTGATTAGGTCAAGGCCACCCAGCTAGCAAGTGACTGGACTGGATTCAAGACCAGCTGCCTTCTTTCTACACACATTGCCCTGAGTCAGATTTCCACTTTGGAGCAGTTACATCTGTTTTAAAAAAAAAAAAAAATCATTCTGCTTCTAAACAGAGACTCCCAGATATTTCAGCTCCCCAAGAAAGATGCCTTACCCTGAGCCCCTCAGGGGAGGAGGGCATTGGGAAACAGGATGTGTCTTTCCTCTTTTCCTTGTGCCTTGTGTTCTGGCACACATCCCTGTCATCCCAATCAGTAAAGGGGGTACCTCTTAATCCCTCATGCCTAACATGGAGAATGAAAACACATAATCATAGGATTAGGAAAAGCTGAATCTAGAGATGCTGAGAAACCTTTCCTAACAGGTTGCCAGATAGTTTTGCTCTTTGCCAAGATATCTTTTCTCTTTATTTAAGCCTTCCTGACTTATAAAAGAAATGTAATTAAAACCATCATTTTTTTTCTATTCAAATGAACTTTTCCTGTCTAAGAAAAACATACAAAAAACAAAAACAAAAGGAAAGCCACACAGAGATACCTGTGACTATTCTAGGCCTTGGAAGGAGGAAAGAACCTCTTGAGTCACCCAGACTCGGACCACTTGGAAACTGACCAAATATGTAGTTTGGAATCTGGGCTAGTTGTTAAATGCCTGTCTCTCAGCCCTACACACTTTCTGTTCTCTACATTATGATTCTGAGGCTAGACTTCACAGATAAAACTTCTCCTCTACCATCCAGCTTCCTGTTAGGATCTTCATGTAAAGGGTGTTAGAGGGAGACTGCATGGCTAGCGGAAGGAGAAGGGATTTGCCCTTTGCTGTTTGCTTACACTTCCTGCCAATGTCACCTAGGCAGTGTCTCTCAATCTAGAAGCAGCAGTTGATTCCAGGCTCCTTTTTTTCCAAATTCCCAGAACCAGCCTCACGGGGATCCCTTCAGATCTCTTCAGCCACCTGGTGCTCCATGGTATAGGATCCAGCCCTGTAGGACCCCTCATCCAAGGCTCTGTTTTCCACTAGTCCCCTTTTCCCTTTGTTTCCAGGGTGGCAGATAATTCCTGCAGTTACTTTAGCCATGCATCACTTTAAAATGGGGATATATTCTGAGAAATGCACATTAGGTGATTTGACCATTGTGTGAGCACCATAAAGGCTACATAACATGTCTAGATGGTGCAGGTTAATCATTCAGTGGGGCCTTTTGGTGCAATAAAGAGATAGGTAAACATAAGATGTATGAGGCTACTGCTGGGGCAACACAACATGCTACTTTATAGCAAATTTTTATTTAATAAGTAGAAATTTACTCTAAAATGATGATAAAAATCATAGTACCAGGTACTGTACATACCCGAATGTGCTATAATTTTATTTAATTGGCAGCACAGGTGTATTTACACTAATATCACCACAAACAAATAAGTAAAGTGTTGTGTAATAATGTTATTATGGCTACAACATCAATAAGCCATAGAATTTTTTCAGTTCCATTATAATCTCATGGAACAACAATCATATATGTAGTCTATTTACTGAATATCATTATGTGGTGCCCATTTATATATCTTTCTACAATTACAGTCCTCCAAATAGTTTGTTAGTAATTTAATTCCCTGTATTAAATTGTCTCTGTTAAAATAACTGGGGTGGCTCCTGTTTTTCTGATTTGACCCTGATACATACAGGATTTTTATTTGTATTTCAGATACAGATGGCAATGGCTGCTTTCAAATATTTTTTAAATTGTGCTCACTTCTCTTTTTTATTAGTACATAGTAATTATACAGAATAATGAGTTTAATTTTGATTCATTTGTACATGTATAACATACTTTTGATCATTTCTACCCCTACTACCTGTCCTTGCCCTCGCCTACTTCAGGTCCCCCTTCCCCTTCTCTAATCTCCCTTCCATTTTTATGTTGCTTTTTCCCCCAGATTCCACATGTTAGAGAAAATACGTGATACTTGTCTTTCTGAGTCTGGTTTACTTCACTTAACAGAATGATCTCCAATTTCATCCATTTTTCTGTAAATTATATGATTTGTTCTTCTTTATGGTTGTGCCCACTTTCTTTAAATTTTTAATGATTGATTAATTCAGGAAAACATACTATATATCTGACATTCTGCTAAGGATTGGGAAAAGAACTATTAATAAGATATCCTCTGCCAACTAAGTCCAACAAACTATTGGAATATCCAAATAAATGCAGTGTCATCCAATGTGCTACAAGAGAGCACTAGAAGCAAGAGAGCACTATGTAGCAATGTGTTCTAACCAAGCAAGTTGAAACTATAGAGATGCACCATACTCTGAGTCAGATTTGAGTTCATTTATTTGAAGCAGGTGACTGAGAGGGAAACCAAGAAGCAGTCTGTTTTCTCCTTTGAAACCATGCTTTCAGTTGGGGAAGGCTCAAGGGGAGAGCATGTGGAAGTTTACAGAAGCAGAACCATGCCAGGTTGGGGTCCGGGCGGGGAGTTTCACAAACTAGGTGAGCAACAAAACATCCTGCAGCTGCAGCAAGTTTTCTGCCAAACAGGATGTGGGGTTTGGGTGCTTTGTCCTGCACCAGCACAAAATGGTGGTGAGGCTCAAGATGGAGTCAGGTTGGCTATCACATTCCCAATACCTCTAAGAATTACATCAAAGTGTTGACTCAATCAGAGCCTTTTGAGTGTACAAGGGATTATAGTAGGACCTCATATATATCAGTTTAACAGAGGCTATGTGCTGTTTTACAAAGTTGATTATCCAATTAAGAATGCAGGGCCCAATCAAGAGCCTGAGAAAAAGAAGGATGAGGGGATCAGTCAGTCCAGTGATGAGGGTAGTTACACAAGGGCTCTAATTGAACGGGTTATGATACCATGAGTTTTTATTTTCCCTCTCCTTCTGATGTCTATCCAGATTTTCCTTGACCTTTTGAAGAGTATCTTGGATTACACCAGACTTGTTGGCATAGAAACAACACCCCTCTCCTAGAGAAGCACATAATTCCCCTTGTGACAAGAGCACTAGATCAAGTCCCCTTTGATTTTGGAGGGCCATCTCAGCTAGTAACTCTACTTGGGAGTGAAGAGTCTCAATGGCATATTGCAGGCTCCCTAGTATCTACCTGTTCTGATAAAACTGAGAATCCAAGTTCTCCTCTGGCCAATGCGGCAGTTCCAAGTGCCACTGAACTGCCACCCCTAACCCCAACAAAGTGGAATGATTCTGGGGGCTGATCATTTCTGTCTGTACAATAGTTCTGGGGGTGCTATGAAATCCCATCCCTGCAGTCCTCCATACACATATACTTGAGGGAGAACTCAGACCAGGATGCACAAGACCTCAGGTCTAGTAACTCCCTCAGGAATGTTGACACACCTAGTGAGCCCAGAGGTACAACCCAGCCAAATGCTTTTAGGGGCAAAATAAGCTTTGTGTAGAGGTGCATGCTGAGATAGTACTTAAGGTTTTTATTGGGTCCAAGGTTCCTACATTCCCATAATAAGGAAGCTTTGTTTTTAGACAGAGCTAACAGTCCTGAGCCAAGTCTGGTTGAGTCAGGTTTAACACAGCGTGGACAGCTCCCAGCATGGAGAATAGAGAGAGGGGCAGTATGAGGGGTCTGCTTTACTGGTAACTAAGGGTGGATGCTTTCAGGGAGGGATAACAGGGTGAGGCTCAAGCAAGGGGTCTTTTACTTCCATTAGGGGGTCTTATCTGCTGTCTTGATGACTGACTTAGCAACTGAGTCTGAAAGGTAATGATTGTCCCAGGGTCAGGAATTAGTCCTCTGGGGAGCCAGAAGAGGAAGTTCCAATTCCATCCCATGGCCCATTTAAAGTTGTGGGGTCTTTGTACCATGATGGTGAATCAGCACCCATATTTCCATACTATGATATCATTGGTGGCATTTGCCCCCCCCATAGGAGGCAATCTTTTCACAGCCCCAACTAGGGCAATAGAAATCAGTTGGGGACCCACAGCCCTGCTGTCCAAATGAATTGAATCTTGGGCATGCATAAAAATCGTGCCCCCCCCGCAGATCTATAAACTGATAGTAGTAACCCCCCTTGCCAATCTCTCCTAACCAATTTACAGAGGGTTAACCCTTAGCCCAGAGTTAACCTAAGAGATTGCCATTGGTAGATGGTACCAAAAGTAACATTACCTAGGATTTCTCCCAAGCTAAAGGAGGTGAGGAGGAAGGAGTACCTCTCCCCCACTGCATTTCCCCAGAGTTCAGTTTCATCATCCCAAAAACAATAAGGAGAAGTGTCATAGTCATGATTGGACTAGCCTGAGCTTTAAAGGACCAGGTCCTGGTTCAGCAGTCCACTGTTTCACCCACTTAACTTGAGAATGGTGAATCTATGTCAAGATTCCATCAACCTGGAGAGCTGAGGTCACTGGGAGGATGACCATGTAGTGTTCTTTCCAGACAAGAGTCAGTCCTTCACTCCAAAAAGCCTTGATGAAGACAGTATCCCTGGGCTGGAATGGGTGGCACAGCATAGAGCTTGGCAGGGGCTAAGTAGCTCATACCTGGGAGTGAACAGTTTTCTGTACCTGTTAGAGAGACTGGAAATACTTTAACAGGGACTGGTTAGGAAATTCTTCTAGTACCTCACTTTTGACTTTGGGGAGCAGGGTAGAGGGGGTCTTCCAAACATAATTTCATGAGGAGTAAAACCTGCTTTATAAGGGGTACAACTTACTCTAAGGAAAACCAATGGCAACAAGCTGACCCACCCTTCACCAGTTTCCAAAGTCAATTTGGTCACAGTAGATTTTAGGGTCTGATTCATCCATTCCACTTGCCCTGAGCTTTGGGGTAAGGGTCATTATGCACAATGGAGTTTCCAATTTATACCCAGTGCCCTTCTGACTGAGTTATAGAGGCTACAAAGGCAGGGCCATTGTCAAATCCAATGGACACCGGTAGTCCGAATCTGGGAATTAATTCCTGAAGAAGCTTCTTTCCTGCCACAGTGGCAGTCTCCTGTCAAGTAGCACAGACCTCTGCCAAATCTGAGAAGGTATCTATGAAAACCAGGAGGTATGATAGCTGCCAGCTGGTAGTTTGATCCTGTGAAATCCACTTCCTAGTGTTCTCTAGGATTCCAACCCTGGAATCTGACCCTGAGGGGTGCAAACAGGCCCTGGCAGGGATTTACTTGTACACAGGTCAGGCACCTAAGAGAGGCCTGGACAGCCAGTTCCTGCAACTTTGAAAAGCAGTATCTTGGAGCTAGAAGCTCAGCCATCTTGGAGCCCCCAAGGTGCATGACCAAATGCAGCTGCTGAATGAGCTGTCATTCTAATGCCTGGGGGAGGAAGATGCAACCATCTGGACATTTCCTCCAGCCTTGGGAATGTTTCTTTGCTTGCAGCCATCTTGCTTCTTTATCTTTCTCTGTATTGTAAGTGGGACTAGTCAGAAGCAAAGGGGAAGGAGGACTCACAGTAGGCAGGATGACTAAGGGTTCAGCTGGCTTCAAGGCTGCCTCTCTGGCTTCACAATCTGTAAGTTGACTTCCCTTAGCCTAGGGTGTATTGTCCTTTTGGTGAACCCAAACATGAATGATGCCCACCTTCTTGGGAAGCTATATTGCCTCTAGGAGAGGCAATATCTCCTCTTTATTCTTGACAGTCTTTCTTGTGGCTATCAGGAGCCCTCTTTCCTTGTATATGCTTGCATGAACATGTAGAGTAGCAAAGGCATACCTACTGTCAGTGTACACATTTCTCTTCTTTTCCTTTCCCCATCTCAAGGCCTAGGCCAAGGCAATCAATTCTGCCTTTTGGGCCAAGGTAACCTTGGGCAGAGGCTGGGCCCAAATGACTTGATCAACTGTAGTCACTGCAGCCCCTGCCCTTCACACCCCACTTACCACCATCCTGCTTCCATCTGTGAAGAGAGTGGCATCTGCCTCAGCCAAGGGGGTATCCATTAAGTCTGATCATCCCCCCTGGGTCTGGTCCAGCACTTCCTCACAATCATGAATTGGGGTGTTGGGGTTATCGTCCAGCATCAGTGTAGCCAGATTGAGAACCTACCCTCCTGAGAAGACAATGCAAGGCTGGTTGAGCAAGAGGCTTTGATACTGAGGTGGGCATTTGACATCCATTTGTTGGTAGCCCCACTGAAAAGAGTCTCTACTGAATGAGGGGCAGTTAGGACTAGGTCCTGCCCAAGGGTCAATTTATTAGCCTTCTTAATCAATATGGCTGTGGCAGCTACCACCTGAAGACATGAAGCCCATCCTGAGGCCACAAGATCTAATCTTTTAGAGATGTAGGCCACAGGGCACTTCCAGGGTCCCAAGGACTGCAGTAGGACCCCTTTGGCAGTTCCTCTTATCTCATGAATAAACACATGAAATGGTTTGGTAATATGGGGCAATGCCAGAGCTGGGGCTTATACCGGAGCTCTTTTTAGATCCTGGGATGCCTTGTCTTCTTCTGTTCCCCATTCGAGGGGTTGATTTCCTGCCACGGCAGAATGGAGGGCCCATGCTGTATCACCAAACCCAGGTATCCATAGGCGACAGTATCCAGCCACACCTAGGAATTCTCATACCTGTTTCATGGTAATTGGTTTAGGTATCTGGAGGATGGCCTGTTTCCTGGCCTAGGACAAAGTTCTTCTTCCTTATGAGATTTCATACCCCAGGTACAATATATTGGGGGCACAGAATTGTGCTTTTTTTGGCCAAAACACAGTAGTCTAACTCCTCTAGTAGCTTAAAAAGCTCTCGAGTCACCTGTAGGCATTCTGAATAGCTAGTAGCAGCTTATAACAAATCATTCACATATTGAAGCAGGGTGAAGTTAAGGTGGTAGGATAGAAAACTCACCAAGTCCTTCTGGAGGGCCTCACTGAACAGGGTGGGGTGGGTGCATTTTTGAATCCTTGAGGCATCCAGGTCCAGATGAGCTGGTATGAGTGCCTGGAAACTCCATCAGTCCACTCTAAGGTGAAGATAGGCTGGCTGGCTGGCGCGAGGGACACACTGAAAACAGTATCCTTTAAATCTAGCACAGTATACACTTGGTGCTCGGGAGACAGCAAACTCAAGAGGGTATATAGGTTGGGGACAGTAGGGTGCAGAGTTACCACTCACTGGTTAACTTCTCTCAAGTCCTAGACCAGCCTGTAATCTGATGTTCCCACTTTCTGTACCGATAGGAATGGGTGTTCCATGGAGCTTGGCAGGCAGTCAATATCCCAAAGTCCAATAACCTCTTGATGTGAGGACTTATCCCCTATCCAATCTTCTGAGAGATGGAGTATTGTCACATTCAGATAGGCAAGGCAGTCTACAAAAGCTCAACTATCACTAGAGGGTGGTGAACAGGCAAACCAACTGTGTTGGTCTCAGCCTATACTTTAGGGAACTCTGCCTGAAGCCTGTCCAACAGATTCTAGGGGCCTGTTTCCTCTGGGTTTTCTTTCGCCAAGAGGGGATACTCCTTGGACAGGGTGGTGGTCAAGGACAGTTGATATGAAAGGAGTGACATCTGAGCCTCAGTCAGAGTGAAAGAAATGGTGGCCCTTATCTTATGAAGGAGGTCTCATCCCAGCAAGAGGAATGGGCAGCCTGGTATCACCAGAAAAGAGTAATTTGTTTTGGTCCCAGGCTCACCATTCACTCACTTGTGAATGGGCAGCTTGGGACTACTCCTGTGGCCCCCTGGATGGGAATGATTTGTGATGAAAGCTCTCCCAGAGGAGTTTTTAACACTGACCTCTTGAAGCCAGTGTCCACTAGGAAATGGACCTGTTGGCCCCCTATTTTAACATTTACTATGGGCTCCCAGGGGGGAAAAGAGGAGCCCTGGCCCCTTTCTGAATCTTCATTTCCCCCCAGATGTAGGGAGGGAAAGTACCTTGGCAGAGGGTCTGTGGGGGCATTCGTTTTTCCAGTGCCCTTCCTCCTTGTGGTAGGCACATTGATTCTTGCACAGTGGCTGATGTCTCCCTGGTTTCTGAGGTGTTTTCCCCTTGGGCTTCCTGGAGTCAGGTTTCCCAAGGTCCCCTCTGATGGCTGCCACTAAGATTTTGGCCTCCCTCTTAGCCTACCATTCAGCTATGTCTATGGTCAATTTTTGTTTTTCTGAATCCCTTTGAGCCACTTCTAACAGCTGAGATGTGTTCATTCCTGGGAATCCCTCCAAGTTTTGTAATTTCCTCCTAATAGTGGGTGCAGACTGGGTAACAAAGGTCAGATTTATAACTCTATTGTTCTCTGGAGCCAAGGGGTCAAATGGGGTATAAACCCAGAAGGCCTCTCAGAGTCTCTCCAGGAATGCAGCAGGGGACTCCTCTGATTCCTGTGTTACTTCAGTGGTTTTTGACAAATTTATGGGTTTCTGAGCTGCTGCTCAGATCCCATTCAACAAATTCTGGTGAAAGGTGATCAAAGCCTGTTTCCCCCCTGAAGAATTTTTTAGCAATTTGTGGGCCTCTTCCTCTGAACACCCTCCCAATAAAAACCTTTCTAGCCTCAAATCTAATCCTGTCCTGCTCCTCAGCAGTGAACAGGGTCAATAACAATGGTTGACAGTTATCCCAGGTCGGAAAATGAGTCCTAAAGATTGACTCAATCAGAGAAATCAGAACCTGGGGCTTTTTAGAGAATGGTAGATTCTGGGTTTTCCAGTTTTAGAGGTCGGAAATGGAGAAGGGGACATATACCAGGAATGGGCGGGTTCCTGGTCCTGTCCCATTGGGAACTGGGGCCTCCCTCAAAGGCAAGAGAGCCTCTGGACTGTGTCTTCCCAAGGTGGTGACCTCTGCCAGGATCAAAGACACTCGAGGATTGGGGGAGAGGTAGTGGGAGAAGTAGAGGAAGAAATGAGGGAGTCAGGGGCAGGCAGGTCAGGATGGACAGGAGAGGGGGCAGACTAAGGTCATACAGAGGAGGACAGGGGAGGACTTCCTCAGCATCTGACTGCTGCAGGACCAGCAGGGGATTCTGTCTTTCTGGAGTTCACCCACGAGTGAGGGGGGGAACTACTTTTGGAAACTAGTAACTTTGAGTAGGCCTTTCTGTGCAGGCCTTTAGCCATGGAGGAGGGTGCTATACTAGATTAAACCAGGAGTCGATGTAAGGTAACTGACTGGGGTGTCCTGGTGACCCAGTAACAACCTTCCAAACTGCCTGAACCAAGGCAAGGTTGAGGGAGCCCTCAGGGAGCTAGCCCACATTGAAAGAGGGCCTCTCAAGTTCACAAAAGGTGTGAAGTTTGTTCTTTGACATTTTCACTCCATAATCATCAGAAAATCCTGAGGAAAAATTTCTAAGCATGCAAACCAGGAGTATAACAGGTTGTGAGGATGATGACCCCATGGTAGAGAGACTTAGGGCAGGCAGGAGAATCCCAAGAATAGGAGTTGCAAGAACATATAAAAAGAGAAGAAGACATACTTCTGCTGCTTTGTTTAGTCTGTGGGGCTCTCTGCAACCAATCCACTCCCCCAAATCATCACACTCAGAAAAAGCAGCATGAGGGAAGAGGTACAGAAGGGATATTGTTGGGGAGAATAAGACAGGTGGGGGCCAGGGATTTAGCTCAGTGGTTCTGCAGCCTGCCTTGCAAGTGCAAAGACCCGAGTTTGATCCCCAGTACCAAAAAAAAAAAAAGACACATGGGAAAGCAGTCAGGGGAGTCCCAAAAGCAAGAAGTCAGCCACAATTTGTAGAAAGAAAACAAGGCCCAGTGTTTGGGGATAATTTGGGAATCCAGACATAGAGAAAATCTCTTAGTATCTATGTTGTGCACCCTTGAACAATGTCATGACAGACAAGGGAAGGGGTGTTTCTCTGTGAGGAGGAAGCACACAGTCTGTTGACTGACCATGGGCCTCTCAGCCACTCTAAGGACCATCCAGGCTTTAGGTTGTATTTATCTTGTCACAAGAGCACCCACTTGGCCTTTCTTAGACACATCCATGGAATCACAGTGTGACCTCACTTAAACCCTGTAACTCCAAGGGGAAGAGGTCCCCTTCTTCGTCATGGGGTATGGACAGGACAGCCCATGGCTTATGCTGCCCATTACAATCACTCACCCATTCATACAACACAGCCATTTAGAGGTTAAAACAGTCCAAAGCCTTCCCTGGGGATTTCCCAGATTGGTCAACTTGCAGCCAGACCAGACTAGACCAGTGGGCCACGTCAGTCAGTGTCCTGACCTTAGTAGGTGCCAAGGGAATGTCTTCATCAAAGACTATTATTCCCCACAAGAACCAGAAGGATCCTTACCTTCAGATCAGACCAGATGGACTCTGGAAAATTTGGAGGGTGTCTAAGCCATCTCTGCAGTCCCCTCAGTATCAGCTGTGAAACTACAGGGCCCTGGAATGTCTCAGGGAGTGCCTCCCCTATAGTTTGCTGCCACAGATGGGAGGGACCACAACAAGGCCAGTCCACCCATCGTGGTGATCTCACTGGGGCCTCCAACTGTTCTAACCAAGTGAGTTGAAACTATAGAGATGCGCCACGCTCTGAGTCAGATTTGAGTCCATTTATTTGAAGCCTGCAACCAAGAGGGGCTAGTGCCTGGAAAGAACTCTTGGCATCAAGAAGCAGTTTGGTTTCTCCTCTTAAACCATACTTTCAGCTGGGGAGGCCTCAAGGGGAGAGCAAGTAAAATTTTACAGAAGCAGAACAATGCCAGGTTAGTGGGTCGTAGTGGGGGAGAGGAAGTTTCACAAACTAAGTGAACTACAAAACATACTGCAGCTGCAGCAAGTTTTCTGCCAAACAGGATGTAGGCTTTGGGTGCTTTGTCCAGCACCAGCACAAAATGGTGGTGAGGCTCAAGATTGAGTCAGGTTGGCTATCACAAAAGAAGGAATAAGTAATCATACTTTGAAGAACTTGAAGACAGCTATATAGAGAGTACGGGCTGAAAAGAAGACCTAAAATTAAAACTATACAGGAAGATATGACCCTATAGTAACAAAAATAGTTTAAAAACAACTATTATCACATTCCAATTTCATCAAGTGTATCTATAATTTAAAAATTAAGATATCATTCTGGCTTGTTGAATCACAGTCCAATTTCTTCCAGGTATAGGAGTCAATTCTAACTCAGAAATACATACACATATACACATACATGTGCACACACATACAAACAAAACTGAGTAACTTGCATTTCAAGGAACATACACACCTGTAACCTGGAATACATAGCTAAAGATCAAGTCAATGAAATCTAAAGTGTGTTCCATGATTCACTGCTTCACTGGAGGCATTAGTAGGTAGCTCATGAATAAAGAGTTCAAAGGGTAAATAATTTTGAGAAATGCTAGACTAAACAGTTTTACTTGTCTCAAGATTTTTCAGAATACTGAATATACTAATATGTTTGTGAATCCCGTAGACATAGTTGCAAATTGCAGCCAGCTAGATCATATTTGATTCATCTTTTTATTAATCCACCATATACAGGGCTGGGGATATAACTCAGTGGCTTAGCATGTACTTTACATGGTACATGACCCAAGGTTCAATACTCAGCACCAAACAAAATAATTCTTTATATCCAGTCACCTACTTAAATTCCTTTTAACCTCTTTCTCCTCCTTTCTTCCTCCCTGTCACCATCATGCCTTAGCCCTTATCATCTTTGCCTGCCAGCCTTCTACTCCCTGATCATTTACCTTTCTTCTCAGCTACCCATGTACCAGCCCTCCAAAATAAAAATCAGAAAAATATAGACCCCAGGCCAATGACAAACAACTGCCTGTTTATTCCTGGTTACCAGGTAGGACTATTTTTACACGGTTACATTGTAAATGGTTATATAAATACCTACATAATAGCTTCAATTTTGTATCTTGGTTTGTGAAATCTAAAACACTTACTGTCTGGCCTTTTAAGAAAAACTATATTGACCCTGATTAAAACTCCTGTCAGATGCATTTACTTTAAATCACCTGTACTTTTTGCAGTTTCTTCTCCAAAACTGAAAAGGGACCTACTTGTCTAACCAGAATTTTAGAAAACTACAAACAAGGAAAACACTTTCGCTGAGTGAGAAAGAAAGATCCTTCCTTTAGGTTTTGGCAAAGAAGGAAATTGCTGTCATTTGCTGACACCAGTGCAAAATCAGAGCACTGAAAATGTATCAAATTCCTTTCTAGGGATAAAACAACCACAACATGTATTAGTGGTCAGACAGAACAGAGAACCAATTTTGTCACAGCAGAGTAACTGGACAGGAATCAAAAGGTGTATCACAACTGGTTTTCTTTCCAGTGAGATGCTGATGGGAGGTAAGAAGCCCTAACAGGTGACATTTGCCAATTTCCATGGTGTAAACACTCTCACCATGCTGCTTTCAAGCAATCAGTGTGACATTACTAAACATAAAGTTAGAAAGAGACAAGTACAGTCAGCTTCTACTCTAGCACACCAAGAACCAAGTAGGAACCAAAGCAGGGCAAAAAGAACACAATCCCATTTTTCTGGTCTTCTGCAGAGTGATAACACAGGGGAAAGATCAAACACCTATATTGGTGTTTTAGAATCAAGACCACAGCATACACTTGACACCAGGCTGAGTTTAGATAAATATGTAATCTGCTGTCTATGTGATGTGATGTTTCACTATCCCCAGCCTGCTGTCCAAGCTGCCACCTTCCTAGGGTCCTGAATAAGGCTCATTTCCCTTATCTTGTCCTTAGAAATTTAAGCTGAAGAATTGCTTTGAGTCTCTTGATCTCCCGAACCAATTCAGCTTCCAAATAATGAAATTTAAATCAAACTCACTTTTATTAGATGGCTGAGCCATGTCTTTCAAGAAGGCAAAAAAAAAATTCCTAGCACGTATCAGAAACTTCATATAAACCAAGAAATTTTAAACATGCATATCATACGTGAATGATCTCTAAAATAAAATTTTCTTCTACATGTGCAATAATGATACTTTGAAACTTTTTTCAAAGTTATGTCTTAAAAGTATGTTCTCTGAGACAAAAAATAAATTGCAAATTCATTCCAGCAGATTGAGAGAAAGTCAGGGATTTAGGCTGAGAAAATACTAGTGCGGTGTGTACAGGATGGCATTTGGGAGGATGTTAGGTTCTGCAGTAGTTAGGGTAAGGCATTAATAGCCACTTGTAAACAGAACCAAGAGAACACTAAAAGTACAAAAAGGTACAGCCTTTTGTCAGTTCTCAAAAAGATCAGTCTCCCCAAATGGAATTTTGTTCACCTGCCTAATTTTCATTGGGTCAGATCACATCAGATATTTTATAATCACCAGTTGTCACCAGTCAAACAATTGAATATCATGAAATTCTTATGCCTCTTTTGCCATTGTTCTATAATTCAACTCCATGTCTCTCTCGTTTTTCTGCATTAAATGAAAGAGCAATTCACCTTAAGTATTTAATCAGCAACAATTTTTGAATGCCCACTATATTACAATAAATTGTAAATATAAGATATAGAGAATTCTTAAACTCAGAATATAGGATTACTGGGTTTAAGTGATGAGGGAAGGAGACAGATAAGCAAATCATTAAAATATGAGATGTGAAATAAGAGAGAGATAAGCAAATATTCTAGGAGCCTAGAGGGAGAAAGAGCGGAGTAGAGGAGTGAAAAGCTCAAACTGCTTCTTGAAGGTGAGACAACACCTTTCAGACATACCTGACATTTCATGCATATTTACTACACATCCTAAACTAGGCCAAGTATTTTATGTGTGCTAAATGGATACCACAGTAATTCTCACTTGGAGAAAAAGAGGATGTAACTTGCTTTTAAAATCACATAAATGGGCTGGGGATTTAGCTCAGGGGTTCCACCTCCTGCCTCACAAGTGCAAGGTCCCGAGTTCGATCCCAGGTACCCAAAAAAAATACCACATAAAGGATGGAGAAACATTCAATCACTAGAGATTGTTTAATGTGGAAACAAGAAAATGAAAGGTCCAGAACCAATGTTCCACCACACAGCAAACAGCAATAAAGCAGTGGCACAGCATGAAAGATAATGGACAACTGGAAGACAATGCTGAACACCTTGGGAATCATATTCTCTTGAAACTAAGAAGTAAACTTCAGTAAACATTTCAGGCTTTTTCCGACATTCAGTAAACATTTCAGGCTGTTCGTCATTCAATTGAGCCAGTATTTCCCTTATCTATTCTTTCTCGCCCCTTACAACAGCTATCCTCTTGGTGGATGCATCCACTATGCCCAACAGGAATGAGCATATCATGACACTTAATGCAGAACAATCTGTCAGAAGCATTGGTTAAGGAGAGAGACTATGTTTTCTGGAGCCTCTGTGTCCTCTAATCACCAAGCTCAGAGATAGAAATGAAGCAGTACTCAATTGTAGTCTCTCTCTGTAAATCTCAGTAAATGAGCAGTATAAAAATCAACAAATTTGGTCAAGTTACTTAATAGGGGACCTTTATGAAGATCAGAAACAATTGAGAAATCAAGTCTACTTTGGCTAAAATAGATTTTAAGTGAAAGTGTCACAAAAATTTCTCCCAGAAAACTTTAGGGTTGTGGATTACTTGGCTACGGCTGCCATAGCAAAATATCAGGCTCTGTGATTTAAACAACAGAAATTTCTTTTTTTAACAATTCTGAAAGATGAGATTCTGAGATCAAAGTGTTTGCAGGTTTGGTTTCTCCTGAGGTCTTTTTCCTCAGTTGCAGATGTCTGTCTTCTTGCTGTGTCCTCAGGTGGGCTTTCCTCTCCTCTTGCCCTCCATTTCTTATAAGGACGCCAGTCTTAACAGACTGGAGACCCATCTTTATGACATCATTTAACCTTAATTATCTCCAGAAAGGCCCTGACTCTAAACATAGTCAATCAATATTTATTTTGACATATGAATTTTGGAAAAACACAATTCAGTTCATAGCAGGTACCTCTGTGAAAAGAAGTGAGAAAGCACCATTTTATAGCTTTAATTTGTGGATGTTTCTAGAAATAATTTGTATGTATCTTTACCAGAACAACTTGCTTGGAGAAATTTTACATAAAACTTTTTCATTGTCTATTTAAAGGGTTACATGATGTGAAGAAAATTATTTAATCCTATCCATTTCTTCCTTAAGCTCTTCCTTAGTACAGATGAATAGTTTTCTAAGATGGTCAGCATATATCTAATAATAGTTAACTCAGTAAAATCCCTTCCAAACAATGTGGCAACTTGGGGTGAGTGATTTTGACTGACCATGATCCCTCCAAATAGCCCTCCAAACATGCAGACCAAATATCACATACTCTAAGTAAAAACAGTATACTTGCTTCAAGCAAATAATTTCAAAATACATCCTCTCTCACTTCCTACCAATTAGGATGGCACCTCTACTGCCTAATTCACACAAAACAAGCCACTGTTATTTCTAGTCTGGGAGCATTGTATTCAAGATAGAGGACTAGGTTACTCTCTCCCAACATTCCATAAAAAGTCCCACTAAAATACCAATGATTATTATTAAGGAATTAATAAAAATATATTACCCCTGAAAAACAAAGGGAAACAAGCAGCACCTGTAGATATGAAATTTTAGCAGTTTTGGAATAGAGAATACCTATGATATCATACTGGCAGATAAAACAGGATAAGGATGCTGCACTGAGAAAGGAACCTCCCCTATCTATATACTGCCTCAGACCTTTAGAAGCCTGTTAATTGCCAGAACTCAGAGAACTTGTAGCCATCAAGAAGAAAATCAAGGTAGAAAATTCCACAGAATTAAATTAAGTCTCCAGTTTTTAGGATAAAAGTCCTGCCAAATGCAGAGCCAAATGAACAGGCCACTTCCTCATGAATGGAGAGCACACCAGGCAGAGTCACACTTCTGGATCCACAACAACATCCAGTCAAGAGGATGAGTTGAAGTTAAATCTGGACCCCACTTATTTCAGTAACCCAGGCTCTGCGATGCAGGGCTTCAGGGCAGCACCAACTCAGAAGAAGAGCACCTTTTACATTCAACATAAATAGGCCATAAGAGCAGCCTTAACTCCAAGGAAAAAGGAAGTGTCATAATACTTATAGAGAGAGAATAAAGCAGGTTTTTACAAGAATAGCATGGACAGCCACTGTGGTAGATAGAGATGCAATACCCTGACCCACCTTTGAGGAAGACTGCTGCACAGAAGCAGAAGCTTAGAATAAGCACAGGCTACAGTGGTCAGCTCCTTCAGGGTCAGCCCTGGCTACAGATTGCTGCTGCACCCAAGTCATGGTGACTAAGAAAGGAGTGCACAGATGTCTAGCCACTTCCCCCCAACAAGGGATATCAAGAATACTTACTCCAGAGCACCTGCCTATTGGCTGGGCTGTCTGGAGCCTGAATCTCAGCTCAACTTCTCAATCAGCCCAATTCTGCATTGCTGCCTCACTTTCACAGAGTTGATCCTTAGTGAACATACTTCCCCAGACTCCACCTCTGCTTCTGGTGAATCCAACATACAACAAATAGCTCGAAAACTCTGCTGGTGAAATAGTCATAAGTCTCTAGTTTTACACCAAATGGTCACCCAAATGTGAAGGCTTACTATTAAATCATGCAAGGCCTACAGAGTTACCTCCCTCTATGTCATTTCTGGATGGTGAAATTATTTGAGGATATCCTTGGGAAGACCAAAGGGAAAAATTCCATGAAAATAAGAAATGGTAGGCCAAAGCCATCATTATGTGCAAAATAAAGCCAAAGAGAGACCTATGCAACTGATGGTGAAAAATAAAACTCCCCAATGAAAACATTAAGTTAAATAGAGTTCCAGCACAAATATTTTCATGAAAAGGCAGATCCCAATTCGATAGGTAATGTAACGCAGCACTCTTTATAAAAGGGTGAAGAAATTGTACTTCTTTTCAATATGAAAAATGAAAGAAAATTAAAAACAAACTCTTCCAAAACCTAAAACTTAGAAGCAAATTAAAATGCTATGATGTTGAGAAGCTGAAGCAAATTAAGATAAGTTTGGGCATTGGGAAGGTGATGGCCTCAAGCAAGGCACATTTTGTGTTTTCTCCTACTTTTAGAGGGACAGTCATTCTATTTGGTCTTGGAATGAATAGTATACAATTTTATATTGCTAATGACCTGCATTGGTGCTTGATTTTTTAATTCAAGCTACAGCTAAAACAAAAAAGCCATATACATATTCATAAAATATAATAAAAATCTAATAAAACTTGATAATGTTAAATGATGCAGTTAAAAGACAAAATCGGAAAGAAGAAAAGTGGAAATGCAGAGCTTCTAATATCACCTTAAATATTTTACAATAGCAAATCAAATTTGCTTAAATTTGATGAATCAAGACATAGCACTTGATGTACATTTTTAAAATTATTAACGTACAAGTAGAAGAACCCAAACAAGTAAAATAATAATATAACTATGAAAATTGATATGAGGGAAGGGATGGTAGGAAATGTATAATAGTTCTTTATTTACTACTAATAGTAGGGAGTCTATAGCTAAGATTTAAAATTAATAATTGGAGAAATAAATCTTTCTCATACTCTGGAAGCAGAAAGGGTTTACCCATGAAAAGCAGATCAAAGGAAAGAAGAGATAATCAGAGGGGAGGAACCACTGATTTTCATTATACGCTATTCTGCACTTTTGCTCTTTTTTTTCTCTCTTTTTTAAATTGGTTACACATGTTAACCCATTTCTCATTTAAAAAAAGAAAGTTCAGATCACTGCCAACATTCATTTAATTTTCAGCAGTTAATAATTACTATAGTTTATAAATGGAAATACCATTACTAAAACCAAAATGTTACAAAAAGGATGATGTCTTTTGTTTTCAAAGACTACCAGTATGATATAGTGATGCAAAGATAATAATAAAAGCAAGACATTTAATGGCAAATTTGGGGGTAAGATTAAGACTCTAATTTGCAAAATTATCTGGGGTAAACACTGAACCTGCCAGTATGCCCCACAAGTAATGTTGGGTCAAATGATAAGTTTTATTTAGGAAAATTTGGGCTGGGGATTTAACTCAGTGTTTCTGCTGCCTGCCTCACAAGCGCAAGGTCCCAAGTTCGATCCCCGGTACCAAAAGAAAAAAAGGACATCTCTATTTAAGAAAATCTGTACATGCACATAACATACTCTAGCTATTTTCATGCCCATTCACTGCCCTTCTTTTCCTGCTCTCCTTCCCCTCAGTTTCATGGGGGGTGGATATGAGCTTTTCTGCACTTTGAATTGAAAATTTTCCAGGTGCATACACATTTCTCTCAGCTTCTGTTCTCCCTTTGCCTCTTGGATATGTTTCCATTTATGACTGTCTATCCTAACTCTATTTCAGACCATAGTTTCCTTTTTGTGTCCACTTGTTCTTCACAGAACAACTCTAGGAACCAGGAAAGAGGTGGCTTGGCCCTCCATCATCCTCTCCCCAGACACCAGGATTTACCTGATAGGAAAGAGTAACCAAAGTTTTCTTTCCCTACAACTGGCTTACAAGAGCCTTGATTCACTTCCTCTATGTACTTAGAAAGGCCAGCACAATTATACATGCATGGACCGATGCACAGTTCCTTACTGCACTAATCCAGTTACTAGTCAGGTGAACTTGAGCAGCCACATCACCTCTTGGGATTTCAGTTTCCTCATCTGTGAAATGGACAAATCTAAGGTCCAAACTTCTGTGAGTCAATGACCAATTTGATGTGTGTGGATAGACAAGATTTAAGATACACTCCCTTGGGAAAAAAATTAAAAATCTTAGGAACATTTTCATCACCTACCTAATCACAGAAAGTTAAGATTGTGCGGAAAAAATACTATAGCTGCTAGTTAGACACCTGAAATTTTTCTATGTCACCTGGAGAACCCAGCAGAGTAAATTTTGCCTAGATTGAATATCTTCAAGCTATGTTACCTAGCACAGGTCACTTCACTAATTTGGACTTGTTTCTTTGTTCATGAGAAGAATGAAAGGAATGTTCTTTCATGTACCTGAGCAAGATTAAGATTGTGTAAGGCTGCCCAGCCTGCATCAGCATCATAACAGCTCTCAAGTTCATTCAGTCTTGCAGTCTAGAAAAGAAGCCACACCCCAGCGCTTCTAGAATTCTTATTAAACCTATTTCCAAACCACCTGCTGGCCAGGTCTCTTACTGATCCTTCACCCCATGTACTGAGTTTGCTTCTATCTGCTTCCTTGGACCCTATGCCACCAGCCATTCCTCCTTGCCTGGCCACCTTTTCCCAGGACAGAAGTGCAAATTTTCTGCTGCCCCATACTTGAAAGCTTTGCACCAGACACAGGGTCACCCTGAAATGGAAGGGAAGTCCTGAGTAACTCTACAATTAAGTTAAATTAAAGCTATTTTTCAAGCAGAGTTGTAGAAAAATCACACCCAAAGAAACCCACAATACATAATTGTTATTATCATTAAAGGTCAAAAATTACCCATCAGTAGGGATGGAACAATTATGTGGAACTAAATCTCCACCAGCCAATAAGGATAAGGAGAAGAAGTCTGGCACACCATCAGGAAGTCATTTGGCCTAGAGAGCTCATTGCCCTGGCAAATGAGAATTAGATTCTAATTATCCCACTGGCAGGTTTCAGACATTTTTAAAATATACTCTCTACAACTGTCACAGTGTCAAAACAATTATTTGCCTACTTGAGCAGGTGTCAAGCATTGTAAAGTGTCTATGTCCTAGTAAAATTAAATAGGAAACTTTCTGAAATTCAAGGTATAAACTGGGGCCCTAATTATAGCATATACAGATTCCTCCAGTAAGGAGGCAAAGAGGAAGGAATGCTGATTTTCCTTTTTCTTTTTTTTGCCCTGAGGCACTGAGTTCTGTGTGTGTGCACACACAGGTGAAAACAGAATGTGCCACTTGAACATCAGGAAGGGACTCTAAGCAACTTTGCCTGCCATCCTTGCCTCTGTGCCAGCACTGGTCCTTATACATGTATTAGTTTTCTCTATATAGTCTGTGGATTTCACCTGTGTTATCTCCTTTGACCTTCAATAACAGCCCTGTCAGTTTAGCCAGGCAGCATCTTGGCCCCGTTTTATAAAAGCACAAGCTAACTAATAACTGGTGTTCTGAGCCTCCTGATTCTAAAAATGCTGTCTTTATTCTACATGGCCCCTGTGTAATTGCCTTTCTTCCTCATCCAGAAGTAACATTCTGCTAGAATTACCTTGGTATCCACCTTCTTCTGGTTGGTGTCTCATGGTCTCTGAGACTCTTGGGCAGGAAGGGAAATAGGGAGCTATCATCACAGCATTCACAAATAGTAGACACTGAGTTAATCATGAATGACAGAGTGGTAAAAGAATAACACTAGGAAGGACTTGTAAAATTCAAGGAGTGTGCAACTCAACTGATGTTGATAAGTAGCCTCCTGTGGACAAGGCATTGTGTATAGTACAAGGGTGTTACCCTTGAAATTTCTTCCCTCAAGAAACTCAAACTTGAGAACAGGACAGTGACATGCTCTTATTTTCTGACTATAATGATAACCCTCATAAAAGTACAAAATGCTCAAAAATCAAAAGGGAGAAGAAGAGCATTACTGCCTGGGGTCAAAAGAGTCTTCATAGAGGAAATAAGACATAAGAAAGGCCTCAAAGGACAAGGAAGATGTTGATAGATGTTGATGGGAGAAGGATGATACTTTCTGCTCAGTGATACATCCTCAACACTGGTTAATCCTTCTCAGATGGAAATCTTCCCTGGACCCCTAAATCCAGGTTAGTTGGCCTTCCACTGGATACCCCTCCATTATGTGCATACCCTTCACCATGGCATTGTCCTGTATATACCTGTCTTCCCAACCAGACAATGCTCCTTGAAAGTCTCCACCATGTTGGACACAGGGCTTGACACACAACATGACTTTTTCAAATAATTTACCACTGATTTAGAGTCAGAACCAGAGAGTCAGTTAAGCAATTAATGCAAATAGACAGAGGAAGCACAGTACATATAATACTCATGAAAAAGCCCATCATATTTGAGAAATCATGAGTATTCAACTGTGCTGAAGGAAGGGTAGGTGAAGGGCACCAATAAGGGAAAATCCTGGTAAGGCACTATGGGTTGTGTTGTACAGGTGATAAAAAGGTAAGGAAAGTTGTCCAGAAGAATGGCCCAATCTAAGCTTCACTTTAGGAAGCAGTGGCAACAATGGGGAGAGTGGTTTGGAACAGCAATCGCCAACTTAAGAGTTAGTGAGAGCCTTTCCAGGACAGTTGCAGTGGAAATGGCTTGCAGAAGTCTCTTCCTCCAAATGAGATGCTGAGGACAGTACAGAAGAATCATCTAGGTGTTCTTGTTCATGAGTCTAGCATCTCATAAAACAAAAATAAATGCAGGTTGTGGGGATAGACACATCTAGGTTCTAACCTCTACCTAAATCACATTTATCAGTTTCCTAACTTCTCTGAACTACAGATGAAGATGATCCTTTAAGGGATTTTTTGTTTTGTTTTGGTTTTGGGGGAGGTTTTGGTACAGGGGATTGAACTTGGGACCTTGCGTTTGTGAGGCAGGTGGTGGAATCACTGAGCTAAATCCCCGGCCCAATCTTTTAAGTTTTTTAAAACCCCTTTATTCCAAATAGCACATTTTCTTTTGCATTGTAACATACTTCTGAAATAGAAAGGGGTCTTAAAGGTCTCAGTTTATAATTAATGGCACCTTTAAAATGCAGTAGTATTTGCCTTTACAAGTCTTCCAAATGGTGAAATGAGGTAAGTGGAGTGCTCTTATCATTGGCATTTTAAATGTTACTTTCTCTTTCCTGCCCACTTGGGACAGCCATTGGTGATTTTGGCTATGGTACAGAAAACTATAGTCTTGAATTCTGCCATGGAAGTCATCCCATTTTGCCTGAATGCTCCAAGGTTATAAGAGTCCATTATTAATGCTTCAATAACATCCAGCCACAAAGGGTAAGGAAGGTTAAGAGAGAAGTGAGCATTAGGACAAAAGTGGGAGGTAAACTTTGCCTACATTAAATTCTGCTTAAGACAGGCCTAGACAAGAGGTAGTAGAGTACTCAAAAATAATAACAGGTCCCAAAATCCAGGTCCAAAGAGCTGGTATCAATAGCAGGAGAAAATGCAGACCCAAGTCAAAGCCTGCACCATCTGCTAATTTATTTCTGAAGTTAGTCATTCATTGAAACCTAACATTGGAAGAGTTGAGCCACAGGGTGAGAGGATATGTACACTGTTACACACTCATTCTCTCTCTCTCTCTCACACACACACACACACACACAGAGCTTTTTTAGAAATGGATCAAAGTGAAAGACTAGAAACCAGTTCCTACAATAGAAGCTATCACATGCTTAGTAGCACAAAGGGCTCCCTGTGGTCTTATAGAGCAGTTTGCCAACTCTGTACATAAACTATTATGAAAGCCCATGCATGTTATTATTAACCTCATTTTACATATCATGGTGATGAAATGATAATGAAAGCAGCTGATGGCTAAATACTTCCTACGTACTGCATGTTTTATGAACATTTGCCACAACCCTCACAACTACAGGAATAGAAATTAGTCATGTGGATCACCCTGACTTCCAAAGTCATTTTTAGGTTACAAAGGGAAGTAGTATTTAATTGTGGATTTGTGGATGCTGAAGATGCCCTACCAGAGCCCTTATACAGGCTGCTATAACTCTCCCACAGGTATATATTAACTGCCATGAGCTCCCACCTGACCCCTTCTTTCAGAGAAGATGAAAGCCTTCTGGCCTGAGGATTCATGACCTCGCCCCAAGGGATGTGCACAGCAAAGCACTGATGGTGGTTCAGCCTGTCCCTTGGACTTAGGGTGGCGACCCTCCATTGCATGGTTTGTGCTCCAGATCCCACCATGGATTAGGTTATGGCCAAGTCTCCTGAGACCGTTCTTGTTCACCCTTTCCCCTTCTCTCCTACCTGTGTGCCTCCCTTTACTCCTGACAGCACCCCCTCAATAAATCCCATGTACCCAGATCCCTCTCTCAAGCTCTGCTTTTTATACCTAAAACTTACCTACTTCCTTAATGTCCCATTCCCCACCTACAAAATCCTCATAAGATGTCATAAGTGGGCGTGAAAACTAGATGAGATCATTCAGTTCAAGTTCTTTGTACAATTCCTGGAATCAACAAATTAGGGCAGGAATTTTTTCCCTCTTTATATTTCAAGAGAATTTCTGGTTTCTAGGATGTAGAACAAAGACCCCAGATAATAGCACCAAATGACAGCATTGACTGAGGGACCAGAAGCAACTGCAAGATTGTAAATGCAGAGGCAGCAGTCAAACCTCATGTACCAATGGGCCAGTCAGGACTTGTGCTGACCAAATGCATTTTGTAGCCAGTTTACCACATGGGTAGGGGCAGGGAGCTGGGCAAGGAACTGATGGGTAAGGGACAGATGGCAGAGGCAGTGGGGTGCCACTGGAGGAGTTTCAATTCAGTACGTTTGTAGGTTAGCTTTGCTATTCACCTGTTAAGCAGAAGGGCAACTAGATCGCCCACTGGATAAAACAGCTTTCTCTGAAATATTGCTTCCTGACTCCACTGTTTCATCTCCATTGCCTTCTGCCTCCCTGTCCCCTCTCCTTTCAGGCTGGTTTCCCACAATCACTGCAGGGTGAGCCCAAGCTGATGAGGGCACCTGGCTTATGCGGCAGCTCTTCAAAGCTAGAGGTCAGGTGTGTTTCTAGGATTTAATTAAGCTGGAAATGAAATCCAGCCCTGGAGTGGCTCATCGTCTTTATTATCACATTTCTTACTGCTTGTCAGGCCACAGTGGCTTCCAGGTCTTGAAAAGGAAGAAGCGGCATGATTCCTAGGCAGAGCTCAGTTCATCTATTTCATGCAGCATTTCAGGAACCTTCCTCCATTTTGGGATGGAGAGAAAAGACAACATTCTCAAGGGCCCTTCTGGGATAAAGAATTACTTTAAAATGAACAAAGGAAAGTATATTTTAAAATAACACGTTATTTCCAATGCATTTCATTTTTATAATATCTTCCTACTATAAAACAAAAAGAACAAAACATCATTTATAATCTCACCAGCTAGAGATAATCACTATTAATATGGTCTCTTTCCTGCCAAGTATAGATATACGATCAGGGGTTTGGAAATGTAGATTATAAAAGGAATGGAAAGTTCTGATCCTATGGAGGTTCAATATATAAACAAACCCTAAAAATACTTACCAACACTGATTCATATAACATACTCATTCACTAACATCAATCAGTTCCCTCCCTCATGAAATATGCAACCAGAAAGAAATCAGAATTTAAAAGAACTTCCATGCTCAGTAATACTATAGACTATGGCATTGCAGTCATGTTTTCAGCTCCTCATAACATATTCTGTAGTCTCTCAGATTAATCAAATGAGATGAGGGGATTTATACACTGCTGTGCACTGAGAAGGGGGCTTAAAAATCTCCCAAAGTAATATCATTTGACATTCGAAGCTATTAGACTGCAACTGCAAAGGGTATTCATTTTTTAGTCTGATTTGCGTTCAGCGGGTAGCAGTTCCTTCCTGTCCCTTTAGTGTGGCAAGGCTTGGCAGCTACAGGGCACTGACCTTTCTCACTCCAGAGATGTGATTGCTTTCACACTGATCACACAGAAACACTTAGCAAATCTCATACTGTTTGCTCCATCCCACACCAGCGATGCTGGCATTTTATGACTGTCATGTGGCATTAGCCAGCTGAAAACTCACTAAGATGGGGAAGCTGTGCCGAATTAATAACTTCTGAGGTAGTAATTTAGTCAGTCTTCACAAAATTAATAAGTACCACTTTGGCCAATGGCAAAAGTCACAAGATCATAGACTGCTGAAGATGAAAGGGACTTTGAGAACTTCCAGTCCCACCCCTTCAATTTACAAGTAGAGGGAACTGAGGGCCAAAGAGAGAGAGACTTTTGTTTTTAAAATCCCAGAGCTAGGATGGAGTAGTGTTTTTCAGCTTGCATACCTTAAGTGGAATCCCACATGTGTAACTACAATATATATGAATTATTTTAAGAAAGAAGCACTGTGGTAAAAGCAGGGTGGAAACCATGCCTTACTTGCTCCTTGTCTTGACACAGGAATCCACAAAGTACAGATTAACTACCTTCTTAGGTTCTGCTGGCTCCAGGTACATTTCTCACACCTCCAGACATGTCTCCTATAACCAGATAATCTCTTCTAAACTGATAGATAGGGTCGGGGATTTAGCTCAGTGGTTTCGCCACCTGTTGCGCAAGCGTAAGGACCTGAGTTCGATCCCTGGTACCAATAAATAAATAAACAAACAAACAAACAAACTGATAGATACATTCGAAGAGTTTCACTGGTGCTGTAGAACTCCAATGGGGTTTATTATTATTAATTTTATTGATATAATTTATATACACATAATGACCACATTCATCATAGGGAATTTGTATCTGTGCATGGTATATCTTGATTCCTCTTTTTGTCCCAATCCCTCTCCTCCCTTCAACCCCTCTTCCCCTCCTTGTTTACAAAAGCTTTGTTTCTATTTTTTCCCTTTTCTCTTTTCTTTTCCGTTCCTTCTTTTCCCCCTCACCCCCTCCTAGTTCCCCTTTACTTTTGAACAATTTCTTACTATTTCACATTATCTATTATACATTTTGGTCCTTATTTACCCTTTCAGTTTCTCACACCACAGAGACAATGTAATATTTACACATGTGTAAATTTCACTTAAGAGTATGGTCTCAAGGTGCATCCATTTAGCTATAAATGTCTCAAGTTTATCGTTCTTTCTGGCTGAGTAGTACTCCATTGTATTAAAAAAAAAAACTCACACCTTTTTTATCCCCAATCCTATGGAGTTTAAATAGCGCAGACTTCAGCCCCAGTTTCTGGGTTGTTCCAGGATTGTCCTAGGCCCATAAGCTACATGTATCTACTGAATTGGCAAATGTCAATAGTAGAATAATAATGTGATGGTTAATATTGTGCATCAAATCACAGAGATCCCAGATATTTGGTTAAACATTATTTCTGTGCATATCTATGAGGGTCCTGAATACTATTTTTTATGAATTTTTATTAATTTTATTGGTACATTTTAGGTATGTAGAAAAACTACATATTTAACCAGAAGACTGGCTATGAACAGGCTCTGTTACCTTTGAACATGGTAGCACAGATTAATGAAAGGTGGTAAGTTTTGAATGGAAGTTAGAAATGGAAAAATGAATGTAAAATTAATAAATTTTGTTTAGCATATTGCATTTTTGTGTGTTATGGCCTGTATCTAGATGTCCCCCCAAAGCCACACGTAGTCATAGGCGGGGCTTTTCAGAGGTGGCTGAATCTAAGGTGTGTGATGCTGAGATTAAGTGTGTGATGCTGGATCAAGGGTGTGTGATTACTAAATTAGTCTACGGATTGGTTTGACATAATTCCATATGCCCTCCTTTCGTATGAGTGCTACCACCCCCTGGATAGAATACAGTGAACAGAAAGAGGGATGCTGTGGTCACCTGTTACTCGCTGCCTGTAGCTTGCTTCTTGTCCTTGCTGCCTTCTTTCTGCCCTGCTTTACCATGGACTGTTTCTCCTCTGCTATGCCACTCTGCCCTGGAGCCAGCTGTCTATGGGCTGAAACCTCTACAAACTGTGAGCCAAAATAAACCTTTCCTTCTTTAACTTTAGGTATCAGGTATTTTTGTTTCAGCAATGAAAAAAGTAACTAAGACACTGTGGCAGGTGAATTCCAAGGTAGAGATATGAAGAAGGGGAGGGAAGAGGTGGAGAAGGGAGAAAAGAAGAATATAATTAAATGGGGAATGAGCTGGAGTGATTCAATACATAATCCAATCAATTTCACAGTTTCTGAGATGCCCTAAACTTCACTCTGCTTAACTGCTTCATCTTCTCTCTACTTTACATTATTTTAAAAGTATATACTGAGCTCTCAAAAAAGGTATTAAATTAATTTTCTATAGCCACTATAACAAATTACCACAAAATGGAAAGCTTAAAAGAACAGATTTTTATTCTCTCACATTTCAGGAGTCCAGAAGTCTGAATCAAAGTGAAATGGGCACAAGCTCCCTCCAAAGGCTTTTGGGGAGATTCCCTCTTTGCCTTTTCCAGCTTCTGATGGCTTCTTGTATTTCATGGCTGGTAGTGTCACCACTACAACCTCTGCCTCTCTCTTCACGTGGCAGTCACTATGTGCCTTTGTATGTTACATCTCCCTCTCCTTTTCCTCACAAAGATACTGCTCATATCTCACAACCCTAAATCCAGCATGATCACATTCAGAGATCCTTAATTCCATCTTCAAACACACCATTTCCAAATAAGGTCAACTTCATAGTTAACGGGGATTAGAAGTTGGACATATCTTTCTGAGGAGCACTATTCAAGGCTCCAAGTTGGTAAATGCATACACCAGATTGTGACACTCATTTTGCCAACTATCAGAAAATCACACCCCAAGCCAACAATAACCCCTAAAAGGCAGCATAAGTGAAACTCAAATGCCTTTCTTTTCCAGAGTCATTTACTATTAATGTCCCACATTGAGTCAGTTGCTATGTTTATTTTATATCTGAAATCTCTCTTACATCCATTTCTTCATATCACAGCCCCCATTTCAAGCATGTGTGCTCTTTCCCATGTCTCAGCCTCATGGTTGGGCTCCATGATCCCAACTTCACCATCCTGTCACCAGTCCATCCTCCTCACCACTAAAGGGTCCATTTTCTTCCTTACCACTAGAGGATGGATTTTCCCTCAGTAGCAATCTGCTCAAAGGCTAACAATGACTTTCCCCCAGTTATCTCTTGTCAAACCCCACACTTACTTCAAGGGTAATTTAAGACACTCAGATGCCAAGCAATTTTGTAATTTCCCCCCGTTTTCTCTTCTCTGAATACCTATACTTCCTCTTCTCCAGTTCATATCATTTTAGTAATTAACCATGTAGGGTGGTGATCTACAGTTATTTCCATCAAAGTCAAGATTGTCACTGCACTCCTAGCAATGGTCCCATACTGAGACCTTTACCTGAGGTTTTCTCTTCACCCTGCTTCTTTAAGGTCTAACACTCATTCTTCATATTTTCCATCTTGTCATTGCTGAATGGACATGGTCAAACGTTGGGACAATCAAATGCTTCTTCGCTGGACTTGAAAATTGAGAACAAGAAATGATAGTTCTTTCAGTGACAACTTGAACAGAAGGAAAAATATCTTCAGTGTGGTCAGTGGATTGTTTGTTACTGGTTCACCACAAGAGAAATATAGAAATTGAAAGTAAGCATTTTAAAACCTTTATGCAGTTTGACAGAGTTATTTTGTGCCTGCTGACTTTAATCATTAAAAATGTAAGGATTTCATTTATGTAGCTCCACGTTTACAGTGTTTGCCTGCATGTAGAAGGCCTTAAGTTCAATCCTCAGTACAGGAAAAAATAATAATAATAACTTTGTACCTATTTCATACTTTAATTTTCTAAAAATATATTCTTGGCTCCTCTCTGCGGGTCAGCCAAGCAGCGTAAAGTTCGTAGGCTGCGTCCCGGCTCCTGCCCATGCCATGCTGAGGTCCCAGGAGCGGCTTGGAGCCCCGCCCCTATCCAGCACTCCGCTTACCAGGGCTGGTGCCTGCAAGGCCCAGTTCCACTCCCCTCCCCCATCCTCCAGCTATTCTGCTTCCTGGTCCCACACTACAGAGGCACAGGGGATTATACTTCACATAGTTAAATGTGATAGATTAATAACTACCACAAATTATCATTTTCTAAGCTGCGCTTGATGCTACAGTATTGCTGATGGTATAATTTGGTCTAACATGTTGTGATTGATCTAATCAGTTTTCCTTCCTGGTATAAGGAAAATAAAATAGCTTCAGAGTCGTTAGAGCCTCAAAACCTAAACATAAGCCATACCTGGAAAACACTTCAGAAAAGCAATCATTCCACAAGGGTTTTACACAAGTAACAAAGATACCTGGATTAAGCAATTCTGAAATATCAACCCAGGAATTAAACCAAGGACAGTACTAAAAACAAAAATGAGAAGACATTTAAGCAAGGCACAAATACAGGCTTCCTTGCCACAAAAAGGAAATTCTGGAGGAAATGAGGTGGAAAAGTCTGATAATCAACCACCTGGACATCCTGAACTGATGACCCAGGAAGTAACAAAGCAGATGCATGAGGCTCTAGAAAAATTCAAAGCAGCAATAATCTCCCAGATAAATACAGAGATGGTGAGTAGAGTGAAAGACATGATTAGAGTCTCTAGAGCAGAAATAGGTAAGAAAATAGACGAGATCAGAAGTATGCTGAAAGCCATGAATGCCCAGCATAAGAAAGAAATGGAAACCATGATCGCCCAACATAAGAAAGAAATGGAATCCATGAAACAGATTCAAACAGAT